>JAVIAB010000073.1:34502835-34927835 GCA_032433765.1 Megaustenia siamemsis | reverse complement strand
TTTAGACACTTCATCTTGAACAATAAAATTATCTTTTAGACACTCCATCTTGAACAACAAAATTATCTTTTAGACACTCCATCTTGAACAACAAAATTATCTTTTAGACGCTCCATCTTGAACAATAAAATTATCTTTTAGACACTTCATCTTGAACAACAAAATTATCTTTTAGACACTCCATCTTGAACAACAAAATTATCTTTTAGACACTCCATCTTGAACAACAAAATTATCTTTTAGACGCTCCATCATGAACAACAAAATTATCTTTTAGACACTACATCTTGAACAACAAAATTATCTTTTAGACACTACATCTTGAACAACAAAATTATCTTTTAGATACTCCATCTTAAACAACATTATCTTTTAGACTCCCTTTTGTGTTTTTCACGCGTGAAATTAATGATTAATATTTTCTGATGTAGCCATATCTTGTTTTGTAAATCAGTATTAAACGTCTAGATGTTATATATCCATTCATATATGTTTTGCTTGTTTGGTTACAAATCTTAGTTATATTTCCTTATAATATATAAACAATTATACTTCCTGCTGTTTGTTTATTTGAATTTCTCCAGAGGCAACAGTTTCTACCCAGTTCGAATATTTGAAAATCTAAAAAATTAATAGTTAGACTTCGCTCAGAAGCCAGAAAATTGGACGTCCCGGTTAGAATCAAACCCGGATTGGATAAACAGTTGTGTTATTACTTAAATCATTATCCACTGGGTTTTGTTATTTCTCCACACAATGTTATGTTTATTGTGACGTTTACTGCTTAGTTTCCCTCCCCCCACCCCCCTTTCTACATCAGCATTTTGGGAAAAAATTAAGTCTCTTATCAAATCATTGAATTTCTTCAGCACTCATGCTTGTCTAGGTCAGGCTCTCTGTTTTAGCAATGTTGTGCTCTTCCTTGTCTATTGTTTCTTCTGTAGTATTTTTGTCTTTCTTCATTCCAGTCGACTATCGCTTCTTTTTCTGTGTTTTCACAATTTAACAATTTTATCCCCTGCTCTCTCATTCTCTTTCTATTCTTTAATATCTCCGTCTATTCCTCAATATTCTACATTTATTTCCAGGTTTTCAACTCTGTCTTTACAATTGTCATGATCTCTCTATTCTGTAATCTCTCCGTCTATTCCTCAATATTCTACATTTATTTCCAGGTTTTCAACTCTGTCTTGACAATTGTCATGATCTCTCTATTCTGTAATCTCTCCGTCTATTCCTCAATATTCTACATTTATTTCCAGGTTTTCAACTCTGTCTTGACAATTGTCATGATCTCTCTATTCTGTAATCTCTCCGTCTATTCCTCAATATTCTACATTTATTTCCAGGTTTTCAACTCTGTCTTGACAATTGTCATGATCTCTCTATTCTGTAATCTCTCCGTCTATTCCTCAATATTCTACATTTATTTTCAGGTTTTCAACTCTGTCTTGACAATTGTCATGATCTCTCTATTCCGTAATCTCTCCGTCTATTCCTCAATATTCTACATTTATTTCCAGGTTTTCAACTCTGTCTTGACAATTGTCATGATCTCTCTATTCTGTAATCTCTCCGTCTATTCCTCAATATTCTACATTTATTTCCAGGTTTTCAACTCTGTCTTTACAATTGTCATGATCTCTCTATTTCATTAACATTTCTGCCTCACTTCCGTTTCTTCATTTTTCATTCTTTCTTTCTTACTTTTCTGTACCTTATTTTCATAATTTATTCCATTTTTTTTTTCAAAACGTCTTCATACCATTCTCCCTCACTCTCACGAGGTTTCTGGGGAATTTTTATCATTCTACTTGATTTTATTTACATTTTTTTCTTATCTCTTTAGATTTTCTTTTGTTTCGATTTTTCTTTTTTCTTTTCGTACTCTCCCTTCTGGCCCCCGTTTCTGTCACCCAAGCTCCTTCTATCGTCCCTGTATCAGTTTTCTTTATATTTCGTCACCAGTCCTGTCTCCCTCTCTCTCCGTTGCTTATTTATATTTCGACACCAGTCCTGTCTCCCTCTCTCTCCGTTGCTTATTTCTCTCCTCTCACAAATTTAAAACTGAACTTTCCCTCTCTTTCACTCTCTCTCTCTCTTCTCTCACGTCCTCACTTTTCGTTGCATTTTTTTACCGGTTTCTCTGATGTGAAAAACCTCACGTCTCCCATCTCACAAAACGTCCACACACTGATGACTTAAATAGATTTAATTTAATCATTTCTGTCTCTTTGGACATGCCATATGTATCTGTACAGATCTAACTTTTCAATTAAAAAAAAATATATAATTTGCATACGATAGCTACTATATTGTTTCTTCCTGCCTCTCTCACTACTAGCATCTTTTAAAACATAACTCTCCACTTTTAGAGAAGCATAAAGGCTTCTTATAACAAATATCATCCGGTTCCTTACCCCGAATAAGTTCAAAGACACATTACAAATGGGAAGAGCTAGTCACGTGACTGGGGGAATTCCAATAATTTAATAATCTTTACTTCCGATGCCAAGTTACACAAGGGCAATTACTTCTTCGTGTCTTTTTAAAGTGCGACCATTGATATTGACAGGTCAGTGCACTTTTCTTCTAAAGCTTTTGAAATTGGTGTAGTCTATGAAAGAATGGGGCCTACTCTAGTATCTAATGATGCGAAAACAGCAGTGATTATACGCCTTTTAGAGTTGGACAATTGATTAGGCATTGTAAAATCAAACGGCTAGCTTATATAGTTCTTGTAAAATCAATCGGATAAATTATGTAGTTTTTGTAAAACCAATCGGATAAATTCTGTAGTTCTTGTAAAATCAATCGGATAAATTATGTAATTCTTGTAAAATCAATAGGATAAATTATATAGTTGTTGTTTTTTTTGTAAGATTGATCAGATAAATTATGTAGTTCTTGTAAAATCTAACGGACAAATTATGTAGATCCTGTAAAATCAAACGGATAGCTTATATAATTTTTTTATTTAATCAATCGGATAAATTATGTAGCTCTTATAAATTCAATCAGAAAAATTATGTCATTTTTGTAAAATCAGTCGGATAAATTATGTCATTCTTATAAAAACAATCAAATACATTATATAGTTCTTGTAAAATGAATCGGATAAATTATGTAATTCTTGTAAAATAAAACAAAAGTTATCTGTTACTGTCAGAACAAATATAGAAAAAGCACAGGAAGACAGATTGTATATAGCTGATACACACTACCAGTTTAGAAGTTACAAAGTCATATCTTCACAATCAGCGCCAAATGGAACGGAAAGCCTGCCCGCTCAGTGCAGCCATGACCAATGACGTCAACACGGTGGTCCTACTATTCATCTTGGTGCATCTTGATGCCTTTACCTCTACTAGTACCATACCACTGCTACTTCATGTTTGTACATCGTCCTATATGTTTACACTAATTCTTTATTTGTAGACCATTATCGTTCACATTGTTTCTATACTACCATTAGCATATTATCGCCATGTAGTTACATTTGTTAATATATCCTTATATATATTTTTTTGTGTTTGTTGTTCGTCCAGATGAAGGCCTACTTGGCCGAAACGTCGACTTTTGTTTCGTCCATTACCACGTAAAGCTGTCACCATACCACTTTTTTCTTCTTTTTTTTAGTATTGCTATTATCATCAGCTTTACAACAGCTTCGCATCTCTACGTGTCTTGATGCATCTTGATGCATTTACCACTACTATTCAACCGGCTGTTGACGGTTGTAGTGCTCAGTGTGACTTTTCTAACATGTTTATCAACTGAAATGTAAACAACAAAAAATACAGTAAAGGAAATAGAACACTTACCTTCACCTGTCAGGTACTGTTGACAGAAAATGGTAATATTAGTTGTGCTGTCGCCGTCGCGTAAGTGTACGCCTACTACATGTACTGTCGAATCAGTTCACAAACACACATTGGCTTAATTATTAGCATGCCTAATGCATGTCACTAACGAGACTCAGTCAGAGATTGCACGGCACAAGCAAATGTGTCAAATCTGTGAACATCAGCTTTGATTTTAGTAGGAAATAATGGCTTACATAAGGTTTGAGTTAATTGATGGCACGGAAATCAATTTTCTCTATCAATCAGACTGGAGTCTGTAGAAATGTGGTTTTACAGAAGAATGTTGAGATTACCATGGACAGCTAAGAAGAGTAATGAAAACGTTCTGAAAGAGGCCAAAGCAAACAGAGAGCTAATTTCCAATATTTGGAAGAAACAGTCATCATTTTTTGGCCATGTAATGAGAAAAGAAAACTGCAATATGTTGTAACAAGTGGAAAAATTTGAGAGACGCAGATATAGAGGGAAGTAAAGAAAAAAAAAATACCAGACAGCTTAAGAGAATGGCTTGGCAGAAGGTCAACAACAGAAATGATAAATAACTGTCGAGATCGAAAGTTGTGGAGTGACATGATCACCTACGCCAGCAGGCCCGGTATTTGATGATGATGATCAATCAGACAATTTTACACTTGCACAAATGGAAGCTGCAGAGATTGTTGCAACACTGATACTGAATGTGTAAAACATGAGTAATTGCAAGTTCTCTATCAATCAGACAATATTTTTACAATTTAACAATGAAAGCTGCACAAATTGTCTCAACACCGGTTGTGTAAAACATGAAGTAATTGCAAGTTCTCTATCAATCAGACAATATTTTTACAATTTAACAACGAAAGCTGCACAAATTGTCTCAACACCGGTTGTGTAAAACATGAAATAATTGCAAGTTCTCTATCAATCAGACAATATTTTTACAATTTAACAATGAAAGCTGCACAAATTGTCTCGACACCGGTTGTGTAAAACATGAAGTAATTGCAAGTTCTCCGTCAATCAGACAATACTTCTAAGGTTTCTCCATAAAAAAAACACTTCATATTTACGACCAGATTCAACTTCAGGTGTTGAATATCTTTTATAACACTTACCGATGTAGGAGACCAGCCTTATCGTGGTATGCATTTTATCCACTTGCTTCGCAGTTCAGAATTATTAGGAAATGTAAACACACTAATGCAATCACTGCCAGTTTTGAGAGAGAACTATCGTCATTAGTTTTGCAGCCTGGAACGCAACACGGTGCTGGCATTTTCAGAGAAATAATACACAAAACAACGAAACTAAGTATGTATTGTCGAGATGCTTGAAATAAGAAACTGAAATACTCACTTCAGATGACTGAAACAACATTTATAAATAATTTTTTTTTTAAACGAAAGCTGAATAATAAAAATCCAATGACCAAGAGTTATTGAGTTATTATTGAGTTATTTGCAGGTCATCATAATTGCACTTCGAACATGTCCTTAGGTGCTCAGATCCCCTCCTCAGCAAGTGCCGCAGTTTCCAGTGACTGACGACTCCAGTTCTGTGCTCTGAGCAAGAGTGCACACATCTGCATGCGTGCAGCCATTTTGCGAAAAATTATATGGACAACCGATGTGACGTCAAATTTGGCAACCCGCAAGGCTTTTATTCCAGGAAGTTTTGGTTGACAATATGTCAACTATATATGTGAATATATGTGAATTTCTGCTTGATCACACCTCAACAACAACAACAACATTAAATAAAGGAACACGAATATAATTTAATTAAAAAAACAAGAACTTTATAGTGGGTTTTTTTTTTCGTTGGACAGCATTACAGCAGCTTCGCACGTCATCATCATCATCGAGTGCCGTCTCCACATCGAAGGTTGGCTACCATGGAGCGCCATTCCACTCTGTCTCTTGCTTTGATGGTGCAGAGTGTCATGGGCTGATTTCTCAATCTTTTGATGTTACTCGTCCATGTTAGTCTTTTTTTTATCCCTGTCTCTATTACCTTGTATTTTCCCTTCCAATTTTACTTTTAGTAGGCTGTTGTGTCTTTTAAAATGCCCCAAAAATGTCATTTGTCTTGTTCTAATTATGTTTAGTAGTTCTCTTTTCATTTTTAGTTGTTTAAAAAAAAACTTCATCGTTTGTTTTCTTTTTTTCCCATCCACTACTACCTACCTATTCTTTTATAAATCCACATTTCAAAGGTTTCAATTTTCTGTTCTGTTTTCTTGTTTAATTTCCATGTTTCTGCACCATACAGGAATATTGAGAAGATGTAACATTTTGTTATTCTTAGTTTTAGCCCTGGTGTTATTTGTTTTAATGTTAGTATAATTTTCATGGCATTAAAATTACTTTTTGCCATACCTATTCTTTTGTTTATTTCAGTTGTACATTTTCAATCACTGGTTGTAATATGTCCAAAGTAGTTTTAGCTCTGAAATGTCTTCACGTGTATTCCGTCAAATTTGACATTTATTTGTAGGTCTTGAAAATTGTTTTCCTTATGATCATAGTTTTAGTCTTTTTGATGTTCCTATCTAATCCATATTTTTAGCTTGTCATGTTTATTTAATTAATTAATTGTTGTAGATCTTTAGGATTTCCTGCTAGTAATTCGGTATCATCAGCATAGGTTATTGATTGTCTTTACATTAATGTTTAAGCCTGACATCTCTGTGATGTATTTAAAGATTTTCTCAGTGTATAGATTGAACAAGCTTGGTGATAGGATGCATCCTTGTCTTACTCCTTTTTTTTATATCCATGGGTGTAGAGTTCTCTTTGTTATATTGTATTATTGCTGTTTGCTTCCAATATAAATTACATATTAGTCATATGTCTGTGTCATCTAGATTTATAACTTTTAGGCAGTCTATAAGTTGATTATAATGTATTCTATCAAATGCTTTGATGTAGTCTATGAAGCTGGCATATATTAGTTTGTTTACTTCTATGTACTTTTCAATCAATCACCTCATGCTGAATATGGCTTCTTTTGTGCCACAGCTTTTTATAATAATTTTTAAATTTCTCTCTTATCTAATGGAATCAACACTGTTCATTTTTCGCTAGACATCTACATACATCTCGCATGCATCTCATTAAATAATTATTATGTTAGCCAGACCGTGCTCTATATTACAATAAGTTTCAATAAATACATACACAATATTTTGAAACTCCAATTTTTCTGGTTGTCTTTTCACGCTAGAGAAAAAAATATACATCATGGTGCACACAATAAATATTATTTTCATAATTTTAAAATATGGTGATTTTAGACTATTTATTTACTGTTTAAAGCTCATTTGAACTTATATCAATGATTTATAAATATGCTAGGTTTCATTAAGTTAATGGTTATTGTAAACTAAAGAACAAATACAAGGCATTTTAAACAAAATCTTTAATGACTACAAGAAGAACTGCATATCAAGAGAGGCATTTCTAGTAACGAGAGCTACTTTGTGGCATAGGAAGATTGGTCATTCAACACATACCGATGTTCTTAGCCGTTTGATGCTGCAGGAATTGCTGAACAGGAGAACTTATGGACAAATTGTTCGATATACATTGGCTTTGGTCTGACGCTTGATAATACATTTCAATCATTATAACAATACATCGCTGCAAAGAATTATTATAATCATTACCACCAATGATTACTGCTATCCGTCATTACACAAATACCATCTAACATGAGAGTGTAAACTGTTTATCACAAGTGAAAACCATAAACATTGATCTAAAACCGTTATATAGCAATCAAGATGTTCCTTGAAACTTACACCTGACAAGATCTGCTGACGTTGATTGATTGCTACCATCTGTCAAGATGACAACAGCCATACAATCAATAACTACAATAAGTGATTACGAACAATGGTTAATCTACCTTTTTTTATCCACACGATTACTAAAATCTACGATTACAAACGAGATCTGCAAAGAGGGTAAAGGTATAGCCTACTGTTAAAATCGAAATATTGAATATGTTTTTTTTAATTTTAAATTTTAACTTCAAATTTGGGAATCGCGATAGCTCACTGGTTAGTGAACTGGACTACAAAGTACAAGAGGTCGGGTTCGATCCTGATCGACGACTTCCAGGTTCACCCAGCCTTAAATGGGTACCGGATTTTTTTCCGAGAAAGTAAAGCGGCATGGGGTAATACTGACCACATTACTCCAAAAATAATGTACTGAAGGTTTGTAAAAATTATGGTTACTAACACTATATTCCCTCCCTATACGTCACTTGGCGTAACGAGGCTCTTTACATATTTTGTAGGCCTATTAGCTTCAAATTTATATTACTTTTACTTAAGCTATTTCGGCAGGTTTTTATATCATTTCTCTTTTATGTATTTATTATACTTGGATCGAACCTTGTTTCAAATTTATTTTAAAACAAAAATTTAAATAATGAGATTAAATAACTAGAGCATACTAATATATGGATTTCTACTTTAATATCTCCAATCAGTTTCTTCACCATTATGTCTTATTGTATAAAACAGTATCTGGTCGATCATGCAGGCCTCTCTGGTTAAATAAAATGTAAACAAAATTGAAAGCTTTATAACAATCCACTTCCTCAAACAATGATAATTTATTTGTTTAAGAAAACATGTTATTGATAATGTTTGTTGACATCGTTTGTGTATAAGGATGAGTGTTTGTTGACATCGTTTGTGTACAGGGATGAATGTTTGAAGCCCGGTGTAGAATACGACTGGGAATTCATGTTATATTGGAATTTTAATTAAAATATGTACAAATCTTCAAAAGCCTACACGTGATATTACACGTATGTGTACACGTGATATTACACGTATGTGTACACGTGATATTACACGTATGTGTACACGTGATATTACACGTATGTGTACACGTGATATTACACGTATGTGTACACGTGATATTACTCTTGTGAAGCCTCTCTTTTAATTCATTAAATTGAAGAAAAAAACCTATCTCTGCCTCCTTCCTTCCTTTTACTCCTTCTCTCCTCCCCCTTCTCCCCCTCCCCCTCCTAATTCTTCTTCCCATATCTCTGGAGGTCATTGTGACACAATTGACAGACTTCATCAACCTTCTCCATTGACCTGACTTGCATATAAGCACTTTACTCTTTTGGAGGTTGTAAAATTGAAATTGAGATCTGGCCATTCTCCGATGTTATCTTACCAACTATTTCTCTGTTTACCTCCCCTTCTTTCTCCTACAGTTCCTTGCATAATAGTCTTTGCCAGGCCAGAAGACCAAGGCACGTGGTTGTTTAATTTTGCGTTTATTCACAATACTCAAAAGATCTCTATGTACTTCTATTGTTTGATGTATCATTTTGCGAGCTTTTTTTCATTCCTGATACGAATTGAGCAAGAGATGCACGAAACTTAAAGTAACATTTCATATTTATATATTTATTCATATAATATATATTTACATAGCTAGTATTTTCTATTGAAGCTTAGCTGTAAGGGTCCATGTTGCACAAGCGTACAGACACATTGATATAACGTGTGCGCACTAGCCTGCTTTTAGAGCCAAGAGTGATGTGCTTATCTTTCTAAATACATTTATAGCCTTGCAAGGACCTCAGCGCCTTCATCGCTGACAATTGATCCTAAGTATTTACAATTGTCAGCCATTTTTTAAATCCTGTTCAAATATTTGCATATTTGCAACGTAGTGTTATTGGTTGTTAATTACGTTTTCTCAGCATTGATCTCCATGCCAAATACACCTAATGTTTTATCTAGTCGTTGAATTAAGTCATTTCTTGTTCTGCTACTGCCAAACCATCGATGACATCTGCAAACCGCAACACAAACGCTTCTTATTACTTTTTCAGATTTTTTCCATCTTACATAAATTTCTTGAGCGTCATTGTAAAATTATTTTTCTCTTTTCTCCCCCCCCCCCCTTTTTTTTTCCTCTCCTAAATCTCAGCTTTGTTCTTCCAAAGAAAGGAAGAAAAACTAAGAAAATGCAAGGAGCTTTAAGAAATGTATTCACATAGGTTTTGATTAGAGATTATTAGCCTGTACTTGATTCTAAATACGTTTAAAGTATTCCAATAGAGGTATCAGACCTGAAAGTCTGGCTAGTCAACTTGAAGTCTGCAGACCTTATCTGAAGAGCGCACGGTTCGGCCCCTCAGTCATCTAGTCATTAAGTTCTGTAGTGTAGTAGAACGTTCTGCTGTGCTTTAACAAGACTCATCCACTTTGATATCATCTTCTAAACTTCGCCACATCCTCTTAGATCCTATTGCGTGTCGAGAAGATAAAGTTGTATTCTAGCTCTTCTACGAAACTCTACATTGCTGGCATTAGATAGTTTTCTTGATATTGTCCCTTTATCCTGTTCTGAATCTGCCTCGAGGTCTGTGAACCTCTCTGTTTTTGTATGTGCCTCAATGGGCATTAGCACAATATTCCATGGAATGACAGAATCGTTCTTTCATATAGGACATGCAAGCCGCTATAGAACATTTTTAGTGAACTGGTTTACAGAGAACAAGAGGTTGGATTCGGCCACAGACCGGATTTTAGATTTCCCAGCCTTATATGTTTGCTATGTCTGCTTTATATCGCTAGAGAATTCCGGACTATTGGTCGTTTCAAATCTAAATGTTCACGATTAACATGAAATATCTCCTCTTTCCCTGCACTTACAAACTTGATTTTTTGCATCTGGCCTTGTTTTTCCAAGGTCCCACCGATTTCACAAAATTTAATGATGTAGGAAATATGCTTCATCATGAAGCAGCACTTTCCTTTGATCTCAGTGAATTTACGGATCTTTTTGCTCCTGGAGAAAATAATTTACCGTACATTAATGGAAATCAGCTTCTCGACATAGGCGTCTCTACACAACTTGAAAGTTGGAGGCGTTTATCAACTGTTTACTTTCTATTGTTTACTTTCTTTAAAATACTATGAGAATGTCAATGTTATAGCCTTTACAGACGGTCTAAAACAAATCAGCGTATAAACAGTTCCATTAATGAAAACTATTTAAACAATATACAACAAAGAATACATTTAAAAAAATTAATTATCCGTTGCGAGCGATAACGAGCATGACATATCAAGCAAAGTTATTGTTTATGGGTACGCATGTGACTAAAGAGTCCGATGTAAGCACGGGATCCTCTTCACTGTAAAGAGCTACATTGTTCGTTTTATGTCTTTCCATGTGACTTTCATTATTTTACGTAAACAAGACATATGAAAGTGATTTAGTTTCTTTGCATGCCTGCAGTACACATATCAAGAATCTTTACATTTTCAAAACGTTATCAACTTTAGCTAAAGATTGATCATGCGGACATATAAAAACGTCCATTATTATTTCATTTATTCTGAATCAGAGGAGTCTAACATATTGATTACTAATCTGGGCTGAACGAACGATAGTCCATCTTTTTTCCAATAGTCATTTTCTTCTTTTAAGACATGATCTTCACATTTGCACCAAAAATCTTTGTCAATCTGTGATAGAGCAGCATATGTCAGTCCTTTTATATCGCATAGTTTAAAACTTGTATTTTCAGCTGCCACCTGCCCTTTAATTTTTGCCCAAACGAGTTCAATGGGGTTTAATTGTGGATGATAAGGGGGCAGTCTCAAGCACGTATGACCATGCTGTTGAATGATTTTGTCTATTTGGAATACTTTGGTCTTTTGCGATTTCTTAACAAGTGACAGTAATTCAGGTTTCAAAAATCCCTCGTTAAATGGAATTCCTTCCTTTCTTAGCCAAATCTTTATAACATCTTTTGTACTGGTAGATGTAGGAATTTTGTCTTCTTCTGCCACAGCGTTGTGGTACGACGCGTTGTCCATTACCAGACAGGATGGTCTGTCTAGAATTGGAAGAAGAGTATTTTCAATCCACTCTCTAAATATATGGCCATTCATCTCGGTGTGATAGTCCCTGTTGTCAGTATAATTAGAGGTGAATATAAGTTCTGCATTTTTCACCAACCCTTCTTTTCGGCTGCCTGCATGTGCCATTATAATACGCTGTCCTTTTCCAGTGGGTACACATCTTTTAATACTTCCATCTGATAACTGCCATTCCTTTGCACTTGTGTGGTGAGAATTTATCCAAGATTCATCTAGAAATACAATATCATAACCTTGGTTACGCATTTCCCGTACTTCACGTAAATATTTACTCCTCATAGAAACTAAGTGCGGCTTCTCGCAGATGACATTTCTACCACTATCGTACTTTCTAAACGTAAAACCGATGCTTCTAACAGTTCTCCATAATGTTGTTTTCGACACAACAATGTCATTTTCTGCTCTCAGTCGAATTTTCAGTTTTCTTAAAGTCACAGTTTCTTTGGAATCGAACATTTTACAAATTGCTCTTCTAATCACTTCCTTGTCAAAACTATCTACTACTTTCTTTCTTCCTAGCGTCCTAGTCTTGATTGAACTGGACACTCCGTTAGCTTTAAGCACTTGTTTGAAAAAGCGTTTGCTTATACCCAATGCGTGAATAGTTCTCTTTTCTGGCTTTGAGATGCTTCGATACAGTTTTCCACGCTTAGCTTCTATGCAAAAATATTTATACACCTTTATTGCCACTGATTGCAATGTAAGGAACTTTACTTTTATACCCATTGACTAACAGATCACAAATTTAACGAAATTACCCAATAATTAGGATACGCCGTTGCACATAAATCACAACAAAACGACAGGAAATGGGATGCACCGGATATAAAATTATAACTATGACGCGTTTTATGTGTTTTTTAGTGCTTAAAACAGGGAAATTGGCGCGCATTACGTTCAAGATGACAAGTCCGTGGGTGCTCACTCATATGAAGCGGTAATTCCTCCAAATATATGGTTTGACCAAAATGCCTTAAATTTGTATACTTCAAATAAAGAATATTTAAAACTATACGTTTGTTGGTGAGGAAATGAATGTACTTCTTGGGACCAAAAAATCACAAGACCATATGCAAAATTTCAGCATTATCAATCAATTGGTTGCAGAGATATGGAATTTTAAACACCTTCAAAATATTTTGAAACGACCAATAACTGAAAATTGTGTGAGTATTACTTTGGCCAAGTGGCACACCGGCAGTCTATGGCCAGGTTTCTCTCACTATACAGGCAGATATTTTCCAGCTTGAAAGGTATTTTAATTTTTTCATGGTCAGGAGTTTTCACATTCTGAATAGATTTTTCAATCAATTTTGTCTTTGCAGTGCCAATCTTTGTCTACATATTTTGACCTCGCCAAGAGTCCCAAATCGTGCACACAATGCTGGACCTCTTCTTCATCGTCGGATCTCACCACCCAGAGATTGGACGATGGTAAAGCCACAACGAAATCACGCAATTTGAAGTGAAAAAATTATTGCCTCCTCTATTCATCATCATCATTGAATGCCGTCTCCACAACAAAAGTTGGCTACCATGGAGCGCCATTCCACTCTGTCTCTTGCTTTGATGGTGCAGATTGTCATAGGTTGACCTGTCCATCTTTTCATGTTACTCGTCCGTGTTAGTCTTGGTCTGCCTCTTTTACCTTGTATTTTCCCTTCCAATATTACTTTTAGTATTCTGTTGTGTCTTTTAACATGCCCCCAAAA
The DNA here is from genome assembly GCA_032433765.1 of Megaustenia siamemsis. Lineage (NCBI taxonomy): Eukaryota > Metazoa > Mollusca > Gastropoda > Stylommatophora > Ariophantidae > Megaustenia > Megaustenia siamemsis. Next base: position 34,914,345 of record JAVIAB010000073.1, on the reverse strand, counting down.
TTTCATTTATCTTGTTCTAATTGTGTTTAGTAGTTCTCTTTTCATTTTTAGTTGTTTTACAACTTCGTCGTTTGTTTTCTTTTCTTTCCATCCAATTCTACCTATTTTTCTATAAATCCACATTTCAAAGCCTTCAATTTTCTGTTCTGTTTTCTTGTCTTATGTCCATGTTTCTGCACCATACAAGAATATTGAGAAGATGTAACATTTTGCTATTCTTAGTTTTAGCCCTGGTGTTATTTGGTCTCTCTGTTGCTGGATTCAAACCCAGGGACCTTCTTGTTCAGCGGTTGACCTTTTACCCCTGGACCAAACAGCCTTATATTGGTAACGGAGATTATTTTGTGGAGAAAAAAACAACACTGACCACATTAATTAAACATTGATCGATAGCCAAACAAATATGAGCACTAACAGTACACCTGACGGGTGCCTCCGTTTTATCTTTTCCTATTTATGCGATAGGAATCACGAGTTTATTATATTGCTTTAACTGTTCTCTCTCCATATAGTGTAAGTTCAATAATATAACAATCTTTCTCTTACAGTCACATTTCTAATTATCGATCACTTTATTTTCCTTTCTTTTGCCTCTATTACAATTTTTTTTTGCTCATTAGATATTATTTATGTCAGCTCATTATTTTTATCTTACTGCAGAACGACATCTTCAAAACCTCCGTGTTATTTCCTCTTTAGTTTAAAACCTTGAAGTCGCTTGCAGGGCTTTTAGATGAAACATGTCAAGCGAGAAATGGAAAAACAAACAAAGAACAAATAAATCAGACTAGGCTAATTTGAGGGATGAAATCGTGTGACAAGTGAAATGGGGAAATCCGTCAAGCAGAAATATGCTCCAAATGTTTTATATAATAAAAACAAAATTACTTGTAATATTACATTTTCACTCTTTCTCTCCCTCTTTCTCTCTCTCTCTTTCTCTCCCTCTTTCTCTCACTTTCTTTCTTTCTTTCTCTCTCTCTCTCTCTACCTGCCTGTTTCTATTTCTCTAAATTTCTCTCTCTTTATTTTTTCCCTTTCACTCTATCTCTAATTATCCATCAATCTGTCTGTCTCTCCTCCATTCTGTCTGTAATCGCTCAAACTCTCCTACAGGCAATGCATCAGTTCAATTGCAACACAATATCAATATCAAGCCATCATCTATTTATTTGTTTGTGTGCATATTTGTCCGCCTGTCTGCCACAGATCTGCCCTCCTGTCTGCTAATTTATTCATCGTTTTATGTGCGCATTAATCCATTCGACCAATCTTTCACCCCATCCACCGCCGGACCATCTATCGATCTACTCTCCACTCAATGGATTTATAAAACAAATTCAGCAGTTTTGTAAGTAGAAGGCTTTGTTGTACTCAATGAAATTGTAACAGAAATGTACTTCAAACAGAACAAAACTGCACATTCAAAAATGTCAGATCAATTGGGACAAAACAAAGACGTGGAATGGGGATTGATGTGGGGTATGGGGAGGGGGTGACATGTAGAGTTGGGCGTTCATGGTAAAGTTCAAACAGGCACAGTATCCATCCGTGCACAGGAATTACCCCCCTCCCCCCCCCCCCCCCTCCCACCCCCGGGACGACTCATGTTCTCACAGATCGAATGTGTAGCCCACCTGGAGATTAACCTCCCTAGATTATGATTTTCTTCTTCTACCTTTCAACTCTCTGTGGAGTCTAGGTCTTCAACAGACACTTTTCAAGCCGTTCTGTTTCTTGCCATTCTTTTAAGTTCATTCCATGTCTTCCCCATCATCTTCATCTCTGCTTCCATCTGTCTTCTCCAAGTATATTTTAGGCTTCATCTTTGCCTTTTTCTTTGGCGATTCCAAAAAGGGCCTGTCGTATAATACTCTCAGTTAGTTTCAACAGTGTGTGTCCTATCAAGCGCCATCGTTTTCGCTGTATATCTTTATCCACTGGTATTTGACTGATATTTTTCCATAAATCTTTGTTATTGACTTCTGTCCTGCCAATTCCATCCTTTTATTATTATACGCAAGCATCCTGTATCTTCATGTTTTGTCACTTTTTTTGGGTTTTCCATGTTTCACAGCCATATAAAAGGACTGACTTGACATCGAAGCTGAAATTTTTTTTTTTTTTAATTTGACCTGATAATCTTTGGATTTCTATATGTTTCACAGTGCAACGAATGCTTCTCTTGCTTGTGATACACTTATTTTGGTATCATTCTCTGCTAGTTCCTCTTTGTCTATATTCCTGCCCAGATATATTTAAGATTGTATGTCTACTTGTAGAGGTGTTTCTCCTTTTGTTATTTGATTATTACCAACTGAAAGTAATACTAGATTACGGTACCGTAGTAAGAACCAGTCAAATACCAGTGGATAAAGAGATACAGCGAAGACGATGGCGCTGGATAGGACACACACTGCGGAAGTCACCAGAGAGTATTACACAACAGGCCCTTTTTGGAATCCCCAGGGGGAAAAAAAACAAAGAGGAAGACCAATAAATTCTTGGAGAAGACAGACAGAAGCAGAGATGAAGATGATGGGGAAGACATGGAATGATCTTAAAAGAATGGCAAGAAACAGAACGACTTGGAAAGTGTTTGTTGAAGACACCATGCTCCACGGGGAGCTGAAAGGTAGAAAGAAGAAGAAGAAAGTAAGAATTACCGAATCAAAAAAACAAATTCCTTAAAATTAGGTATTTTTTCCGTCTTCAAACATTAACCGCCTCCCCATAGTGGACCTTACTAATTGCACATCCGGTGATCCTGGAGCGTTTAATTTGTTTCCGTTGCTGCTGGAATTTTTTTTTTCGTGATCGTGGGATATTTTATGGGGGAACACATTGTCAATTTTCCAGAAATTTGTCGTTTCTCTCCAGGGAAATTTCCTCAGTCGTCTGCAGACATCAACCGGCCATTTTACACTGGAAAAACACAGGGAATAACGTAATGCCGTCACTGAACATACTGACGGACTTACGGCGTCCGTACCAATAGACACTGTATCCAGTCCGGTCCATGGAGTGAAGGTCAGGTCATAAATCAACCTGGGCCAGGAATTTCGAGTCCCCGTGTTTTTCTTAGCGTGAACACACGAGAGTGTGTCAAGAGTTCAGAGAAATTACTATTTTTAGAGCACCTAAAGTTACATTTAATTGGTAGTAATTTTTACTTCGGTATCGTAACTGGGAGGGTTACAGATATATATCACAATCAAGAGTTTTAAGCGTAAATCTCATGTCAAGAGCTGAACATCTAAAAGTAAGATTACTGTAAATAAATAAATAAATATTCACTGTAGATTACGTGGCGAGAGATAAACATAAAACACAAACAGGTATGAGTACTTTTACAGCGCTCTGAACTTTTTGTTTGTTTATCTGTTCATTGTTCTGAGTGCTATTAAAGTGCCAATATTTATATATAATTTATGCTTATCTTAAAGTCATTTTGACAGTTAAACAAAAGACCAAGATGTACATCCCGGCCGAGATAAAATGATAGTAACTAACTTCACGAAATACCTTCTTGTCTTCAAGCTGGTATTAGGATGTTCATGCACCGCTTCAAAGTGACCAGGTAGAATATTCTAATGAAAACTCTGCTAATGGAATAACGATGGGAAAAATAACAAATTTTAATATCATAAAATGAGTAGTATATGACAATTGTAACATAATAAACTGAGTAGTGTATGACAATTGTAACATAATAAACTGGGTAGGGTATGACAATTTAACATAATAAACTGAGTAGTGTATGACAATTGTAACATAATAAACTGGGTAGGGTATGAACCAACCCTAAGCTGAATGGTTTGTCCATCGAGAAAGAATGCGATTCCTTATCATACAAAGCTTATATTAAAAGAGGAGAGGACAGAAGAGCTTGAGGCAAACCCACAGTAAGATGGACAGACAACGTCAAAGAAGCGCTACAACAAGATTAACAGACAATGAGTGAAGCCGCCAAAAAGGGCGAGAACCAGGACTTTGTATCTCCCTCGACATCAGTTTGGATACAAGAGGATATGAGGAAATAAATAAAGAAAAAAGAAAGAAAAAATGAAAGAAAGAAAGTATATTAAATTTGTAATATAATAAACTTGGTAGTGTATGATATTTTTAATGTAATAAAACTACGTAGAGTGCCGGTTAAGGTTCCCACTCCGTGATGGCAGGCAGAGGATCTCATGTATAGAGACAAATGGCTGCGATCTCCGACTAGTACAGTCACTGCCAAGAAGGAAAGGAATGGCAAACTACCTTCTTAAATTGCCTTGTATAATTATGCCAAAACACAAAAAATTTAGATAGCTTGGTGTCATGGCATGACAAACAGTCAACAACAGAACTGATACGATGCACTGTAGATAGAAGATTGTGGAAGGTCTTGATCGCCTACGCCAACCGGTATGGCACGTGATGATGATGATGATGATACGTAGCGTGTGAAACTTTTAATATAATAAACTGGACTACGTAGGAAATTTTTAATATTCCAAATTATATAATAAACTGGACTACGTAGGAAGCTTTTAATATTCCAAATTATATAATAAACTGGACTACGTAGGAAACTTTTAATATTCCAAATAATATAATAAACTGGACTACGTAGGAAACTTTTAATATTCCAAATAATATAATAAACTGGACTACGTAGGAAACTGTTAATATTCCAAATAATATAATATACTGGGTAACGTAGGAAACTTTTAATATTGCAAATAATATAATAAACTGGACTACGTAGGAAACTTTTAATATTCCAAAAACCAAATATCAAACATTAGGTTTCATTGATGAAAATAATCACAAAAAAAAAATGTATCATAGTGAAAAGTGTCACATAATCAGGTCACATTAGACTAAAATGTGCAGCACTCATGTCACATAAACAGGAATTAAATCCCACTATAAACCAAATTGCCCCTTAATAAAAACGTTACAAATGTCCAAGTATTCCATAAACAAAAAATCAAACTCCACTATAAACCAAATAAATATGTTCCAAGTGACCAGGTATTACATACACACAAATTAAACTCCACTTTAACCAAAATATATATGTTACAAGTGACCAAGTATGACATATACACAAATTAAACTCCACTATAAACCAAATAAAAATGTTCCAAGTGCTCAAGTATTCCATACATACAAATTAAACTCCACTATGAACCAAATAAAAATGTACAAAGTGCTCAAGTATTCCATACACACAAATTAAACTCCACTATGAACCAAATAAAAATGTACAAAGTGCTCAAGTATTCCATACACACAAATTAAACTCCACTATGAACCAAATAAAAATGTACAAAGTGCTCAAGTATTCCATACACACAAATTAAACTCCACTATGAACCAAATAAAAATGTACAAAGTGCTCAAGTATTCCATACACACAAATTAAACTCCACTATGAACCAAATACAAATGTACAAAGTGCTCAAGTATTCCATACACACAAATTAAACTCCACTATGAACCAAATACAAATGTACAAAGTGCTCAAGTATTCCATACACACAAATTAAACTCCACTATGAACCAAATACAAATGTACAAAGTGCTCAAGTATTTCATACACACAAATTAAACTCCACTATGAACCAAATACAAATGTACAAAGTGCTCAAGTATTCCAAAAGCAAGAATGTCCCCATCAAATAAACGTGCTATATAATCGAAATGTGTTACCAAGTCAAATGTTTTTACATCAAAACTTCCCATTTACAAACGTATCCCATGAGGCAATCTTCCCAAACGCTGAAACAATGAGCCAGTACTTGATTCCCTCTCCAGGTCTGTAAACTTCAGCACTCAGTTGTGCCGAAGCAATTTCTACCTTTGCCGGATCGCTTCTCGAGCTCGGTGCCAAACATCGACCATTTTACTGGGTGCCAGAAATCTGAACAAATGTGTCTCGAGGGAATCAATACTTGCATCGCTATTGATCTGTTTTGGTGCTAATGATATTGTATGAATTCGTGGAAAGTGTGCAACTATCTGAAATGTAAGGAAATTGCTTCACATGAGTGCTTGACATCATATTTATATCGATAAACGATTTATTCTTCGTGTTTACTGATTATTTATTAAAATGGTTTTATAAATCCTACTCGGGACATGCTCATAAGGTAATCATTCTTCTTCCTCAACGAGTGACGCAAACTGTGTTATGTGTTATATCCTCCAGAGAGGAATATAAAGCATTGGGGAAGAAACCAATATTTCTGCTTATCGAACCGTGAACGACTTATTTCTGTAGGTAGAAATTATGTCTGCAGATGTTAACACAACCACGCGGTCACAAAACACAATATTACAACGATTGCACCAGAATTTACCTACAGAAGTTATATTTGTTTCACTTTCTTTGGTGTTTCTAAAAAGAAATAGTTGCTTATTAGTTGTTCATTTCTTTTGTTACGAGAACTTTCCTTCCAACAATTGATATCGACACTTATTGTATACTTTATATCTTTACTAGAACTTTTCTTACAACAAATGATATCGACACTTATTTTATACTTTATATCTTTACTAGAACTTTTCTTACAACAAATGATATCGACACTTATTTTATACTTTCTATCTTTACTAGAACTTTTCTTACAACAAATGATATCGACACTTATTTTAAACTTTCTTTCTTTACTAGAACTTTCCTTACATCAAATGATATCGACACTTATTTTATACTTTCTTTCTTTACGAGAACTTTCCTTACATCAAATGATATCGACACTTATTTTATACTTTCTTTCTTTACGAGAACTTTCCTTACATCAAATGATATCGACACTTATTTTATACTTTCTTTCTTTACGAGAACTTTCCTTACATCAAATGATATCGACACTTATTTTATACTTTCTTTCTTTACGAGAACTTTCCTTACATCAAATGATATCGACACTTATTTTTTCCTTTTCTTTCTTCTTGGCGTTCACCCGATGGCTGCTAAAAGAATAAACCGTCCTCTTCATCATCCGCTCTTAATAGACTTTAAGTGGACGTAGACTATATGTATTGTGCTGCAAAGTTGTAACATTTGATCTTTTCTATATGTATTGTGCTGCAAAGTTGTAACATTTGATCTTTTCTATATGTATTGTGCTGCAAAGTTGTAACATTTGATCTTTTCTATATGTATTGGGCTGCAAAGTTGTAACATTTGATCTTTTCTATATGTATTGTGCTGCAAAGTTGTAATGTTTGATCTTTTCTATATGTGTTGTGCTGCAAAGTTGTAACATTTGATCTTTTTTGGTCCAACACAAAGGACTTCACCGTGGTGATTTTGAGCTCCGGGGTTGCCTTTTCCTTTTCAATCCCTTTTCGTTTGGCCAGACAGTATAATCTGTTTTCATGATAACCGCTTGGAAGATTGTTCGTGACGCATGGAGTCAGCTCTGGGTCGCTGACCGCACTAAACTCAATTACTGGGTGGGCATCATGCACCACCCCCGATACCTGTTCTGTATGTAACATTTTGTCATATAAGACCTTTTTTCTTGGAAAGACAAGGCGAACTCTTCAACCTGTTTCAGGCCTGTCCTTATCAGCGGTCCAGATGGTATTCATTTTTTTTTCTGTGTAAGTGAGATAAAAACCATTTAATTTGCAATCTTGGAATGAAACTTGAGACATGTTGCGCCCATTAATTTCCTGTCTGATTGTGTCCCTTATAAAATGATGTATTCTTCGATAAAATTTCATCAGTTATGATCATCATCATCATGTGCCATACCGGTTAGCGTAGGCGATCATGTCCTTCCACAATCTTCTATCCACCAACCATCGTATCAATTCTGTTTACTCTTTTCCATACCATGACACCAAGCTATCTAGTATATTCTCTCTTTGTCGTCCATGATCTCTCTTTCCCTGTATTTTGTCAGTTGTAACCAAGTATTCCAAATTTCCTTTTTTAACGATGTGCCCTAAAAATGTTGATTGTTTATTTCTGATGTTTCTTAGGACCTCCATTTCTGTGTTGGCCTCTGAGATTTTCCTCGTTGGTCTTTTTAGTTGCCAAGGGAACTTTCAACATTCTTCTGAAAATTCCCATCTCTATGGTCTCTAATCGTCTTTTCATTTGTTTTTTGTGTCAATTATGATAGTTCTTTTTTTCATTTGCTACTAAAGTCTGTGATGGACATTGTACCACAACGTAAGCAAAAATACTGAGTTTGTATATTGCTCTTGTTTCATTCACTATCACATACTTAACTACCCTACATGTGTATGTTTTAAAGACGCTAATTTCATTTATATCCATAACCAGAAATTACCAATCAATATCATACAAATATGAAGATCTGTTCCGGACTATTGCTCTATTTATATGGACAAATACTGGTTAATTACAGTGTTGAATTATATTTATACACTTTTTATTATCCAGCTGTTGCAACAGTTAATCTTTGCTGGTCATAGCCATTATCATAATAGCGTAAATAATATACAGGTATGTCATCTGTACAAACAACATACGAATCTGTATGTGCCACAGAAGAGTATTTTATAGTAACACTAGCTGGAGGAGACATAATAGAAGGAGAAGGGTGGACACGGTTCGAATAGCTTTGACCATAGCTTTCTTAAAAGTTGTGATCTAACAACTTCAACATAAGAACTGAATTCTCTTTATGACAAGGCATGGTTATTATGTGCTTTTTATAAATTTGAAAGTTAATGATCAAAGTCAGTAGTATAGTAATTACAGGACTTTGATTCCTTAAACTTTTCTTGAGGAAATATATAAGAATTTATTGGTCCAATAAAACAGGTCGCCAAGAACTACTCAAAAGGTACAGCCAACAAGTAGCGCGCAGAGTTGAACAGGCAGATCTAGACCTGGATAGGTTATGTGCTCTTAAGAGATTAAGAAACAGGGACGTGTTGAAATTGATTTTAAAAAAGGTCATGTGTTGAAGGTGATCTATCTCAAAACAGGTCGTGTGTTGAAGGTGATCTATCTCAAAACAGGCCATGTGTTGAAGGTGATCTACCTCAAAACAAGCCATGTGTTGAAGGTGATCTATCTCAAAACAGGTCATGTGTTGAAGGTGATCTATCTCAAAACAGGCCATGTGTTGAAGGTGATCTATCTCAAAACAGGTCATGTGTTGAAAGTGATCTATCTCAAAACAGGGCTTGTGTTGAAGGTGATCTATCTCAAAACAAGCCATGTGTTGAAGGTGATCTATCTAAAAACAGGCCATGTTTTGAAGGTGATCTATCTCAAAACAGGCCATGTGTTATAAATTATCCAAATCAAGCCAGCTCTTCAAAGAGGATAAAAAATAAAGGCAATGTTTACAGGCAACTGATTTAAAGAAAAAAAACAATGTTTTGAGAATTGATTTAAAAAACAAGCAATATTTTGAAAACTGATTTTAAAAAAAAAACAGACAATGTTTTGAAAATTGATTTAAAAAAAAAACATGTAATGTTTTGGAAAAAAATTGATTAAAAATTAATTGCAATGTTTTGAAAAAAATGGTTAAAACAGACATTATTTTTAATAATGATTAGAAAAAAGGGCAATATTTAAAAAAAAAAAAAATCATATGTTAAAATATCAAAGTTGAAGCAATCACAAGAATTGTCATCTAGAGCTAAACAAAGGAAAGATAAAAGAGAGACAGGGAAAAAACATGTTGCGGAGATCAGTTCAGGCATCACTTAGCAGTGAGTGTCAGACTTTAAGCAAGCAGTTAAGGATGACCACAAAACGAGCAAAAGGAAGAGGTTTCCGTGCCGTTATGAAGGAGGTTCAACAAGTAGTGTGTAAAGGTAAGTTAAAGGTAAGGTAAAGGTAAGGTAAAGGTAAGGAAAAAGTAAAGCACGAGATTTGAACCGGCGTCTTAGCACGCGAGTTTTCACCCATATGTGCTCGGTGGCCTATCCAGAAATGTTCGGAGATTTCTGGATAGTGTCGCTTCAAGCATCGAAACTCACGGTGCGAGGCGACATTCCTCACCTTCCCAGAGTACTACCCTGGTACCCATTTCTGCCAGCGGCTGGGTCGAACGTGGGGGTATTTCTTTTTTCCAACCACGAGTACAACTCACACTGCTTCCAGCGGGAATCGAACACGGGTTGTCCGAACATCGGTAGCCCAGTCGGGTGGTTTTCCTAACTAGGCTACCGAGACTCCCCTAAGTAGTGTGTATGTGTGTGTCACTGCTGATACTGATGCTCGTAGCTTAAAAGAAAACAGAAGAAACATCAGAAGAAAACACTGACAAACATTTACTGACTTCTACAACTGCTGCTTGTAGCAAAGAAACAAGAAACAGAAAAAGAAAACACTGACAAACATTTACTGATTTCTACAACTGTTGGTTTTGCAGCTACAACAGAAGAAACAGAAAAAGAAAACACTGACAAACATTTACTGATTTCTACAACCTCCTACCACTAGGTTTGTCTATCAGATTCTGCTCTTAGCTTTCTCCCACACAAGTTAGATCGATTTAAGTCGATGTCATCATCATCAAGTACCGTGCCTTCTGGCGTAGGTGATCATGTATCTCCACAGCTTTCGATCTCGACAGTTATTTATCATTTCTGTTGTTGACCTTCTGCCAAGCCATTCTCTTAAGCTGTCTGGTATCTTTTCTCTTACCTTCCCTTTATCTCTTCGTCCCTCAATTTTCCCAGTTGTTACAATAAATTCCAGCTGTTACCCTCTCATTCATCATCATCATGTGCCATACCGGTTGGCGTAGGTGATCATGTCCCTCCACAATCTTCTATCTACAGTGCATCGTATCAGTTCTGTTGTTGACTGTTTTCCATGCCATGACACCAAGCTATCCAGTATTTTCTCTCGTTTTCGTCCGCGATCTCTCTTTCCTTTTATTTTGCCAGTTGTAACCAAGTATTCCAACTTTCCTCTTCTCATGATGTGCCCGAAAAATGTTGATTGCTTCTTTCTGATGTTTTTTAAGAGCTCCCTTTTTGTGTTGGCCTCTTTGAGAACTTCCTCATTGGTCTTTTTAGCTGTCCAGGGAACTTTCAACATTCTTCTGAGAAATCCCATCTCTGCCCCTCTCATTACATGACCCAAAAAAATGATGATTAAGTCGATTTACCACAGCTTAAAGAGGTACATTCTTTACTGCAACGTCAGGTCTTAGTGTTCATGCCACAATAGCAGTAACTGATTAGGAACATAAGTCGCTCAGTCCGCGCTACATATCTGAATCTGTTATTTAATTTTTTGGTTATGTAATTTTCCATGGTTACTTAGATGTACATTTTCATTATATTTTTTTGTTTCCTTGTGTATACTAGGTGTAACCAAGTATTCCAACTTTCCTCTTCTAATGATGTGCCCAAAAAACGTTGATTTTTTAAATCAATGTTTCAAATGTATCTATTATCATACATAGCTAGAATGAGCATTTTGAAGCTAAAAGACAAAGATAAAATGTTAAAAGCAACATTTTTAGAGTTATTGAAAAATCACTTAGATGGTAATTCATCACAATGTATTCATTACACAGTGATAGATTTGATCTACAGTGAATTAAATCTAGGCGTGGTGAATTATAGATACGATGACTAGTTGGCGGAGAATTTAATGTACGATCAATAAATGCACGATCAATGTTTGCAACACCAAGATATCGTTTTGTTTATCTGCTTTCTATCTCCTCGCATAATAACTATCAGATGGTCTGAGGTAATAATAACAAACACACATTTACAAAAGAAAACAAGACAGTAACAAACACACATTTACAACAGAAAACAAGACAATAACAAACAGATTTTCACAAAATAAAACAAGACAATAACACATATACATTTACAAAAGAAAACAAGACAATAACAAACACACATTCACAAAAGAAAACAAGACAATAACAAACACACATTTACAAAAGAAAACAAGACAATAACAAACACACATTCACAAAAGAAAACAAGACAATAACAAACACACATTTACAAAAGAAAACAAGACAATAACAAACACACATTCACAAAAGAAAACAAGACAATAACAAACACACATTTACAAAAGAAAACAAGACAATAACAAACACACATTCACAAAAGAAAACAATACAATAACAAACACACATTTACAAAAGAAAACAAGACAATAACAAACACACATTCACAACAGAAAACAAGACAATAACAAACACACATTTACAAAAGAAAACAAGACAAGAACAAATATACATTTACAAAAGAAAACAAGACAATAACAAACAGACTTTCACAAAAGAAAACAAGACAATAACACATGCACATTTACAAAAGAAAACAAGACAATAACAAAAACACATTTACAAAAGGAAAACAAGACAATAACAAACATACATTAACAAAAGAAAACAAGACAATAACACATACACATTTACAAAAGAAAACAAGACAATAACACATACACATTTACAAAAGAAAACAAGACAATAAAAAACAGACTTTCACAAAAGAAAACAAGACAATAACAAACACACATTTACAAAAGAAAACAAGACAATAACAAACTCACATTCACAAAAGAAAACAAGACAATAACAAATACACATTTACAAAAGAAAACAAGACAATAACAAACACACATTCACAAAAGAAAACAAGACAATAACAAACACACATTTACAAAAGAAAACAAGACAATAACAAACACACATTCACAAAAGAAAACAAGACAATAACAAACACACATTTACAAAAGAAAACAAGACAATAACAAACACACATTCACAAAAGACAACAAGACAATAACAAATACACATTTACAAAAGAAAACCAGACAATAACAAACACACATTCACAAAAGAAAACAAGACAATAACAAACACACATTCACAAAAGAAAACAAGACAACAACAAATACACATTTACAAAAGAAAATAAGACAATAACAATAAACATTAACAAAAGAAAACAAGACAATAACAAATACACATTCACAAAAGAAAACAAGACAATAACAAACACACATTTACAAAAGAAAATAAAACAATAACAAACACACATTCACAAAAGAAAACTAGACAATAACAAATACACATTTACAAAAGAAAACAAGACAATAACAAACACACATTTACAAAAGAAAACAAGACAATAACACATACACATTCACAAAAGAAAACAAGACAATAACAAACACACATTTACAAAAGAAAACAAGACAATAACAAACACACATTCACAAAAGAAAACAAGACAATAACAAACACACATTTACAAAAGAAATCAAGACAATAACAAACACACATTAACAAAAGAAAACAAGACAATAACAAATACACATTTACAACAGAAAACAAGACAATAACACATACACATTCACAAAAGAAAACAAGACAATAACAAACACACATTTACAAAAGGAAAACAAGACAATAACACATACACATTTACAAAAGAAAACAAGACAATAACAAATACACATTCACAAAAGAAAACAAGACAATAACAAACACACATTTACAAAAGAAAACAAGACAATAACAAATACACATTTACAAAAGAAAACAAGACAATAACAAACATACATTAACAAAAGAAAACAAGACAATAACACATACACATTTACAAAAGAAAACAAGACAATAACACATACACATTTACAAAAGAAAACAAGACAATAAAAAACAGACTTTCACAAAAGAAAACAAGACAATAACAAACACACATCTACAAAAGAAAACAAGACAATAACACATACACATTCACAAAAGAAAACAAGACAATAACAAACACACATTTACAAAAGAAAACAAGACAATAACAAACACACATTCACAAAAGAAAACAAGACAATAACAAACACACATTTACAAAAGAAAACAAGACAATAACAAACACACATTCACAAAAGAAAACAAGACAATAACAAATACACATTTACAACGGAAAACAAGACAATAACACATACACAGTCACAAAAGAAAACAAGACAATAACAAACACACATTTACAAAAGGAAAACAAGACAATAACACATACACATTTACAAAAGAAAACAAGACAATATCAAATACACATTTACAAAAGAAAACAAGACAATAACAAACACACATTAAAAAAAGAAAACAAGACAATAACACATACACATTTACAACAGAAAACAAGACAATAACACATACACATTTACAAAAGAAAAGAAGACAATAACATACATACATTCACAAAAGAAAACAAGACAATAACAAATACACATTTACAACAGAAAACAAGACAATAACACATGCACATTTACAAAAGAAAACAAGACAATAACAAAAACACATTTACAAAAGGAAAACAAGACAATAACAAACATACATTAACAAAAGAAAACAAGACAATAACACATACACATTTACAAAAGAAAACAAGACAATAACACATACACATTTACAAAAGAAAACAAGACAATAAAAAAACAGACTTTCACAAAAGAAAACAAGACAATAACAAACACACATTTACAAAAGAAAACAAGACAATAACACATACACATTCACAAAAGAAAACAAGACAATAACAAACACACATTTACAAAAGAAAACAAGACAATAACAAACACACATTCACAAAAGAAAACAAGACAATAACAAACACACATTTACAAAAGAAAACAAGACAATAACAAACACACATTCACAAAAGAAAACAAGACAATAACAAATACACATTTACAACGGAAAACAAGACAATAACACATACACAGTCACAAAAGAAAACAAGACAATAACAAACACACATTTACAAAAGGAAAACAAGACAATAACACATACACATTTACAAAAGAAAACAAGACAATATCAAATACACATTTACAAAAGAAAACAAGACAATAACAAACACACATTAACAAAAGAAAACAAGACAATAACACATACACATTTACAACAGAAAACAAGACAATAACACATACACATTTACAAAAGAAAACAAGACAATAACATACATACATTCACAAAAGAAAACAAGACAATAACAAATACACATTTACAACAGAAAACAAGACAATAACACATACACATTCACAAAAGAAAACAAGACAATAACAAACACACATTTACAAAAGGAAAACAAGACAATAATAAATACACATTTACAAAAGAAAACAAGACAATAATAAATACACATTTACAAAAGAAAACAAGACAATAACAAACACACATTAACAAAAGAAAACAAGACAATAACACATACACATTTACAAGAGAAAACAAGACAATAACACATACACATTTACAAAAGAAAACAAGACAATAACAAACAGACTTTCACAAAAGAAAACAAGACAATAACAAATACACATTTACAAAAGAAAACAAGACAATAACAAACACACATTCACAAAAGAAAACAAGACAATAACAAACACACATTCACAAAAGAAAACAAGACAATAACAAACACACATTTACAAAAGAAAATAAGACAATAACAAATACACATTAACAAAAGAAAACAAGACAATAACAAACACACATTTACAAAATAAAACAAGACAATAACACAAACACATTTACAAAAGAAAACAAGACAATAACAAACACACATTTACAAAAGAAAACAAGACAATAACAAACACACATTCACAAAAGAAAACAAGACAATAACACATACACATTTACAAAAGAAAACAAGACAATAACAAATACAACTTTCGATTACCAATGAATGCCAATGTACATAGAGGAAGCTTCCAAACTTCGGAAATAGAAACAATGCACATGGCTGGAAAAGTCAAAATGAGAAAAGTGAAATAAAACGAATACCTTCAGAGAATAAGTATAAGATAATGCCAGAGTAACACAAACCTATAGTGTGAAAAAGGCATATCAGAGCAAACAAGTAATATCTGCATGCTCTACCATCAACTACATAAATTAATGACGAAATGACGAGAAATGAGCTAGTTACTCATTGGGGTAGTATTAGTGTTACGGTGAAGAGTGTGTGGCAGTGGCAGGAGCAATTTAACAAGTAGATGTAACCAATTGAAGTAGTAGTAGTATCAGTGGTTTTAGTGGTATTAGTAACAGTGGCTTTTGTGGGAGTGGTGGTAGTAGTGGTAACAGGGGTGACAACTGCAGGAGAAATGGGCATTAGTAAAACATACATTTATTTACAGTAATAAAGGCATCGACAGTTGTTGCATCAGTATAATGGTAGACCTAGCAAAAGTTATAAACAAAGAACAAAAGCTGCAAAGGATTTACAATAGTAGCTGTACTAGTTGTGTTTTGGTTGTGTTAACAGCATCATTTATATAATAGTACTATTTGTAGAAACATGTACTGGCAACAAACAACAGCAATAAGAATTAACAACCAAACAGGACAATTCCAATATATAAAACAAGCAGTCAGACAAGGCTGTGTTCTGTCGCCGGATTTGTTTTCACTTTACAGCGAAAATATTATGAGATCAACAGTAGACAAAAAAGGAATTGAAGTCAATGGTCACAACATAAATAATTTGCGATATGCGGATGACACAGTCTTAATAGCTTTAATAACAGAGGCAGAAAATGAACTACAAGAAATGATATACATATATTAGTAAAAGAAAGCAACAAGAAAGGCCTCAGTCTGAATAGTAATAAAACAGGAGTAAAGGCCATATGGAAGAAACAGTCATCACCATCATACAGCATAAGAATAAACAGGTCAAATCTGAAACAAGTGCAACGTTTCAAATACTTGAGCACAATAATATCAGATGGAAGATGCACAACAGAAATAAAAAGCACAATAGCTCAGGCCAAAATAGCATTTCAGAAAATAAAAAATATCTTATGCAACAGATCTATGTCAATAGAAATGAGAAAGAGAGTTCATCGGTGCTATATAGAAACAATTATTTCCTATGGAAGCGAATGATGGACAGTAGACAAACAAATGAAAGGACGGTCGGAGGCCACAGAGATGGGATTTCTCAGAAGAATGTTGAAGGTTACCTGGACAGCTAAAAAGACCAATGAAGAAATTCTCAAAGAGGCCAACACAAAAAGGGAACTCCTAAAAACATCAAAAAGAAACATTTTTCCGGCACATCATGAGAAGAGGAAAGTTGGAATACTTGGTTAAAACTGGTAAAATAAAAGGAAAGAGAGATCGAGGACGACAAAGAGAGAAAATATTAGATAGCTTGATGTCATATCACGGAAAACAGTCAACAATAGAACTGATACGATGCACTGTATATAGAAGATTGTGGAAGGACATGATCGCCTATGACAACCGGTATGGCACATGATGATGAGGATGATGATGACTATTTGTAGAAGCAGAAACAATGTAGCAGTGATAGTTAAAGCACTATCTCCATATTCCGTGCCCAGGCAGAGTAGGGAAAGTGAAATGAGGAAGAAAGCACCAATGTGTAAACTTGGCACATGGAACATAAGGACATGTGCTCTGGACTTGTTAAAAACCCACTGGAAGAAGGACAAATTAGAACAATAGCCCTCATAGATAAATAATTAAATAGGCTACATGTCGATATTGCTGCCCTCTAAGAAACAAGACTCTCAGACTGTGGTTCTGTAAAGGAAAAATATTATAATTTTTTTCTGGCTAGGTGTAAGCCCTGAAAAACCCCGTCTACAAAGAGTAGGCTTCGATGCACATAACAAACATATAAACTCCAAAACCACAAGCATATGCTTGAAATAAACATTCTAACACCGTTTCCTGACAACTAAACCACTGGGCAAGCGACCTTTTTTCTCTAGCCCCATAGAAAACTCATATATAAGTAACTTAAGCTGATTATGGTTTCCAAGATGGCGGATCTAGTCCACGTCCTCTCGATCGCTGCAGAAAATGCACCCAAGGTCTGATTAATTTCGGATCTTCATTGCACTTTTCTGCGTAAAAGTCAAAATGATGATATGCTTGATACATCTGTGTCGCTAAGGCGAGGTCGTAGGTCGACAACAGTCCGTTTTTTGACGAATCAAGTGTTGTGAGTGAGACATTCCTCCGTCTAGACTAGATCTGTGCTTTACGTCACATTAGTGCTGTTCAAGACCGTTATTGGGATTCTTTGACGCAAGTTATTTCCACGTTACACATTAATGTAAACTACTTCGTCAGTCGCAGTTTTGTCTCTTTGGGGAAGTTGCTTCGTGTTTTGTTCGTCGTAGACTGTTTACACTTGAGTAATCAGACATAAGTCTAAAGGTATCGAGATTATGAGTTTGGCGACATTGTGTCCTACGTCATCGTATTGGTTCCCTAAACCGGCCGTGCGCAAATCTTACGGCCTGCTGTTTGATGTGCAACAAGAATAATTTGACGACTGACTGTGTGTCTATATGTTCGGAATTGGAGTCATCAACGATGGCCTAACATCATCAAGTGCTACGATGATCATCATTTTCAAGAGGACGTGACTTACCGGTATATGGGGATAGGCGGCGGGAACAAATGAAGGCTATGCATGAAATGTGTTCCTTGTTGCAGTTTCCTCATATTACAAGTCGCATGTCTGTGTTAGTCACCTCTAGTGACTCGGGCAGATGGTGCTCGTAAACCTGGGAAGGCCGACCATCTAAGGGCAGAATCCTCCGACAGAAAAGATCAACTGCTGCCTTGCAGGAAGATTGGGGACAATAAAAGGCTAAGGAAAGCAAACCTGAAAAAAATGCTGGCTGAAATCGGATGCACTGGGCCACTGGCGCAGAACACAGTGCAACGTATTAACGGGTGTTCAGTCAGAGTGGATCTGACAGACTCTAATTGTGATGTTCTGTCTGTGGGGGCGATCAACACACTTAGCCTGACAGCTGACTTCATATGAGAGTCTGGAATCCTTACTCTGATTGAGTCCTGAACGCAGAGAGAGAGAGCTGATTATGTCCTTTCATGAAAACATGAATGCTAAAATTCACTTTGATGGGAGTTCATCAGAGAGTTTTAAAGTCAACAACAGAGTGAAACAGGGATGTGAACTCGCCCCCACCAATTTTTGGTATACTTTTTGCTGCCCTTCTAAATTACGCCTTCGAAAACATCACAGGAGACATTTACATTTGCACAAGATCAGATGGCTCACTGTTCAACTTAGCACGACTAAGAGCAAAAACAAAAACAAATGTTGCCCTACTTAAAGAACTTTTATTTGCTGACAATGCAGCCCTAGTCGCTCATAGTGAAGCCACCCTACAATCGCTGATTAACAACCTGGACAAAGCATGCGACCTTTTTTCACTGTCAATTAATGTTCAGAAAACAGTAATACTAAGTAAAGGCGACATCAAATCTCTATTATTCACTTTAAAAGATTGTCCACTAGAATCAGTTCAGAAATTCATGTATCTTGGATCCACAATTATGAAAACCACTTCTCTTATTGCTGAAATAATTATCCGAATTGGTAAGGCAGCTACGACCTTCGGCAAACTCACAGAAAGGGTCTGGAACAACACGAAACTAACACTGAAGACCAAACTCTTAATATATCAAAATTGTGTGCTTAGCACACTATTATATGGATCTGAAACCTGAACAACATACTCAAATCACGAAAAAAGACTAAATATCTTCCACATACGATACCTCCGCAGAATAATGCCCATCAAATGGCAGGACAAAATAACCAACTTAACTGTCCTGCAATGTGCTTAAACCCCAACAATCATGTCGATTGTCAGAGAAGTCCAAGACTTCTCGCACGTCCAGCGAATGGAAGAAAAACGCATCCCCAAGCAAATACTATATGGTGAACTAATACACGGGAAAAGACAAATCGGCAGACCTAAACTACGATATACAGATATATGTAAATCATCTCTGAATGACTTCTCCATCTGTGAAAATGACTGGGAACATCTGGCAAGTGATCGCACATCATGGAGAGCATGTGTAAGGAATGGTATAACATTATTTGAGACTATGCTAAGGCAAAGCTTAGAAGAGAAAAGACTCATGAAAAAGGATAGAAAACCATGTGGATCAGTGGGCCTGACCTGTTCATTCTGTGGCCGTGTGTATTTGTCAAACATTGATAGAATTAGCCACGATAAAAGCTGTTCTACAAAAACAAAACCTCAAAAACAATACACAATAGCCTCCACTAGACCGTCTGACAAGACGAAAAGGGCCATATATAGTAACAGTTGATGTTTCTATGGTTGTTTTTGTTATAATAATATTGTTGTGGCAGCAAATAAATTAGTAGTAGACAACTCAGAATGAATAACCTTAACTATAACATCAGTTGGTTAGCCAATAGGGCCTATATTTTTTTTTATAATTTTACACTGGGTGCAGCTTCAACGTCATTAATTTATTTCGGGTATTACGAAATCTCATAGACATTGTATGCAAACCCTGATAGATGCTTAGACTCTAGCAACAGATAAAATGTTTTGGCCACGTGATAGGGCAGACAGATGAAAACACAATACAACGAGACTTCAATAAACGCAGCGAGAACACCAGACCCAAGGGGCGACCACGAAAAAGATGGATTGACAAAATATTAGCAATGATATGGAAATATAACAGCAGAAAAGCAATAGACCGAAAATTATATCTCCCCTCGACGCTGAAAGGCAAATGAGGAAGGAATGAAGAAGAAGAATACTCTGGCAGAGTCCCATCAACCGTCATTTGCAGCTCATTGTGAAGAATATTTTTCCGAAATTGTCCAGACTGGCTGTTAGTAATTGAACTATGCTTTTTCTTCATCAGCAAATTTATGAACATTTTTGTAAGGAATATGGATGGCTCCATGGGACACATGCATTTATACAGCACTGGGATATATTCCTAAACAACAAACAATAGACAGCACGAACCAGATTCCCAAAAGATTCGATACATCGCGCCTTGTCACACTAGAGTTACCTGACTTTATGCATGTGGCCAGATCATTACGCATACAATGTATAGTTTTGTTGGCAGGTTATTCATGTAGAAATTCCATATGACTAGATGAATCTGTCACAATGCCGGTTCAGGAATATATTTATAGACAGAGTCATTGAGCTATTTGTGGGTTATCATCATTGCAATCCGTATATGTCTTTAGATGCTTAGATCTCGTCTGCAGCGTCCAGCGACTAACGACTCCAGTTCTGTGCTGATTAAGAAGGTCTCTTATTTGCCTACAAAGCCTCTCGCTTTTGGCTGTACCCGTCTTTACTCCCATCTCTTTCATCCGAAGGAGTGATGTGAACTCATGGTCGTCGAAGTCCGGCGCCCTTCCCGCATCTTGGAGGGAATTATTGGCGTCTGCCTGATCCATTGGTTGATCGTTTTCAATGATAGCACAGCTAGCCAACATGTCCGCTTTTTCATTGCTCCGTACTCCCGCATGTCCATAGACTAATGTGACTCGACTGCTTGTCGTTAACTTCTTTAATGACTCGATCCATTACCGGCGTACAGAGCCCGCCTTCACTTTTGGTAGCATGCTCATCGAATCACTTAATATACAGACGTGAGTGTAGTTTTGTGACTCCAACCAGATGCACTGACCACTGCCATCACCACTATCGTCATGCTACTCGTGGTCATAACGTACTCACCGCCGTCTTCTTTGACTGTTCTGCCCTCAGAGCGTTCTGTAAATTCTCATGTCCTCCGTTGGTGTCGTACAACAGATCCGCCTGTGTAGATGGCTGCACCTTCCTTGTCGGTGGACAACTTGTTTGTCCTGTGTTGTTAAATTATTAAAATACGTCACACACACAAATATAAGCTGAATCCACACGCACAACACAAGAAGTAGGGCCCCCCTCCCCCTGTTTAGACTAAAGACAGTAAACAACTATTTATTATTGGTGGAAACTCCGAGACCAGAGACGAATATAAGATTTTTTTTATTGGGTAGAATCCCACAACTTGAAATGGGACAGTGGGTTGCTGTGTATTAGTAGTAAGGTAGTAATAGTTGAAGGCAGCGATATCATCTGACACAAGGCAAGAGACGGGGATTCTTTCAGACTGGTTGTGATGAATGCAACTTTCTGCAAAAGGCATGTAGTCCGATGATGATGATGATGATGCATAGGAGTGGTAGTTGCTGTTCTACTAGTAACAGTAGTTGTGTAATAACAGCTGCTTGTACTGGAATTAGTCATTTGCGGTGGTAACAGAAGCACAATAGTAGCAATAGTAATAGTTGTAGTAGGACAATGGTAGTAGATGTTATTGTTGTTTTAGTAGTGGTATTACTAGTTGTAGTATTCATAGTTGCTGTAATACCAGTAACAGTATAGTTGCTTTTGCAACACCATAGTAATAATAGTTATGGTAGCCGCACCTTACACAACAATAACATCAGAAGTTTTTGTAGTAGAAGTAGTAGTATTTGTAAAAATAGTAGTAGTATAATTAGTAGTAGTAATAATCGTAGTTCTTTAATCGTCTAAAGTTTAAACTCTTTCCTTTAATCACTGGCCTCCTCTTCCACTCGCTCTTGTGTCTTATCTTTATCCCTCGCTGCACTATCTCTCCTACCACCACCACGGTGGCAGTGGTGATGGTAGTAGTGGTGGTGGGAGTAGGCGGTGGTAGTCGCGGCGTAGTAGTTGGTGATAGTGGTGGTGTTGGTGGTGGTAGTAGTGGTGGTGGTGGTGGTGGTGGTAGTAGTAGTGGTAATAGTTGGTGATAGTGGTGGTGTAGATGGTGATGTAGATGGTGGTGTAAGTGGTGGTAGTAGTTGATGGTAGTGGTGGTGTAGTGGGTGGTGGTGGTGGTAGTAGTAGTAGTAGTAGTAGTAGTAGTAGTAGTAGTAGTAGTAGTAGTAGTAGTAGGAGAGCAGGAGAAGGAGTATTATAAAACATGAAATCAGTGAACAAATTGAAACCATAATTTTTACACGAACATGATATTGACGACGGCGACGATGATAATGATGATAATGAATATGATGATAAATAATTGTTACTACAGTAATATAATCATTATTCAGGACCTCGACTTTCTACAACTATCAAATGATTTAATTTAATTTTCCCCATTTCTATCACTGACAGAAACCAGTGACAGACAACTCTCGTCAAGATGTCAACATCATCTAACAGCTTGTCACCGGTTGTTCCCCACGATCACCGACACCGTAGTCGTCATCACCGACACAGGCACCGCTCTCGTTCTAGGTCACCTAAGCCTGAAGGCGAGAGAAAAGGAAACAAAGATGGGGAGAAAAAGATCGACACGAGATGGTCGTCAAGGAAGCACTTGTCTGGGGAGGACGATCTGTTTAAGACTTTCAACAGCACTCTTCAGAACCGGGAGTAAGTAATTACCTTTTTTGTCTTACTATCATCAGTGTTCATTTTATTAACTAGCGGAAACTAGCGGAGAAAACAATAGATCATAATAATACACTATATACAGCTTTTATTGACCAAGAAAAGGCGTTCGATAGGGTGGACAGGGAACAACTGTGGTCCGTAATGCCCTTGTACGGAGTGAGTCACCACCTAGTAGAGATATGCAAGAGCCTCTATGAAAGTAGTCGCACTACAGTAAGATCTTCAGCAGGCTACTCTAAACACTTCACCATTAACTCCGGAGTATGACAAGGCTGCGTGCTTTCCCCTTTACTTTTCATCACATATATGGACAATATATGCAAATTAGGATGCCCAATCCAAGGAAATATACCAACACGGATGATAACAAGCGATAACACAAAAGTGAACGAAATATACGTACCAGAAAACAACAGAAGAGAGGAAGAAATAAATGAAATACTATTTGCAGACGACCAAGTTCTGATACATGAAACAACTGAGGACCTACAAGAACATATCAACAGGCTAAACAACACTTGTAAACAATACAACATGAAGATGAACATAAGCAAAACCGAAGTAATGGCAATAGCGAGAAAGAAAGAAAAACTAAACATCATAATAGATAATGCAACTTTGAAGCAAGTAGACAATTTTAAATATCTGGGTAGCACGTTAACACAAGACAATAACCAAGAGACCGAGATAGATATAAGGTGTAACAAAGCAAGCCAAGTTATAGGCCAAGTATCAACACTATTGAAAAACAAAGCAATAACTACGGAAGCAAAAAGGGCAATATACAAATCAATTTTTCTACCAACTCTGTGCTATCAGTGCCAGAATTGGACGCTGGACTCTAGAACAATAAGAAAGATAACGACCACCGAAATGAAATGTGTCAGAAGAATGACGGAAACAGCTTAAGGGACAGAGTAAAAAAACACTGACCTGAGGAAGAAACTCGAAATTGAACCAGCCATCGAATACATAAAGAAAGAACAGATAAATTGGTTCGGCCACATAACAAGACAAAAAGAACTAACAATGACTCAAAGAGCCATAAACAAACACTACGAAAACGCCAGATTAAGACCGAGAAAGAGATGGATAAAGGGAATACTAGAGTCACTAGGAGGAATAACATCAGAAGAGGCCAACAGAAGAGCAAAGAATCGCAAATTGTTTCTCCCCTCGACGCCAACGGCAGCAGAGGAAGGATAGAAGAAGAAAAAAAGAAGTTCATTTTATTTCTGGTAGGCATTTAAGGTAGTCATGTCTTTGGTTTTGACACTACAGTTAATCATTGTCTGTCTATCTTGATGTAATTGGTGGGTAATTTATATTTCTACTTTGATGTAATGTATGGGAAATTATGTATGCATTTTGAGGTAATTGGTGGGTAATTTATATTCGTACTTTGATTTAATTGATGGGTAATTATTTTGCATTTTGATGTCATTAGTAGGAAGTTTTTTTTTTTATGTTAATTTGTGCATATTCTTTGAAAGTATGTTACTTTTTTTGTGATATCACCTCTCCAGGTAGTTTGTGTGTGCTTTGATATCATTGGTGTGTAGTTATCTTTCTATTTTGCTATCATCGTCGGTAATTATCTTCATGATTTGATGTCGATAATCAATTCTCCTCCGCTACTTCACCAACATATCCTTTAACCGAACCGCTCGTTTATTCTAATGATCCTGATATCATGATCTCGCCCATTTTAAACCGGATGTCAGCGTTTATCCTTCTCCTCGACTTGTCAGTAAGTAGTACACCAAAGCCTTCACTGAAATAGATCGCCATGATTAAGTCGGTAGCAGGAACCACTTCTTAGCCAACTCTTATAGAGAATGGTGACAATGCATCATCTATCACTGAAGAAAAGAGACAAATCTAACAACGTATTTTCGAATCGTCAAGGAAGAAAGCATATCCATGTTTACATGTTTTTATTTTTGCCGGGTAAGTGGTTTCTTAAACAGAACAGAGAATTGAAGCCTTTGAGATGTGGATATATAGAAGAATAGGTAGAATTGGATGGAAGGAAAAGAAAACAAACGATGAAGTCTTAAAACAACTAAAAATTAAAAGAGAACTACTAAGCACAATTCAAACAAGACAAATGCGATTTTTGAGCCATGTTAAAAGACACAGCAGCCTACTAAAAGTAATCCCGGAGGGGAAAATATAAGGTAAAAGAGGCAGACCAAGACTAACATGGACGAGTAACTTCAAAAGACGGACAAATCAGCCTATGACAACCTGCACCATCAAAGCAAGCGACAGAGCCGAATGGCGCTCCATGGTAGCCAACCTTCGTTGCGGAGAAGGCACTCGAAGATGATGATGACGTAGTTTCTTGTTGGTTCATGGTGGTACGTTCATGACCACATTTTTTGGGAAGTTACACAATTGGATTATTGCATTAATTCAGATTATTGTTTGATTAATGGTTTAGAGGATCTCTACATCAGCTTGAGGATGGACAGGATTCGTCACATCTCAGAAAGTAATTCCTAGTCGTTAAGCTTCTAAAGTAGTTTAAACTCTTTTCACTCTTTCCTTTAATCACTGGCCTCCTCTTCCACTCGCTCATGTGTCCTATCTTTATTCCTCGCTGCACTTCCTCTCCTGTCTTCTCCCCTCCTCTCTCTCACCTCATGTCTTTTATTTTTCTCTTCCTATCCCTTATTGAATCCCTTTCACCCATCCTCATGGTAAGCTCTCTTCTGTTTGGCTCATTTTTAGCTATTGAGATCGTACCTGTCCTATTGACTGTTTATCATGTGACCAACAGGTGCATAAGTCATGGCCATCGTATCTCTTCCGCCATTTTGCGATTGTTTGTCATCGTAATCATATTTGTTATACATCGTATATACATTATTATTATACAGTATTATTATATACCTAATATATAATCATTATTGTTTGTACTGATAAAGTCTTTTGCCTAAACGTCGCAGTTAGTTTCGTTTCTAAACAAGTTTAGCTGCATAATACCATTTTATGTTTATTTTACATGTTTTTTTTACAGCTCTACTTGTAGCTCCGCATATTTTTTAATATATTATATGATTTATATTTGTGCTCAGCTCTCTTTCTTGAAATGTAGCTGTTTGGTTTTTGTTAAGAGCGCTCCGGGGACAGCCAAGGCAACGTTATAAATGACCGGATTTTCCTCTTATTTCTATAAATCCATGAAGAGTATACGGGAGCCGTGGTTTTTTGGGCTGAGCTTAACGACGGATACGTGAGAGTTGTTAGAGCGTAACGCTGCAATATTTCTGCTGTACTATCTATCTGTATATCTGATTGTTGTTATTTTTTTTTTGGTATTTTGATCGCAGAAGCCACACCAGCAGCTGTTGCAGACTTGTAACGGTAGTTGAAAGTAATAAATAGAGTCCTGTCTTCCGCTGTTGTTGTATATGGATTACGGTGTTGGTGCCGATTTTTTTCTTTCACTATCTACACATTTTTCAGTAATGTGGTCATCTAAAAAAAAAAAGTAAAGCACCCCCGTCACGCCAAGTGGCGTACAGGGAAATATGGTGTTAATGACCCTATATTTTACAGACCTTCAGCACATGATTTTTGGGATAATGTGGTCGGTATTACGCCCGTGCTGCTTTACTTTCCCAGAAAAAATCCGGTGCCCATTTAAGGCTGGGTGAACCCGGAAGCCGTCGATTGGGATCGAACCCTACCCCTTGTCCTTTGTAGTCCAGTTCACTGACCACTGAGCTATCGCGGCTCCCTAAAGTGATCATCTATTTGTTATCAATTGTAATCGAGCCTGACCTCTTCCCCTTATTAGTTCAGCACGATAACCACGGCTCCCAATAAAAGTTGGCCACGCTTTAGGTCAGATGACCGATGTCTTTATTTTCGCTTTAGGTCACCCAAGTTAGATGTCCGATGTCTTTATTTTCTCTTCTATTTAAAAAAAAGAAACTCTACTTAATTCAGATTCATTTCCAACATTATTTTGACTTCAACGAATTAAGCCCAAGATAAATTCTCGGCAATCGATGCACATAACTTGTAACGCTAACTGGGTCAGGACGTGCATGTTTGTGCTACAGAGCACGACGTTTAAAATGATTCGATTTTGAAATGTTTACAGTAAACATAGAAGATGACATTGATATGGTAAACACTTAATTTGCTTCTTCTGAATCGTGTAAACATATTTGGCGGCAATATAAATAAATTGCAAATAAAATAATAATAATAATAAAATAATAATAATAATACTAAAATAATAATGCAAATAAAAATAACTTATAAACGTGCCAATCTTTTTTTTTTATTTTTAGAATTGAGATTTTGAAGAAAAAAAACCACCATCTATGGGTTTTTTTTTCCCAATGATCATGAAAATGTCATGTGAGGTAGTGGGGGTCTTATAGCATGTAATACGTAATATTTTAGATATAAAGTCTTTTCTACACCATCTTCATGTGATTTTTAAAAAAGTAAAGTGCCTCCGTTGCGCCATGTGGCGTATAGGGAATATGGTGTTAGTGACCATAAATTTTACAGACCTTCGGCACATGATTGTTGGGGTAATGTGGTCGGTATTACGCCCGTGCCGTTTTACTTTCCCAGAAAAAAAAATCCGGTACCCATTAATGGCTGGGTGAGCCTGGAAGCCATCGGTTGGGATCGAACCCTACCTCTTGTCCTTTGTAGTCCAGTTCACTAACCACTAAGCTATCGCGGCTCCCATCTTTATGTGATGCAGCCAGTTAATTTACTCAATGTCTTTAATAATATTATGACGTTTGGTACGTATCTATATAATGAGAACACACGTACTGTTAATTCAGTTTCCGTTTGTGTCTGTTTGTCAGATATTAATTTTAAACAAAAATAATGAACTACTAGGGGAGCCGCGATAGCTCAGTGGTTAGTGAACTGGACTACCACGGACAAGGGGTAGGGTTCGATCCCAACCGACGGCTTCCGGGTTCACCCAGCCTTAAATGGGTACCGGATTTTTTTTCTGGGAAAGTAAAGCAGCACGGGCGTAATACTGACCACATTACCCCAAAAATCATGTGCTGAATGTCTGTAAAATATAGGGTCACTAACACCATATTCCCTATACGCCACTTGGCGTGACTGAGGTACTAAAAAATAAAAAATTAACTACTACTTTAAAATTTATTTTAAAAACTTGACTGGTCAATATTAAAAGTTATGATAAATAAAAGATATATATTTACCGGGACTGATACCATAATAATACTAGTCCATGAACTGAATTAAGCTGTTGATTTGATTAAAAGATTATGCACATTTAACTCAGTAGCAGAATGAATCCTCACCAATCACCATCAAGAGCGTTCTTCTCGAGAATGCATTGAAAAAGACCAAGAGGAAGGAAGACCCAGAAGAAGATGGGTAGATCCAGTGACAGAGACATGTAAAAACAAAGGAAAGTAACTAAATCAGACAATTCGAGCAGCTCAAGAACGATAAATTATATAAACCACGACACCTTTTAGGTATCAGTGAAAGAGAAAAGAAGAAGAAGAACTCAGTAGCTTTCAGATCTCGTTTATGAAAATATAGTAGAACAAGAAGGGTAAGTTGAGGCATCAGTTCTTTTAATGTAATTAAACTTACGTTATCCATACGTTATGTTTTAAGATATATACTTTGTTCATTTATATTTCGTTAAACTGAATTTTAGAATATGTTGTTGTTTTATTTGCGGGTCATTATCATTGCACTCCGAATATGTCCAGAGGTGCTCACATACCCTACTCAGCAATTCCCCGCAGTGTCCAGCAAGTGACGACTCCAGTTCTGTGTTGGTTGATAAGTCTTCATATACCCCACTAAGTTTCTCGTTTCTGGTTGTGCCCATCTTAACTCTTAAACTTAACTTAACCTTAACTTAACTTAACTCAAACTTAACTTAATGGTAATTCGATAGCGTGTACTTGCCAAAGACGGGGTGTGTCAGCCACAGCGCAGGTTTAGGCGAAAAATCAGAACACACATACACACGTGTAGGAGTACTGACCTTGCGACCAGCTCATTGCGTGTCATGATCTTGTTCTTAATCCTCCTTTATAAAACAGTACAAAGAGTCAGGTTCACATAATCACAAGACTTGGACACTAGAACCTTGAATCTTTTCTTGACACAAGAAAAATGTGGAAGCTTGTAAAGCAGCTGAATGATGAGGGTACAGAAAGGAACACCAAAATTACACTGAAGAAAGATGGAAACATCCTAACAGGTAAGCATACAGCAAATCACTTTGCAGACACCTTTGCAAATGACAATAATATTGAAATTGGCCTAGACAACGTAGAGAAACGACAAGAGACCCGTTTAAAACAACAAAATGTAAGACACGAAGAGACCGCACACGAATGCATGGAAATGCCCATTACACAAAGAGAGCTAGTGCTGGCAATATCCAAATTAAAAATTAAAAAGTCACCAGGCAGTGATGGAGTGTCCAATGAAATGATTAAGAACTTGGGAACTGCTGCTAAAGCAAAACTACTGCAGATCTACAACATTTGCTGGATCACAGGTAGAGTTCCACAGGTATGGAGGGAATCAATTATGATACCATTACAATATCCAGGAAAAGATGGTTCAACGACGTCCAGCTATAGACTAATCAGCCTTACAAGCTGTTTGTGTAAAACAATAGAACATATAATCAATCTCAGACTGCAGTGGTACATGGAAAGTGAAAATCTCCTTGTCCCACAACAAGCAGGCTTTAGACAGTGTTACTCTACCGAAGATCAGGCAACCTATCTTTCCCAGGAAGTTGAGGATGCGTTTCAAGAAAAGAAACTGGTACTTGCAGCATGGATAGAACTAAAGAAAGCATTTGATAAGGTATGGAAGGAAGGGCTTTTCAAGAAAATGAGAAATTATGGAGTAAATGGCAGGATGTACAAATGGGTCAAAGCATACCTGCATAACAGGAGAGCCAGAGTGCAACTGGATGGTCTTAAGAGTAAGAAGGTCTTACAGCGCCAGGGTGTTCCACAGGTGAGGGGTACTATCTCTAACACTTTTTCTGATATACATCAATGACCTAGTTACTGAACTACCATATGGCATCAAAGTGGCAATGTATGCAGATGACTTGGTAATGTGGTGCACAGAGGAGTACGCAACTGTGGCCTCCAAATTGCTACAAAGAGCTATGGATGCACTGAATTCATGGACAAATAGATGGTGTATTAGCATCAATACAGAAAAATGCAGTACTACACTTTTCACTATCTCCCCAAAACAAAAAGCAGGCCCATCTACTTAAACAATGAGCCTGTGAAAGAAGACATACAACCTACATATCTCGGAGTTACATTTGATAACAAACTATCTTGGAAACAGCAGATAAATAAAGCAACCCAAAAAGCAAGCAGGAAATTGGCTATTCTAAGAAAGCTGTGTGGAACCACATGGGTTGCGAGTGGGAAAATACTCAGTAAAGTTTACCAGCAGTGTATACGCCCACATTTAGAATATGGATCATCAGCATGGTGCACAGCATCAAATACCACACTACAAGAGCTGGATAAAGTACAAAACCAGGTACTTAGGGTCATCACAGGTGCAATGAAATCAACACCAAGATTGGAGATGGAGAAATTGTGGAGGATACCAGCACTGAGAGAACGGAGGGACACAAAAGTGCTGATACAGGCAGAAAAATTTGCTTGCATGCCGAGACATCCAATGAAGGACCGATTCTAAAATCTTGCATTGGGATGACTTAAGAGAAGCAGTTTTATCCACCAAGCCAAGCGTATTAGTAGACAAACACCAGACATGCCAAGAGATGTTAACCCCCTACTGCCCATACCAGAACAGACTTCCTGGACAGAGGAATCAGGATTATCAATACAAATACGGACAGAAGTAAAAGGAATAATTGACAAAGTGGAACAAGATAGTCTACAGCGAAAAACAATAACTCTCAGTTTCCTGGATGAAGAATACCGACAAGACCTATGGATTCGTGTGTACACAGATGGATCAGCGCAGAATGCAGTAAAGAATAGGGGAGCAGGTGCATAGAGTACCCAAATAACACTAGGGATATGAATAAAATAGCAACAGGGAAATATTGTCACAATTATAATGCAGAAATCCAAGCAATAAAGTTGGCAATAGAAAAACTGATGAACAGTAATCTTAGCCCACAGCCTGTAGTGTTTTTGACAGATACAAGATCAGTACACAAGGCACTACAATCCAGAAAATTACCACATCTGCAGACCTTATTGACTGAACTCTGCAAGCACCACAGGGTTGCCCTGCAGTGGATCCCATCTCACTGTGGAATACCAGGAAATGAGATAGCAGATCAGTTGGCAAAGGAAGGTCCAACAGGCACACAACCAGATGCACCGGTTACAAACCATCATAAGAAACAGATAATCAAATCAATCAGAGGACCACAAGCCCCAAATCAGGATACCTCTCATAATATAAATAGATGTGAACAAGTTATCATTATACGACTCAGAATAGGACACAATCGACTCCATAGTCACATGTATACAAAATTCAAGATCGGCGCCTCAACTACATGTGCATGTGGACAGGCGCCCCAGACTGCTGAACACATACTTTAAGACTGCACTGAATAAAGTAGACAGGAAAATCCATTGGCCCATAGATACAACACTACAGACAAAACTATATGGGCCTCTGCAAGAATTACAAAACAAAAGACAGTAAAATTTATACGGGAAACGACATTGCAGATATAGACAATATTTCGGGCGAACGAAAGATAGATAGATGTACACAGATATTTGTTGTAATTCCCGCCTTTTGAAACTCATCAACAATGACTTTATTAATTTGTATTTCACATATTGCAGACGGCGGACATAGTAAAGTATAAATAATTGAAATCATGGATACTCTCAAACTGCAGAGGCGAGATCTATATTTTATAATCAAATTTCCAGGCTTTATTTTACATTTTTTGTTAACAAAGACAACTCTGACATGGCAAATCAAGAATGGTAATTCATGAATTATTTCTCTTTGAATATTCAAAACAAAAATCAATAAGTATCTGTTGTGAAGAGATTTATTTTATTTTTTAAAACTGAAAAGTTCTTTAAGATACAAGTGTTGACATTATCAATGTTGTTACAGTGAAGTTTGTGTTTGTATTGTTCTTAATGTAAAGATCATATTTGTATTGTTCTTAATGTAAAGATCATATTTGTATTGTTCTTAATGTAAAGATCATATTTGTATTGTTCTTTATGTAAAGATCATATTTGTATTGTTCTTAATGTAAAGATCATATTTGTATTGTTCTTAATGTAAAGATCATATTTGTATTGTTCTTAGTGTAAAGATCATATTTGTATTGTTCTTAGTGTAAAGATCATATTTGTATTGTTCTTAATGTAAAGATCATATTTGTATTGTTCTTAGTGTAAAGATAATATTTGTATTGTTCTTAGTGTAAAGATCATATTTGTATTGTTCTTAGTGTAAAGATCATATTTGTATTGTTCTTAGTGTAAAGATCATATTTGTATTGTTCTTCGTGTAAAGATCATATTTTTATTGTTCTTAGTGTAAAGATCATATTTGTATTGTTCTTAGTGTAAAGATGATATTTGTATTGTTCTTAGTGTAAAGATGATATTTGTATTATTCATTGTGTAAAGATCATGTTTGTGTTGTTCTTAGCGGAAAGATGATATTTGTATTGTTTTTAGTGTCAGAGTCCATTTTTATTGTTCTTAGTGTTAAGATCATGTTTTTATTGTTCTAACTGTATAGATCAATATTGTGTTGTTGTTCTCACAGTATAGATCACGCTTGTGTTGTTGTTCTCTCAGTATAGATCACGCTTGTGTTGTTGTTCTAGATGTATAGATCGCATTGTGATTGTTGTTGTTATTATCACTGTATAGACTGCACTTTTGTTGTTTTTACATCGAAGATCGTGCTTTTGTTGTTTTTACATTGAAGATCGTGCTTGTGTGTTTTACATTGAAGATCGTGCTTGTGTTGTTTTTACATTGAAGATCGTGCTTGTGTGTTTTACATTGAAGATCGTGCTTGTCTGTTTTACATTGAAGATCGTGCTTGTGTATTTTACATTGAAGATCGCGCTTTTGTTGTTTTTACATTGAAGATCGTGCTTGTGTTGTTTTTACATTGAATATTGTGCTTGTGTTTTTATTACATTGAATATCGTGTGTGTGTGTTTTACATTGAAGATCGTGCTTGTGTGTTTTTACATTGAATATCGTGCTTGTGTTGTTATTACATTGAAGATCGTGCTTGTGTGTTTTTACATTGAATATCGTGCTTGTGTGTTTTTACATTGAAGATCGTGCTTGTGTTGTTTTTACATTGAAGATCGTGCTTGTGTTGTTTTTACATTGAATATTGTGCTTGTGTTGTTTTTACATTGAATATTGTGCTTGTGTGTTTTTACATTGAATATTGTGCTTGTGTTGTTTTTACATTGAATATTGTGCTTGTGTTGTTTTTACATTGAATATTGTGCTTGTGTTGTTTTTACATTGAATATCGTGCTTGTGTGTTTTTACATTGAATATCGTGCTTGTGTTGTTATTACATTGAAGATCGTGCTTGTGTGTTTTTACATTGAATATCGTGCTTGTGTTGTTTTTACATTGAATATTGTGCTTTTGTTGTTTTTACATTGAAGATCGTGCTTGTGTGTTTTTACATTGAATATCGTGCTTGTGTGTTTTTACATTGAATATTGTGCTTTTGTTGTTTTTACATTGAAGATCGTGCTTGTGTGTTTTTACATTGAATATCGTGCTTGTGTGTTTTTACATTGAATATCGTGCTTGTGTTGTTATTACATTGAAGATCGTGCTTGTGTTGTTTTTACATTGAATATCGTGCCTGTGTTGTTTTTACATTGAATATCGTGCTTGTGTTGTTTTTACATTGAATATCGTGCTTGTGTTGTTTTTACATTGAAGATCGTGCTTGTATTGTTTTTACATTGAATATCGTGTGTGTGTGTTTTACATTGAAGATCGTGCTTGTGTGTTTTTACATTGAATATTGTGCTTGTGTTGTTATTACATTGAAGATCGTGCTTGTGTTGTTTTTACATTGAATATTGTGCTTTTGTTGTTTTTACATTGAAGATCGTGCTTGTGTGTTTTTACATTGAATATTGTGCTTTTGTTGTTTTTACATTGAAGATCGTGCTTGTGTGTTTTTACATTGAATATTGTGCTTTTGTTGTTTTTACATTGAAGATCGTGCTTGTGTGTTTTTACATTGAATATTGTGCTTTTGTTGTTTTTACATTGAAGATCGTGCTTGTGTGTTTTTACATTGAATATTGTGCTTTTGTTGTTTTTACACTGAAGATCGTGCTTGTGTTGTTTTTACATTGAAGATCGTGCTTGTGTTGTTTTTACATTGAAGATCGTGTTTGTGTTGTTTTTACATTGAAGATCGTGCTTGTGTTGTTTTTACATTGAAGATCGTGCTTGTGTTGTTTTTACATTGAAGATCGTGCTTGTTCCTCGGGGCCACGGTATTGTAGAGAAGAAAAATCAGTCGCCTGGGACCAGACAAACATTTGGAATGCCTTGAGCGGGACCAGTATTGTTCAAAACCTTCCGCGAACCTTCTAGTCACCAGACACCAATCGGTATTAGTGTTTATGCTCTTCAAGGATCTGGGAATGTTGCCGTCGGCTATAGTCTCGCTTTGAAGGAGACACCAGTCGAATGTTTATGCTCAACAGTGAGTCAATGTTTAATAGGGTATCACCCGCTGTAAGAACCCAGGTTTACATCTCAGTCCTTGACCTAATGTTGTTGCTCATGCGATTGTGCAACTATTCCCTGTTAGAGAAGGATTGATTTTGGTTAATGAGGTTTGCACGAGTCCTTGAATGCATGGTGAAATGATATGCTATTAACCTGTCAAGAGCCTTACTTCTGGAGTAATCTTTTCTGTTAGCATTAAGATCTGCTGTCTTGCTGCTCGAGACTGAGTAATTAGCAGCAGTAAACTCTAACAGCACCAAGGATTCATTCAGCAAGGTCTAGTGACAAATTTGGTGTTCCTTTAAATACTTTCCTCCGTCCACCTTGTGATTACACTATTGCAGTTCGCCAAAAACATACTTGTTTCTCTGGTAGACATTGATCGGCACGTGAATCGTCTGTCACGTCCGTAACTTGTTTCTCTGGTAGACATTGATCGGCATGTGAATTGTCTGTCACGTCCGTAACTTGTTTCTCTGGTAGACATTGATCGACATGTGAATCGACTGTCACGCCCGTAACTTGTTTCTCTGGTAGACATTGATCGGCACGTGAATCGTCTGTCACGTCCGTAACTTGTTTCTCTGGTAGACATTGATCGACATGTGAATCGTCTGTCACGCCAGTAAATGAGGAAGAAAGTACGTCTGGATAACGAGAAGCATTCATATTGGCAGTCTAAAGAGCAACCTTCACCTTTGGGTAGGCTACTTTTATCAGCTACACATATCTTGTTTTTTGTTATATTACCCACGGACCGGCTTTATGGGCAGCCATCGTCAGGGCTCGTTGTTTCTTAATTCCAGTTCTAGCTGGATAACTTTCTGAGAAGTGCTTCTACAGATTTCTATTTTCACTGCAATTTTTAAAAAGGCTACAGTCTCTAATCGTAATCTGTAGTTGAATGGATTGTATCTCGACAAGAAGAACGCAACAATCCAAGAACTATAGGCTGCATTATTTTGACGACACTTGCTATAAACGTCGGTTGGTATGTGAGTCCACATACCTCGGTAGGGTGCACAGCGAAAGCACGTATCTAAGCTAACGCTAACTTATCAAGACTAATGATATATGTCGTAAAAAACTAGAACTATAGTTTCGCCCGTTTCTAAGGTGCGCCGGTTTTTTAATTTGCCTGGAAGAATAAAGGTAGAATGCCCAGTACACTCGCTCCGAAGTTTTCGGGTAAAATCTTTCATTAGTTTTTATTATCGATACTATTACCATTGTTAAGACATCCAAACATTTCTATATCAGCTAAACAACAAATCATAAATAACATTTTCATACCAACTTTGTGCTATGAAAGTCAAACATGGACCCTTTCTAAATCACATTTAAGAAAAATGAATACATGTAAGATGCGATGCTTGAGAAAAGTAACAAACAACACAAGAAGAGATAGAATACCAAATGAAACCATTAAAAAAAATGGTAGGAATAAAACCCTGCCAAGAATATATAGGGCAACAACAGCTTAAATGGTTGGGCCACCTGGTCAGAATGAATCCTCACCAATAACCATCAAGGTGAATGAATCCTCACCAATCACCATCTCGTTCTTCTCGAGAATGCATGAAAAAAGGACCAAGAGGAAGACATAGAAGAAGATGGATAGATGCAGTGACAGAGACATGTAACAACAAAGGAAAATCACTAATCAGACAGTTCGAGCAGCTCAAGAACGACTATTAGCAGATAATTATAATATACTGATAGCGATAATTATAATATACTGATAACGATAATTATAATATACTGATAACAATAATTATAATATACTGATAACAATAATTATAATATACTGATAGCGATAATTATAATATACTGATAGCGATAATTATAATATACTGATAGCGATAATTATAATATACTGATAGCGATAATTATAATATACTGATAGCGATAATTATAATATACTGATAACGATAATTATAATATACTGATAGCGATAATTATAATATACTGATAACGATAATTATAATATACTGATAGCGATAATTATAATATACTGATAACGATAATTATAATATACTGATAACGATAATTATAATATACTGATAACAATAATTATAATATACTGATAGCGATAATTATAATATACTGATAACGATAATTATAATATACTGATAACAATAATTATAATATACTGATAGCGATAATTATTTTAAAAAGTAGAGAAATTATGTCAGACGTAATGGCGCATATGGAAGATAGTGTTAATGCCCATAATATTCTATAACACATACATCGGTGTGTAGTCAATATGACGCCAGTAGTAGACAAGGTTCCATTTGAGCCGTATTTTGGCGTAAATTAACAAAGCTATATAGCAGGCGCATTTCGCGCCTAATGTACACGAGAGACATGGGTAGTTAACCATGACCGCTCGTGTCGGGATGTTGACCTCTAGTCCAGGTGACCCGGAAGTGACCTGTTTATGTTTGGTGTGTCCTGACTTTGGAGGCCTTGGTGTACTTGCTCGATAGCGATAGGTTAGTAGATTATACAACATCAATGAAAAACGATCAATATAAAACAGAAAACAAAAGATATATTTTATTCTTTTATTATCTCAATAGGTGTATAACATACAGTGGATATTATATAACATTACAAAAATATATAGTTCAAGGATAACATTTATTTATAGCTATGTAGTTGGGTGTCTGCTTAGCGTTGTACTATAAATGAAGCATAAGGGTGAAACAGTTAGAGATCGTTGGTCAGTCTAAGCTGGTAGTGTAAAGAGTTAAATATCTAAAGGCGTAGTCGAGACGTTATCATCAGCTACCTTTCTTTTTATATAGAAATAGCAAAGTGCATTTCTTGTTTGACTGTAGGAAAATATAGAATTATTTAAGACTTTGAAACCTACATTTTTCCCACCCTTGACCTTTTGCGTGGCGAGAACCTCTAAAAACATATCTTTATCTAATTTGTTGTGTTGCTTACTTAGCCCTTTACAACTGATTTTATCGTAATCCCCACTGCAATGGTACGTCTTACTACATAAGCTAACAAGGGCTGTCCCTTCGTACTCTAGTTTAAAAAGCCCAGGTGTTCGTTTGGTGTATGCTTTAACACCCTTACAGTTTATACAGTCTGTCTTGCTAGTATGCGCATTGCAAAACTCGGCAGGAAACCAGTCTTTATATACGCTATTAAACTCATCCCGCAGACCTGACTTAACAATGTCCTCCAACTTAGGTGCACTTAAAGCCAAGTATAAACTATCAGTATCTGTTTCACATAACTGAAAGTTAGACCTATCCACAAACTTATCTAAGAACTCGAAATAAAAATCTAACATACGAAGTTTTGCATATTGATAGACGAAGAAACCGATTTGTAGGGGTAAGTCCCAAACAGTTTTCTTTTTCTCCATCTCAATTTCAAAAAGATCCGCCCAAATTTCAGTCATTTTCTTAAACCGGGAATTATTTATCATTTTCGATATCTCATCCCCCTGAACGTACGAGACAGCGCTATGATTGGCCTTATTGGTTAGAGTCTTCCCATAGGCTGAGTTTCCTAAGAGCTTCATCGTATCACTTACTATAGATTGATTCTCGTCTAGATCACCAGCCCGCCTAGCGTCAGAAACCATTTCGCCAAACTTTTTAAAACAACTTGACGGTTGATATTCTATCACTTGATAAATTTTTGTTACCTCCAATCCGTGGTCTAAATACCATTTTAACAGCGGTGTTGCCAACAAAATTTTTTCCCCGACATAACTACCGATTAGGGTGCGACGAGGTGTCGACAACAAGTTATGTTTGCAGGCATATTCACCCATAAACGGGCCAATATCATCACGCGTGACGTCAATATTTTTGAAAATTGGAGTCATCTCACTGAAATATTCCTTCAGTCGGTCGGGAACGTGTAGATCACATTTCACTAAACCAAAACACGTCCCATCTGAAACAGAAGTCAGGATCTGTTTATCACTGAGAGGGAGCCCTTCTTTAGAGTAAGAGGGTCTAGCTCGAGGGATGGCTTTAGAAAGGAAAGCCCTAATGCTTAGGTCAGACTTTTTCAGAGCCTGCCACTCACATTCCCACATAACTTCTACTGGGACTTTGACCTCCTCGGTTAGGTAGGTATGTATCTCACATGTTTTTTCAAACAGCTCGAACAAGGGTTTATTATTAACAGGGTTTCTATCTTTATCTTTGGTGAGGGGACAGTCTTTGTGACCATCGTACAGACAACCATGAAAATTATAGCCTCTTCTATTGGATTTATCCCACCCATCCACAGGGATGTTTCTATCACCTAACCGAAACTCCCTCCCGTTAAACTGAGTTTTCAACTCCACCCCTTTTTGGTGGGCGACCCACGTTAGCCACTCTCTACTTTGTTGGACATAATAGTTATCTTTTTCGACCCTAAACCCGGTCTCCATTCTTCTAATAATTGGGTAATCTGTTGGCATTGGGCTCATCAGAGCCCAAAGATACAACGCGTTGGCATCGTAACCTTGGATGGCTTGGACCAGCTTTCCTCCCCTAATAAACGTTTTATCTACCTCGTGATACCTATGAAAAATTATAGAGGGACCCCAACGATATTATCTCTAATCATTGTGTGTAGACTCGCCTGTTTGCTCGAACATAAACTAAACATTACACCTCTATCAACGGTCTTAAAAAGATACTTTAAACAAACACCCGGAACCGAAATGGCGTCTTTAAAACAGTCCACACCCCGCTCCCCATAAAAGTGAACCTGCTGCTCTAAGGCTTCTAAAAATGGGACTACATCTTTGTTATTATACCACACCAAAAAGTCCATAAGGGTCGTCATGTTATTGTCCCTCCAGACCTTTTTACACAGATCGTACTCCTCCTTGGAAATGTTGGAATTTTTTAACGACGAATAAAAGGCTTCGTATGGGGGTAACTCCCTCTCATTCAGCTTGTTTAAATCGGTTACGTACTCGTAACAGAAAACACCCTTGGTCTCCTCTACTTTATAAGCTGCCAAGTACTTGCTATAACTAAAACCTGGCGCTAGATAATTTATAATATCTAGGAACTTTAGATTCTGTGTTGCAATACACATAAAGTTATTGTTTCTTTTAACTATCAACTTGAACGGTTTTGGTACTTTGTAGTCTCCTTCAATTTTATCTTCCTCGTCTTCGATAACATCAGAGTCTTCTTCTTCCTCCATACTATCTTCTTCTTCGTCCACTTGGACAGTGGCATCCATGAAGTGCTTTATTAAATAAGGTTTAATGACGTTGATGTCATATTTCCCCGAGTTAAACCCTATAACTGGAAGCTCTTTTAAATACTCATCAAACTTAGCTATTAGCTTTTCTTTATTCAGATCGTGGAGTTGGGTAAAAATACTTTCAAACCGATCTCGCAACAACGAGTATGCCTTACCAGCGATACCACTGAGGTAATCAACCATCTGACTAACTAAAACCTGTGGGTCACCCTTCGTTATGAAGCATATTGGTCCCTCCCACCCGGGGACATTTGACGCTATAGAGCAGGAGAGGGGGACGTGTTTAGCCACAAAGGTAGTCGAGTGCGTCTCTTTGGGAACATTCCTATTATCAAAGTAACATTCATAATCGAATGTCGCCCTGAACGGGTAAATAAAAGACTCTGGAGTACTTATCCCTTCAGCGCTGATTGCGTCCCATACGCTTTCAGGTGAAGAGTAAACACCACCTTTATATGTCTCGACAGCCATATCCCCATTGCAAGTTTTTTTCGTGCCTGTCCATACCCCCAAACTTTTTCCACAATTTCCCACGTTTTCCACAAGAAAAGCTTTTACTAGCCCTAGAAAGATCGTTTATATAAAAGAAGTGGTTTTTGTAAAGTAAAAGACGGAGAGTTTCACTATAACTACTGCCGCTTCTCAGGACAATACGCAAGGCTTGCTCAGAATCAAACTCAAAAATATCTATATTTATTGCAAAGCAATTTTCTAAGAGAGGCATTTCAGCAAGAGTTACACCGGGAAAGTTACTTAACATTAGAGATGGGTTAAACTGTTTGAAAAGTAGGCTCGAAACCTTCCTAACATCTTTAACAGAGGTACCTCTATGGATAGCTAGACAACGGAAGAAGCAGAGATTATCATTGTAAACTTTGGAATTAGAGTCGGTTTGAAGGATATTAATACCGTGGTTCGAAACAATGTAGGATGGGATATCTATCAGACACCCTATAGGATAATCTTGAAGTTTATAAATGTAAACACTCGTACTGACTAATGCTTCTAAGGTATATTTGGTTGTCTCCCTGTTTTTATTTGCATACCCTAATATATCACTTTCATTTAATCTATCAACAAATATTTCAAAGTCATTTCTGTTGTTAACTAACAAGGGTTTGTCTAACCCCGTCGCGTTATTTGAGCTTGCGTGAAAGTAACGCAGCCCCTGTGCCTCTCTATGTCTTAAAACTAGATGATGACTATAATTCACCTTGAAACGCTTTTTCTGGCCTTGGAAGATTGGGGTTACAAGAGTCTTCCAATCTATAGGAGTATCAGGCTGATGAAATATAGTGTACGTGTCCATGTATTTGTTCCTACGTTCATGTGTTCTAATTGCTAACCAGTTGTTCTTATATATCTTCCTAATATCTTGAGGTAACTTATTTAAAGAGTCTATTTCATTAATAAGTCTTGGTCTCTTTGAGGGCTCTTGAGTCGAACTCTTTACTGCCCGCTTGCGTGAGGTTGTCGATACTTGTGGACGTGCTAGTGATGCAGGAACTACTGATACAAGAGATGCAGAATGCTCTGTCTTAATATGTTTGGTAAGATTGTCTGCTCTATTATAAACTCGTTCACAAACAGCACATTTGTATTCCTGACGCACATGTACACTAGCAACGTGTCGTTTTATGTCCCGGCTCCGGGTGAAAGTTTTGGAGCAGAGATGACAAGTGTTAGACATCTGTAGAAAAGAGATTGAAACATTAAAACTAAAGAATAAAGAACAGTAAACATTACAAGAGAAGAAAATAATAAAAGTAAACAATGAGATTCACAAACTAGCGAAATTAGGTTACAAAAATAACACATGGATACTAAAAAAGCAACTTATCGAAAATAGGTTACTATAGTAACATACTATAATATTAAAGAACTAAGATAACACTTACTTTTACGTGTCTGAAGGCGCGAGCCACAACCGCCCGCAACAACTGTAATCGTATCTATCTATCT
Source organism: Megaustenia siamemsis (assembly GCA_032433765.1). NCBI lineage: Eukaryota > Metazoa > Mollusca > Gastropoda > Stylommatophora > Ariophantidae > Megaustenia > Megaustenia siamemsis. Next base: position 34,872,075 of record JAVIAB010000073.1, on the reverse strand, counting down.
ATCTTTCGTTCGCCTGAAGCATTGTCTATATCTGCAATGTCGTTTCCTGTATAAATGTTACTGTCTTTTGTAATTCTTGCAGTGGCCCATATAGTTTTGTCTGTAGTGTTGTATCTATGGGCCAATGGATTTTCCTCAGTCTACTATATTCAGTGCAGTCTTGAAGTATGTGTTCAGCAGTCTGGGGCGCCTGTCCACATGTACAAGTAGTTGAGGTGCCGATCTTGAATTTTGTATACATGTGACTATGGAGTCGATTGTGTCCTGTTCTGAGACGTATAATGATAACTTGTTCATATCTATTCATATTATAAAAGGCATCCTGATTTGGGGCTTGTGGTCCTCTGATTGATTTGATTATCTGTTTCTTATGATGGTATGTAACAGGTGTATCTAGTTGTGTGCCTGTTGAACCTTCCTTTGCCAACTGATCTGCTTTCTCATTTCCTGGTATTCCACAGTGAGATGGGATCCACTGCAGGGCAACCCTGTGGTGCTTGCAGAGTTCAGTCAATAAGGTCTGCAGATGTGGTAATTTTCTGGATTGTAGTGCCTGGAGTACTGATCTTGCATCTGTCAAAAACACTACAGGCTGCGGGCTAAGATTAATGTTCAGCAGTTTTTCTATTGCTAACTTTATTGCTTGTATTTCTGCATCATAATTGTGACAATATTTCCCTGTTGCTATTTTATTCATATCCCTAGTGTTATTTGGGTATTCTATATATGCACCTGCTCCCCCATTTTTTACTGCATTCTGTGCTGATCCATCTGTATACACACGAATCCATAGGTCTTGTGGGTATTCTTCATCCAGGAAACTGAGAGTTATTGTTTTTCGCTGTAGACTATTCTGTTCCTCTTTATCAACTATTCCTTTCACTTCTGTCCGTATTTGAACTGATAATCCAGATTCCTCTGTCCAGGGAGTCTGTTCTGGTATGGGCAGTAGGGGGTTAACAGCTCTTGGCATGTCTGGTGTTTGTCTACTAATACGCTTGGCTTGGTGGATAAAACTGCTTCTCTTAAGTCGTCCCAATGCAAGATTTTGGAATCGGTCCTTCATTGGATGTCTCGGCATGCAAGCAAATTTTTCTGCCTGTATCAGCACCTTTGTGTCCCTCCGTTCTCTCAGTGCTGGTATCCTCCACAATTTCTCCATCTCTAATATTGGTGTTGATTTCATTGCTCCTGTGATGACCCTAAGTGCCTGGTTTTGTACTTTATCCAGTTCTTGAAGTGTGGTGTTTGATGCTGAACACCATGCAGATGATCCATATTCTAAATGTGGGCGTATACTCTGTTGGTAAACTTTACTGAGTATTTTCCCACTCGCACCCCACGTAGTTCCACACAGCTTTCTTAGAATAGCCAATTTTCTCCTTGCTTTTTGGGTTGCCTTATTTATCTGCTGTTTCCAAGATAGTTTGTTATCAAATGTAACTCCGAGATACGTAGCCTGTATGTCTTCTTTCACAGGCTCATTGTTTATATAGATGGCTCCTGCTTTTTGTTTTGGGGAAAGAGTGAAAAGTGTAGTACTGCATTTGTCTGTATTGATGCTGATACACCATCTATTTGTCCATGAATTCAGTGCATTCATAGCTCTTTGTAACAATTTGGAGGCCACTGTTGCATACTCCTCTGTGCACCACATTACCAAGTCATCTGCATACATTGCCACTTTGATACCATGTGGTAGTTCAGTAACTAGGTCATTGATGTAGATCAGAAAAAGTGTTGGAGATAGTACCCCTCCCTGTGGAACGCCCTGGCGCAGTAAGACCTTCTTACTCTTAAGACCATCCAGTTGCACTCTGGCTCTCCTGTTATGCAGGTATGCTTTGACCCATTTGTACATCCTGCCATTTACTCCATAATTTCTCAGTTTCTTCAAAAGCCCTTCCTTCCATACCTTATCAAATGCTTTCTTTAGGTCTATCCATGCTGCTAGTACCAGTTTCTTTTCTTGAAACGCATCCTCAATTTCCTGGGAAAGATAGGTTGCCTGATCTTCGGTAGAGTAACACTGTCTAAAGCCTGCTTGTTGTGGGACAAGGAGATTTTCACTTTCCAGGTACCACTGCAGTCTGAGATTGATTATACGTTCCATTGTTTTACACAAACAGCTTGTAAGGCTGATTGGTCTATAGCTGGATGTCATTGAACCATCTTTTCCTGGCTTTAGTAATGGTATCATAATTGCTTCTCTCCATGCCTGTGGCACTTTACCTGTGATCCAGCAAATGTTGTAGATCTGCAGTAGTTTTGCTTTAGCTGCAGTTCCCAAGTTCTTAATCATTTCATTAGACACTCCATCACTACCTGGTGACTTTTTCATTTTTAATTTGGATATTGCCAGCTCTAGCTCTCTTTGTGTAATGGGTATTTCCATGACTTCATGTGCAGTCTCTTCTTGTCTTGCATTTTGTTGTTTTAGACGGGTCTCTTGACGTTTCTCTAGGCTAATTTCAATATTGTTGTCATTTGCAAAGGAGTCTGCAAAGTGATTTGCTGCATGTTTACCTGTTAGAATGTTTCCATCCTTCTTCAGTGTAATTTTTGTGTTCCCTTCTGTACCCTCATCATTCAGCTGTTTTACAAGCTTCCACACTTTTCTTGTGTCTCGTTCTAGATTCATGTACTCTGTTTTCTCTTTCCAACTTCTCCGTCTGGCTTGTAGTTTAGCCCATTGAAATTTGGCTTTAGCATGCTGATAGTTATTGTGGTGTTCCTGGCAGGGGTTATTTTCTGCTTGTTTTCGAGATGTTTCCATGTCATTGTGCAGTTGCTCTAGTTCACTATTCCAGTATGGTTTGTAGTGTTTCCGTGCCCCTCTGGGTATTGTTTCACTGGCAGCTTGTATTATTAGTCTACTGAATTCATCAACTATTTTGTTGATGTCTCTGTCTGTATTTAGATCTTTAGTCAGTACACTGGTGTAATGTTGATACATTTTCCAGTCTGCCTTTTTGTAATTCCATCTGGAGAGAGTGCTGCTCTCCCTGACGGCCTCATTTTGCACCACTAAAAAGACAGGTCGGTGGTCGCTGCCTCCAAGTTGTTTCCCAACAATACGTGTGATATTCCAATCCAGGTCTGGTGAATGGAAAGCAAGGTCTGGTGTAGATGTGGTATGCCATGATCTGGAATAGAATGTTGGTGGATCTGTTGCCTGGTTTAATAGTATAAGCCCATTGTCATCCTGCCAATTTTCAAGTTCTTCACCTCTCTTGTCCATATCTTCATAGCCCCAGCTCTGTGAATGGCTGTTAAAGTCTCCACATACAATTATTCTTTCTTTTAATGTAATTGTGTCTAGTGCTAGTGGGCGGTCACTCGGACAGTAATAGTTAAGTAGATGGAAGTCTGTATTTCCTGCGTAGTATGAACGGCTCAAAAACCCATACCCCTACTAGTTTTGTTGTTTTTTTTTTGTTGTTTTTTTGTTGGAATTTGATATGTAGGGGTGTCAAATATTATGTTTGGGGTATGCCTTGATGTTATATTTCAATTTTTTTATCGATTGCACGTGCTGCACCGTACATCTGCGTAGTATACACGGCTCAAAAATACTATACCACTACTAGTTTTTTGTTGTTTTTTTTATGGAGTTTGATATGTAGGGGTGTCAAAAAATATGTTTGGGGTATGCCTTGAGGTTATATTTCAATTTTTTATCAATTTCAGGGGCGTAACCCTCAAAAATGGTAAGGGGGGTTACAATTTCAAAAGTGATTTTTAAGTTAATTTTTGGTGTGGGGATATCTAAAATAAAGTTTTAAGTAAGCCTATGTGCTAAAATTACGATTTTTATCGATTTCAGGGGCGTAACCCTCAAAATTGGTAAGGGGGGTTACAATTTCAAAAGTGATTTTTAAGTTAATTTTTGGTGTGGGGATGTCTAAAATAAAGTTTTAGGTAAGCCTACGTGCTAAAATTACGATTTTTATCGATTCCATGGGTGTAACCCTAAAAAATGGTCAGGGGGTAACAATTTCAAAAGTGATTTTTAAGTAAATTTTTGGTGTGGGGATGTCTAAAATAAAGCGGGCATTGCGTCAGCGGTCAAAAACTATTTTTAGTAACACATCCTGTATTGCCTCAGAGGTCAGTTCTATTTTTAGTAACACCTCTGGGGTTTCAAGTGTATATATCTGAGAAGCTTGTTATCAGATATACGATTACAGTTGTTGCGGGCGGTTGTGGCTCGCGCCTTCAGACACGTAAAAGTAAGTGTTATCTTAGTTCTTTAATATTATAGTATGTTACTATAGTAACCTATTTTCGATAAGTTGCTTTTTTAGTATCCATGTGTTATTTTTGTAACCTAATTTCGCTAGTTTGTGAATCTCATTGTTTACTTTTATTATTTTCTTCTCTTGTAATGTTTACTGTTCTTTATTCTTTAGTTTTAATGTTTCAATCTCTTTTCTACAGATGTCTAACACTTGTCATCTCTGCTCCAAAACTTTCACCCGGAGCCGGGACATAAAACGACACGTTGCTAGTGTACATGTGCGTCAGGAATACAAATGTGCTGTTTGTGAACGAGTTTATAATAGAGCAGACAATCTTACCAAACATATTAAGACAGAGCATTCTGCATCTCTTGTATCAGTAGTTCCTGCATCACTAGCACGTCCACAAGTATCGACAACCTCACGCAAGCGGGCAGTAAAGAGTTCGACTCAAGAGCCCTCAAAGAGACCAAGACTTATTAATGAAATAGACTCTTTAAATAAGTTACCTCAAGATATTAGGAAGATATATAAGAACAACTGGTTAGCAATTAGAACACATGAACGTAGGAACAAATACATGGACACGTACACTATATTTCATCAGCCTGATACTCCTATAGATTGGAAGACTCTTGTAACCCCAATCTTCCAAGGCCAGAAAAAGCGTTTCAAGGTGAATTATAGTCATCATCTAGTTTTAAGACATAGAGAGACATAGGGACTGCGTTACTTTCACGCAAGCTCAAATAACGCGACGGGGTTAGACAAACCCTTGTTAGTTAACAACAGAAATGACTTTGAAATATTTGTTGATAGATTAAATGAAAGTGATATATTAGGGTATGCAAATAAAAACAGGGAGACAACCAAATATACCTTAGAAGCATTAGTCAGTACGAGTGTTTACATTTATAAACTTCAAGATTATCCTATAGGGTGTCTGATAGATATCCCATCCTACATTGTTTCGAACCACGGTATTAATATCCTTCAAACCGACTCTAATTCCAAAGTTTACAATGATAATCTCTGCTTCTTCCGTTGTCTAGCTATCTATAGAGGTACCTCTGTTAAAGATGTTAGGAAGGTTTCGAGCCTACTTTTCAAACAGTTTAACCCATCTCTAATGTTAAGTAACTTTCCCGGTGTAACTCTTGCTGAAATGCCTCTCTTAGAAAATTGCTTTGCAATAAATATAGATATTTTTGAGTTTGATTCTGAGCAAGCCTTGCGTATTGTCCTGAGAAGCGGCAGTAGTTATAGTGAAACTCTCCGTCTTTTACTTTACAAAAACCACTTCTTTTATATAAACGATCTTTCTAGGGCTAGTAAAAGCTTTTCTTGTGGAAAACGTGGGAAATTGTGGAAAAAGTTTGGGGGTATGGACAGGCACGAAAAAAACTTGCAATGGGGATATGGCTGTCGAGACATATAAAGGTGGTGTTTACTCTTCACCTGAAAGCGTATGGGACGCAATCAGCGCTGAAGGGATAAGTACTCCAGAGTCTTTTATTTACCCGTTCAGGGCGACATTCGATTATGAATGTTACTTTGATAGTAGGAATGTTCCCAAAGAGACGCACTCGACTACCTTTGTGGCTAAACACGTCTCCCTCTCCTGCTCTATAGCGTCAAATGTCCCCGGGTGGGAGGGACCAATATGCTTCATAACGAAGGGTGACCCACAGGTTTTAGTTAGTCAGATGGTTGATTACCTCACTGGTATCGCTGGTAAGGCATACTCGTTGTTGCGAGATCGGTTTGAAAGTATTTTTACCCAACTCCACGATCTGAATAAAGACAAGCTAATAGCTAAGTTTGATGAGTATTTAAAAGAGCTTCCAGTTATAGGGTTTAACTCGGGGAAATATGACATCAACGTCATTAAACCTTATTTAATAAAGCACTTCATGGATGCCACTGTCCAAATGGACGAAGAAGAAGATAGTATGGAGGAAGAAGAAGACTCTGATGTTATCGAAGACGAGGAAGATAAAATTGAAGGAGACTACAAAGTACCAAAACCGTTCAAGTTGATAGTTAAAAGAAACAATAACTTTATGTGTATTGCAACACATAATCTAAAGTTCCTAGATATTATAAATTATCTAGCGCCAGGTTTTAGTTATAGCAAGTACTTGGCAGCTTATAAAGTAGAGGAGACCAAGGGTGTTTTCTGTTACGAGTACGTAACCGATTTAAACAAGCTGAATGAGAGGGAGTTACCCCCATACGAAGCCTTTTATTCGTCGTTAAAAAATTCCAACATTTCCAAGGAGGAGTACGATCTGTGTAAAAAGGTCTGGAGGGACAATAACATGACGACCCTTATGGACTTTTTGGTGTGGTATAATAACAAAGATGTAGTCCCATTTTTAGAAGCCTTAGAGCAGCAGGTTCACTTTTATGGGGAGCGGGGTGTGGACTGTTTTAAAGACGCCATTTCGGTTCCGGGTGTTTGTTTAAAGTATCTTTTTAAGACCGTTGATAGAGGTGTAATGTTTAGTTTATGTTCGAGCAAACAGGCGAGTCTACACACAATGATTAGAGATAATATCGTTGGGGTCCCTCTATAATTTTTCATAGGTATCACGAGGTAGATAAAACGTTTATTAGGGGAGGAAAGCTGGTCCAAGCCATCCAAGGTTACAATGCCAACGCGTTGTATCTTTGGGCTCTGATGAACCCAATGCCAACAGATTACCCAATTATTAGAAGAATGGAGACCGGGTTTAGGGTCGAAAAAGATAACTATTATGTCCAACAAAGTAGAGAGTGGCTAACGTGGGTCGCCCACCAAAAAGGGGTGGAGTTGAAAACTCAGTTTAACGGGAGGGAGTTTCGGTTAGGTGATAGAAACATCCCTGTGGATGGGTGGGATAAATCCAATAGAAGAGGCTATAATTTTCATGGTTGTCTGTACGATGGTCACAAAGACTGTCCCCTCACCAAAGATAAAGATAGAAACCCTGTTAATAATAAACCCTTGTTCGAGCTGTTTGAAAAAACATGTGAGATACATACCTACCTAACCGAGGAGGTCAAAGTCCCAGTAGAAGTTATGTGGGAATGTGAGTGGCAGGCTCTGAAAAAGTCTGACCTAAGCATTAGGGCTTTCCTTTCTAAAGCCATCCCTCGAGCTAGACCCTCTTACTCTAAAGAAGGGCTCCCTCTCAGTGATAAACAGATCCTGACTTCTGTTTCAGATGGGACGTGTTTTGGTTTAGTGGAATGTGATCTACACGTTCCCGACCGACTGAAGGAATATTTCAGTGAGATGACTCCAATTTTCAAAAATATTGACGTCACGCGTGATGATATTGGCCCGTTTATGGGTGAATATGCCTGCAAACATAACTTGTTGTCGACACCTCGTCGCACCCTAATCGGTAGTTATGTCGGGGAAAAAATTTTGTTGGCAACACCGCTGTTAAAATGGTATTTAGACCACGGATTGGAGGTAACAAAAATTTATCAAGTGATAGAATATCAACCGTCAAGTTGTTTTAAAAAGTTTGGCGAAATGGTTTCTGACGCTAGGCGGGCTGGTGATCTAGACGAGAATCAATCTATAGTAAGTGATACGATGAAGCTCTTAGGAAACTCAGCCTATGGGAAGACTCTAACCAATAAGGCCAATCATAGCGCTGTCTCGTACGTTCAGGGGGATGAGATATCGAAAATGATAAATAATTCCCGGTTTAAGAAAATGACTGAAATTTGGGCGGATCTTTTTGAAATTGAGATGGAGAAAAAGAAAACTGTTTGGGACTTACCCCTACAAATCGGTTTCTTCGTCTATCAATATGCAAAACTTCGTATGTTAGATTTTTATTTCGAGTTCTTAGATAAGTTTGTGGATAGGTCTAACTTTCAGTTATGTGAAACAGATACTGATAGTTTATACTTGGCTTTAAGTGCACCTAAGTTGGAGGACATTGTTAAGTCAGGTCTGCGGGATGAGTTTAATAGCGTATATAAAGACTGGTTTCCTGCCGAGTTTTGCAATGCGCATACTAGCAAGACAGACTGTATAAACTGTAAGGGTGTTAAAGCATACACCAAACGAACACCTGGGCTTTTTAAACTAGAGTACGAAGGGACAGCCCTTGTTAGCTTATGTAGTAAGACGTACCATTGCAGTGGGGATTACGATAAAATCAGTTGTAAAGGGCTAAGTAAGCAACACAACAAATTAGATAAAGATATGTTTTTAGAGGTTCTCGCCACGCAAAAGGTCAAGGGTGGGAAAAATGTAGGTTTCAAAGTCTTAAATAATTCTATATTTTCCTACAGTCAAACAAGAAATGCACTTTGCTATTTCTATATAAAAAGAAAGGTAGCTGATGATAACGTCTCGACTACGCCTTTAGATATTTAACTCTTTACACTACCAGCTTAGACTGACCAACGATCTCTAACTGTTTCACCCTTATGCTTCATTTATAGTACAACGCTAAGCAGACACCCAACTACATAGCTATAAATAAATGTTATCCTTGAACTATATATTTTTGTAATGTTATATAATATCCACTGTATGTTATACACCTATTGAGATAATAAAAGAATAAAATATATCTTTTGTTTTCTGTTTTATATTGATCGTTTTTCATTGATGTTGTATAATCTACTAACCTATCGCTATCGAGCAAGTACGCCAAGGCCTCCAAAGTCAGGACACACCAAACATAAACAGGTCACTTCCGGGTCACCTGGACTAGAGGTCAACATCCCGACACGAGCGGTCATGGTTAACTACCCTTGTCTCTCGTGTACATTAGGCGCGAAATGCGCCTGCTATATAGCTTTGTTAATTTACGCCAAAATACGGCTCAAATGGAACCTTGTCTACTACTCACGCCAGACCAGCCTACCTCTTTGATTCGCTCCTATTGCCAGAGCTGAATGAACCTCGAAGCCAAGTTGGTCAAAGAAAAAAAGATTCTCAAAGTCTGACAAACAGGTTCCACTTGATCAGCTGGCGAATGCGCCAGTCACTTGGCTACCGCGACTCTGGAGATTTGAAAGTCGTTGAGCAGATATATTTATTGCGCCATTGTTATCTTCAATTGAGTATCTGGCGGGTCAGAAGAAATTAAAGGGACAAGCAACATTCAGAACATGTGCCGCTTATTTGAAATAGGCTGTCTATTGTCTTATTTAATGAGAAACTGAAAAATATGTTTTAACAAAAAGACACGATTGTGTGTGGGTCATCATCATCGAGTGCCGTCTCCGCAACGAAGGTTGGCTACCATGGAGCGCCATTCTGCTCTGTCTCTTGCTTTGATGGTGCAGGTTGTCATAGGCTGATTTGTCCATTATTTGATGTTACTCGTCCATGTTAATCTTGGTCTGCCTCTGCCTCTTTTACCTTGTATTTTCCCCTCCAGGATTACTTTCAGTAGGCTGTTGTGTCTTTTAACATGGCCCAAGAATCGCATTTGTCTTGTTCTAATTGTGTCCAGTAGTTCTCTTTTCATTTTTAGTTGTTTTAAAACTTCATCGTTTGTTTTCTTTTCCTTCCATCCAATTCTACCTATTCTTCTATATATCCACATTTCAAAAGCTTCAATTCTCTGTTCTGTTTTCTTGTCTAATGTCCATGTTTCAGCACCATACAAGAATATTGAGAAGATGTAACATTTTGTTATTTTTAGTTTTAGCTCTGGCGTTATTTGTTTTGATGTTAGTATGTCCTTCATGACATTAAAATTACTCTTTGCCATTCCTATTCTTTTGTTTATTTCAGTTGTACATTTTCCATCACTGGTTATTATCACTTGGACATACGTCCAAGGTAGTTATAGTTCTGAACTGTCTCCAGGTCTTTTCCGTCAATTTTGATATCCACTTGTGGGTTTTGAGTGTGGGTAGTGATACAATATAGGTGGTTGTTATCAAACTAGGCAGAGCTTCTTTTTCTTCTGTCTTTCCTCTTTTCCCTTTCAGCGTCCAGTGGGGACATAATTTGCAGTCTTATTCTATCCTGTTGGCTTCACCTTCTGTCGTACTTCCTAGTGTTTCTAATATTCCATCAATCCATCTTTTTTCATGGGCAACCCTTAGGACTGCTGCTCTCGAAGCGCTTCTTGAGCTCACTGTGCTGTTTATTTTTAATTATCTTTCTGTCTTATCAAGTGGACAGACAATTTATTTTTTCTTTCTTTATGTATTCAATGGCAGGAATTATTCCTAGCTTTTTTCTCAGCTTTTCACTTCAGATCGTCTCTACCAGGTTTCCTGTCTTGCGTCTAACACATTTAATTCCGGAATCGATTATATTTCATAATATTCTTGAGCTCAGTATTCAGATACAAGTGGTTGAATGGACGTATAAACACTATTATGCATATTTTTCTCCTGTATTCGGCCGACGATTACTAAAAATCTTCCTATTTGCGTGGTTGGGTATATATTCATATATATATATATATATATATATATATATATATATATATATATATATACATACCAATAGTTATAGCTTTGCATTGTGAGAATATATATATATATATATATGCAATGTCACTCCCATCATGCAGAATTTTCGCCTATAGTGGAAATGTTAAGATTTGTGTTCTGTTTTGCTTGTGCTGCTTCCCCGTTGAAGGCTTTAGAGACGATGTACATAGCTTTTTTCCTTAGTCTTCAGTTACCCAACAAAAGATGAACAATTAAATATATATGTGTGTGTGTGTGTGTGATACATATATATATATATATATATTTTTTTTTTAAATCGTACTTTCCTCGTCCGTATTCATAAGAGCATATGACTTTGCATCCTTGCAATTACTGTGATTTTCGACCCAGACCATCCGGCTTCATTACTGCTTTCTGAATGCTAGAATTGTATTCTCTTTTAGAACTCTGTTGATTTCCTCAGATTATTATTATTATTATTATTATTATTATTATTATTATTATTATTTATTCTTTTTTTTCGTTCGCCAGCTTTTACCACTGCCGAAGTCCCGTATCTATTTGACAGTTGCATTTATCTACTTTATAGTTGCATTTACTTACGTTACAGTTGCACTTTTCTACTTCATAGTTACCTTTATCTTTTTTATCATTAACCTCATCTCTTATAAGCATACGACTTTCTCATCAGTCTCCCCAATAACCCTTGTCTTGTTCACCCACCCTACCTTTTTTGTCTCACTGATAATTACATTTTAAGGTCGAGTATTATCGATTGCCCTGCCACAAACATGAGTTTCTACTTATTAATATTCAGCAGGAAAAGAATCACAAAGTATTCCGGTGGTTTTAGAGTCACGAACAGACATACAAAAATAAATGTTTCAACATAACAACCGTTATCAGTTATATTGAAAGATAACGAATATGGCTGATAAATATTTGAAAGAGAAAGTAAAGAGCCACGTCACCCCAAGTGGCGTATAGGGAATATGGTATTGGTGATAATAGTTTTTATAAACCTTCGGCACATGATTAGGTTGTGGTCGGTATTACGCCCGTGCCGCTTTACTTTCCTAGAAAAAAAAATCCGGTACCAAGGTTGGGTGAACCCGGAAGCCGTCGATCAGGATCGAACCTCTTGTCCTTTGTAGTCCACTTCACTAACCACTGAGCTATCGCGGCTTCCTAAATATGTGAATTGTATATCTAAAATAAAATACTGTAAATACCACAATTAAATAATAATAATATGGTATTATATTAGTATGGTATGGTATTATATTAGTATGGTATGGTGTTATATTAGTATGGTATTGTGTTATATTAGTATGGTATGGTGTTATATTAGTATTAAATATACAATTGAGGTGATTATATCCCTACATGCTTACTTGTGTCCAGTTTTCTTGATTAATTTTCTGGTCTTGATCACAGTTCATACCAAGTGAGTAAATCCTCAAGTTTTCTATGTCATTGTCTTCCTCTGTCAGTCTTTTCTTCTGTTTTACTAGCGGTTGCAGTATTTTTGTTTTTATTTTTTTCATTTTGTCAGAACTTAACTAAAGACGATATGTATGTATGTGGGTATGTGTATCTGTGTGTGTGTGTGGGGGGGGGGAATGTGTGTATGGTGTTGTGTGTGTGTTTTAACAAATGTGATTTTAAAGTTTTCTTTGTGCCTTGACTTTGAAGCTTCTCCATTATATCTTTTTGCTGGGGGGGAAAAAACACACAAAAAACATGTTACTGCTTCTCCAATGATATGAAAAAAAAGACTCCACAATTTATTTGAGATTAACTTGACGAAACTAAGTGTTCAAAACACGCATTAATCAAACTTTACCCATCGTACATTTATGACTAGACCTGATCACAGTGTCAGAGGGGACTTAACAAATGTCAACATGCATATATCGTGGGGGAGATAACCGTATTTACACTTCGCCAGCGCAAAAACATAAATTTGTACCTTTTATCCCCCTTTGCCACAACAATATAAAAATGGTGGAACAGTGGTTTCCTCAATTCTTTGTTTGTTTGTTTTAAACTGTAAAAAGAAAAAGTAAAGTACCCCCGTCACGCCTAGTGGCGTATAGGGAATATGGTGTTAGTGACCATAAATTTTACAGACCTTCGGCACATGATTTTTGGGGTAATGTGGTCGGTATTACGCCCGTGCAGCTTTACTTTCCCAGGAAAAAATCCGGTACCCATTAAAGGCTGGGTGAACCCGGAGACCGTCGGTTGGGATCGAACCCTACCTCTTGTCCTTTGTAGACCAGTTCATTAACCACTGAGCTATCGCGGCTGCCGTTTTAAACTGTGGGTCTCTATTAATTTCTGATTGTTTCTTCCAATATATTTCTTCTTCTTGAGCTGCCATTGTAGATCGTCGAGCACAAATTAGAAAACAAAGTATTTTTAACAACAGAAACACGATAATTAGTGTAAGGACAATACAAACGCGATAATTAGTGTAAGGACAATACAAAGACGATAATTAGTGTAAGGACAATACAAACACGATAATTAGTGTAAGGACAATACAAAGACGATCATTAGTGTAAGGACAATAAAACACGGTCATTAGTGTAAGGACAATACAAACACGATAATTAGTGTAAGGACAATACAAACATGATCATTAGTGTAAGGACAATACAAACATGATCATTAGTGTAAGGACAATACAAAGACGATCATTAGTGTAAGGACAATACAAACACGATAATTAGTGTAAGGACAATACAAACACGATAATTAGTGCAAGGACAATACAAACATGATCATTAGTGTAAGGACAATACAAACATGATCATTAGTGTAAGGACAATACAAAGACGATCATTAGTGTAAGGACAATACAAACACGGTCATTAGTGTAAGGACAATACAAACACGGTCATTAGTGTAAGGACAATACAAACATGATCATTAGTGTAAGGACAATACAAAGACGATCATTAGTGTAAGGACAATACAAACATGATCATTAATGTAAGGACAATACAAATACGATCATTAGTGTAAGGACAATACAAACACGGTCATTAGTGTAAGGACAATACAAACATGATCATTAGTGTAAGGACAATACAAAGACGATCATTAGTGTAAGGACAATACAAACACGGTCATAAGTGTAAGGACAATACAAACACGGTCATTAGTGTAAGAACAATACAATCACGGTCATTAGTGTAAGGACAATACAAACACGATAATTAGTGTAATGACAATACAAACACGATCATTAGTGTAAGGACAATACAAACACGATAATTAGTGTAAGGACAATACAAACACGATAAGCAGTGTAAGTACAATACAATCACGGTCATTATCGTAAAGACAATACAAACACGATAATTAGTGTAAGGACAATACAATCACGGTCATTAGTGTAAGGATAATACAAACACGATAATTAGTGTAAGCACAATACAATCACGGTCATTAGTGTAAGGACAATACAAACACGATCATTAGTGTAAGGACAATACAAACACGATCATTAGTGTAAGGACAATACAAACACGATCATTAGTGTAAGGACAATACAAACACGATCATTAGTGTAAGGACAATACAAACACGATCATTAGTGTAAGGACAATACAAACACGATCATTAGTGTAAGGACAATACAAACACGATCATTAGTGTAAGGACAATACAAACACGATACTTAGTGTAAGGACAATACAAACATGATCATTAGTGTAAGGAAAATACAAACACGATCAATAGTGTAAGGACAATACAAAGATGATCATTAGTGTAAGGACAATACAATCACGGTCATTAGTGTAAGGACAATACAAACACGATCATTAGTGTGAGGACAATACAATCACGATCATTAGTGTAAGGACAATACAAACATGATCATTAGTGTAAGGACATTACAAACACGATCATTAGTGTAAGGACAATACAAACACGATCATTAGAGTAAGGACAATACAAACACGATCATTAGTGTAAGGACAATACAAACACGATCATTAGTGTAAGGACAATACAATCACGGTCATTAGTGTAAGGACAATGCAAACACGATCATTAGTGTAAGGACAATACAAAGACGATCATTAGTGTAAGGACAATACAAACATGATCATTAGTGTAAGGACAATACAAAGACGATCATTAGTATAAGGACAATACAAACATGATCATTAGTGTAAGGACAATACAAACATGATCATTAGTGTAAGGACAATACAAACATGATCATTAGTGTAAGGACATTACAAACACGAGCATTAGTGTAAGGACAATACAAACACGATCATTAGAGTAAGGACAATACAAACACGATCATTAGTGTAAGGACAATACAAACACGATCATTAGTGTAAGGACAATACAAACACGATCATTAGTGTAAGGACAATACAAACACGATCATTAGTGTAAGGACAATACAAACACGATAATTAGTGTAAGGACAATACAAACATGATCATTAGTGTAAGGACAATACAAACATGATCATTAGTGTAAGGACAATACAAAGACGATCATTAGTGTAAGGACAATACAAACACGATAATTAGTGTAAGGACAATACAAACACGATAATTAGTGCAAGGACAATACAAACATGATCATTAGTGTAAGGACAATACAAACATGATCATTAGTGTAAGGACAATACAAAGACGATCATTAGTGTAAGGACAATACAAACACGGTCATTAGTGTAAGGACAATACAAACACGGTCATTAGTGTAAGGACAATACAAACATGATCATTAGTGTAAGGACAATACAAAGACGATCATTAGTGTAAGGACAATACAAACATGATCATTAATGTAAGGACAATACAAATACGATCATTAGTGTAAGGACAATATAAACACGGTCATTAGTGTAAGGACAATACAAACATGATCATTAGTGTAAGGACAATACAAAGACGATCATTAGTGTAAGGACAATACAAACACGGTCATAAGTGTAAGGACAATACAAACACGGTCATTTGTGTAAGAACAATACAATCACGGTCATTAGTGTAAGGACAATACAAACACGATAATTAGTGTAAGGACAATACAAACACGATCATTAGTGTAAGGACAATACAAACACGATAATTAGTGTAAGGACAATACAAACACGATAAGCAGTGTAAGTACAATACAATCACGGTCATTAGCGTAAAGACAATACAAACACGATAATTAGTGTAAGGACAATACAATCACGGTCATTAGTGTAAGGATAATACAAACACGATAATTAGTGTAAGCACAATACAATCACGGTCATTAGTGTAAGGACAATACAAACACGATCATTAGTGTAAGGACAATACAAACACGATCATTAGTGTAAGGAAAATACAAACACGATCATTAGTGTAAGGACAATACAAACACGATCATTAGTGTAAGGACAATACAAACACGATCATTAGTGTAAGGACAATACAAACACGATCATTAGTGTAAGGACAATACAAACACGATAATTAGTGTAAGGACAATACAAACACGATCATTAGTGTAAGGACAATACAAACACGATCATTAGTGTAAGGACAATACAAACACGATACTTAGTGTAAGGACAATACAAACATGGTCATTAGTGTATGGAAAATACAAACACGATCAATAGTGTAATGACAATACAATCACAGTCATTAGTGTAAGGACAATACAAACACGATCATTAGTGTGAGGACAATACAATCACGATCATTAGTGTAAGGACAATACAAACATGATCATTAGTGTAAGGACATTACAAACACGATCATTAGTGTAAGGACAATACAAACACGATCATTAGAGTAAGGACAATACAAACACGATCATTAGTGTAAGGACAATACAAACACGATCATTAGTGTAAGGACAATACAATCACGGTCATTAGTGTAAGGACAATGCAAACACGATCATTAGTGTAAGGACAATACAAAGACGATCATTAGTGTAAGGACAATACAAACACGATCATTAGTGTAAGGACAATACAAACACGATACTTAGTGTAAGGACAATACAAACATGATCATTAGTGTAAGGAAAATACAAACACGATCAATAGTGTAAGGACAATACAAAGATGATCATTAGTGTAAGGACAATACAATCACGGTCATTAGTGTAAGGACAATACAAACACGATCATTAGTGTAAGGACAATACAAACACGATCATTAGTGTAAGGACAATACAAACACGATCATTAGTGTAAGGACAATACAAACACGATCATTAGTGTAAGGACAATACAAACACGATACTTAGTGTAAGGACAATACAAACACGATCATTAGTGTAAGGAAAATACAAACACGATCAATAGTGTAAGGACAATACAAAGATGATCATTAGTGTAAGGACAATACAATCACGATCATTAGTGTAAGGACAATACAAACACGATCATTAGTGTAAGGACATTACAAACACGATCATTAGTGTAAGGACAATACAAACACGATCATTAGAGTAAGGACAATACAAACACGATCATTAGTGTAAGGAAAATACAAACACGATCATTAGTGTAAGGACAATACAATCACGGTCATTAGTGTAAGGACAATACAAACACGATCATTAGTGTAAGGACAATACAAAGACGATCATTAGTGTAAGGACAATACAAACACGATTATTAGTGTAAGGACAATACAAAGACGATCATTAGTGTAAGAACAATACAAACACGATCATTAGTGTAAGGACAATACAAACATGATCATTAGTGTAAGGACAATACAAAGACGATCATTAGTGTAAGGACAATACAAACATGATCATTAGTGTAAGGACAATACAAATACGATCATTAGTGTAAGGACAATACAAACACGGTCATTAGTGTAAGGACAATACAAACATGATCATTAGTGTAAGGACAATACAAACACGATCATTAGTGTAAGGACAATACAAACACGATCATAAGTGTAAGGACAATACAAACACGATCATTAGTGTAAGGACAATACAATCACGGTCATTAGTGTAAGGACAATACAAACACGATCATTAGTGTAAGGACAATACAATCACGGTCATTAGTGTAAGGACAATACAAACACGATAATTAGTGTAATGACAATACAAACACGATCATTAGTGTAAGGACAATACAAACACGATAATTAGTGTAAGGACAATACAAACACGATAAGCAGTGTAAGGACAATACAAACACGATCATTAGTGTAAAGACAATACAAACACGATAATTAGTGTAAGGACAATACAATCACGGTCATTAGTGTAAGGATAATACAAACACGATAATTAGTGTAAGGACAATACAATCACGGTCATTAGTGTAAGGACAATACAAACACGATCATTAGTGTAAGGACAATACAAACACGATATTAGTGTAAGGACAATACAAACACGATCATTAGTGTAAGGACAATACAAACACGATCATTAGTGTAAGGACAATACAAACACGATCATTAGTGTAAGGACAATACAAACACGATCATTAGTGTAAGGACAATACAAACACGATCATTAGTGTAAGGACAATAAAAACACGATCATTAGTGTAAGGACAATACAAACACGATAATTAGTGTAAGGACAATACAAACACGATCATTAGTGTAAGGACAATACAAACACGATCATTAGTGTAAGGACAATACAAACACGATAAGCAGTGTAAGTACAATACAATCACGGTCATTAGCGTAAAGACAATACAAACACGATCATTAGTGTAAGGACAATACAATCACGGTCATTAGTGTAAGGACAATACAAACACGATAATTAGTGTAAGGACAATACAATCACGGTCATTAGTGTAAGGACAATACAAACACGATCATTAGTGTAAGGACAATACAAACACGATCATTAGTGTAAGGACAATACAAACACGATCATTAGTGTAAGGACAATACAAACACGAGCATTAGTGTAAGGACAATACAAACACGATCATTAGTGTAAGGACAATACAAACACGATCATTAGTGTAAGGACAATACAAACACGATCATTAGTGTAAGGACAATACAAACACGATCATTAGTGTAAGGACAATACAAACACGATCATTAGTGTAAGGACAATACAAACACGATACTTAGTGTAAGGACAATACAAACATGATCATTAGTGTAAGGAAAATACAAACACGATCATTAGTGTAAGGACAATACAAAGACGATCATTAGTGTAAGGACAATACAAACACGATCATTAGTGTGAGGACAATACAATCACGATCATTAGTGTAAGGACAATACAAACATGATCATTAGTGTAAGGACATTACAAACACGATCATTAGTGTAAGGACAATACAAACACGATCATAAGAGTAAGGACAATACAAACACGATCATTAGTGTAAGGACAATACAAACACGATCATTAGTGTAAGGACAATACAAACACGATCATTAGTGTAAGGACAATACAAACACGATCATTAGTGTAAGGACAATACAAAGACGATCATTAGTGTAAGGACAATACAAAGACGATCATTAGTGTAAGGACAATACAAACACGATCATTAGTGTAAGGACAATACAAACACGATCATTAGTGTAAGGACAATACAAACACGATCATTAGTGTAAGGACAATACAAACATGATCATTAGTGTAAGGACAATACAAACACGATCATTAGTGTAAGGACAATACAAACATGATCATTAGTGTAAGGACAATACAAATACGATCATTAGTGTAAGGACAATACAAACACGGTCATTAGTGTAAGGACAATACAAACATGATCATTAGTGTAAGGACAATACAAACACGATCATTAGTGTAAGGACAATACAAACACGGTCATTAGTGTAAGGACAATACAAACACGGTCATTAGTGTAAGGACAATACAAACACGGTCATTAGTGTAAGGACAATACAATCACGGTCATTAGTGTAAGGACAATACAAACACGATAATTAGTGTAATGACAATACAAACACGATCATTAGTGTAAGGACAATACAAACACGATAATTAGTGTAAGGACAATACAAACACGATAAGCAGTGTAAGTACAATACAATCACGGTCATTAGTGTAAAGACAATACAAACACGATCATTAGTGTAAGGACAATACAATCACGGTCATTAGTGTAAGGATAATACAAACACGATCATTAGTGTAAGGACAATACAATCACGGTCATTAGTGTAAGGACAATACAAACACGATCATTAGTGTAAGGACAATACAAACACGATCATTAGTGTAAGGACAATACAAACACGATCATTAGTGTAAGGACAATACAAACACGATCATTAGTGTAAGGACAATACAAACACGATCATTAGTGTAAGGACAATACAAACACGATCATTAGTGTAAGGACAATACAAACACGATCATTAGTGTAAGGACAATACAAAACACGATCATTAGTGTAAGGACAATACAAACACGATAATTAGTGTAATGACAATACAAACACGATCATTAGTGTAAGGACAATACAAACACGATAATTAGTGTAAGGACAATACAAACACGATAAGCAGTGTAAGTACAATACAATCACGGTCATTAGCGTAAAGACAATACAAACACGATAATTAGTGTAAGGACAATACAATCACGGTCATTAGTGTAAGGATAATACAAACACGATAATTAGTGTAAGCACAATACAATCACGGTCATTAGTGTAAGGACAATACAAACACGATCATTAGTGTAAGGACAATACAAACACGATCATTAGTGTCAGGACAATACAAACACGATCATTAGTGTAAGGACAATACAAACACGAGCATTAGTGTAAGGACAATACAAACACGATCATTAGTGTAAGGACAATACAAACACGATCATTAGTGTAAGGACAATACAAACACGATCATTAGTGTAAGGACAATACAAACACGATCATTAGTGTAAGGACAATACAAACACGATCATTAGTGTAAGGACAATACAAACACGATACTTAGTGTAAGGACAATAAAAACATGATCATTAGTGTAAGGAAAATACAAACACGATCAATAGTGTAAGGACAATACAAAGATGATCATTAGTGTAAGGACAATACAAACACGATCATTAGTGTGAGGACAATACAATCACGATCATTAGTGTAAGGACAATACAAACATGATCATTAGTGTAAGGACATTACAAACACGATCATTAGTGTAAGGACAATACAAACACGATCATAAGAGTAAGGACAATACAAACACGATCATTAGTGTAAGGACAATACAAACACGATCATTAGTGTAAGGACAATACAATCACGGTCATTAGTGTAAGGACAATGCAAACACGATCATTAGTGTAAGGACAATACAAAGACGATCATTAGTGTAAGGACAATACAAAGACGATCATTAGTGTAAGGACAATACAAACATGATCATTAGTGTAAGGACAATACAAAGACGATCATTAGTATAAGGACAATACAAACATGATCATTAGTGTAAGGACAATACAAACATGATCATTAGTGTAAGGACAATACAAAGACGATCATTAGTGTAAGGACAATACAAACATGATCATTAGTGTAAGGACAATACAAATACGATCATTAGTGTAAGGACAATACAAACACGGTCATTAGTGTAAGGACAATACAAACATGATCATTAGTGTAAGGACAATACAAAGACGATCATTAGTGTAAGGACAATACAAACACGGTCATAAGTGTAAGGACAATACAAACACGGTCATTAGTGTAAGGACAATACAATCACGGTCATTAGTGTAAGGACAATACAAACACGATAATTAGTGTAATGACAATACAAACACGATCATTAGTGTAAGGACAATACAAACACGATAAGCAGTGTAAGTACAATACAATCACGGTCATTAGCGTAAAGACAATAC
Organism: Megaustenia siamemsis; assembly: GCA_032433765.1. Taxonomy (NCBI): domain Eukaryota; kingdom Metazoa; phylum Mollusca; class Gastropoda; order Stylommatophora; family Ariophantidae; genus Megaustenia; species Megaustenia siamemsis. The sequence goes on along the minus strand of JAVIAB010000073.1, from coordinate 34,850,530 downwards.
AAACACGATAATTAGTGTAAGGACAATACAATCACGGTCATTAGTGTAAGGATAATACAAACACGATAATTAGTGTAAGCACAATACTATCACGGTCATTAGTGTAAGGACAATACAAACACGATCATCAGTGTAAGGACAATACAAACACGATCATTAGTGTAAGGACAATACAAACACGATCATTAGTGTAAGGACAATACAAACACGATCATTAGTGTAAGGACAATACAAACACGATACTTAGTGTAAGGACAATACAAACATGATCATTAGTGTAAGGAAAATACAAACACGATCAATAGTGTAAGGACAATACAAAGATGATCATTAGTGTAAGGACAATACAAACACGATCATTAGTGTGAGGACAATACAATCACGATCATTAGTGTAAGGACAATACAAACATGATCATTAGTGTAAGGACATTACAAACACGATCATTAGTGTAAGGACAATACAAACACGATCATTAGAGTAAGGACAATACAAACACGATCATTAGTGTAAGGACAATACAAACACGATCATTAGTGTAAGGACAATACAATCACGGTCATTAGTGTAAGGACAATGCAAACACGATCATTAGTGTAAGGACAATACAAACACGGTCATTAGTGTAAGGACGATAAAAACACGATAATTAGTGTAAGGACAATACAAACACGGTCATTAGGGTAAGGACAATACAAACACGGTCATTATTGTAAGGACAATACAAACACGGTCATTAGTGTAAGGACAATACAAACACGGTCATTAGTGTAAGGACAATACAATCACGGTCATTAGGAGTAAGGACAATGCAAACACGATCATTAGTGTAAGGACAATACAAACACGGTCATTAGTGTAAGGACGATAAAAACACGATAATTAGTGTAAGGACAATACAAACACGGTCATTAGGGTAAGGACAATACAAACACGGTCATTATTGTAAGGACAATACAAACACGGTCATTAGTGTAAGGACAATACAAACACGGTCATTAGTGTAAGGACAATACAAACACGGTCATTAGTGTAAGGGCAATACAAACACGGTCATTAGTGTAAGGACAATACAAACACGGTCATTAGTTTAAGGACAATACAAACACGGTCATTAGTGTAAGGACAATACAAACACGGTCATTAGTGTAAGGACAATACAAACACGGTCATTTGTGTAAGGACAATACAAACACGGTCATTAGTGTAAGGACAATACAAACACGGTCATTAGTGTAAGGACAATACAAACACGGTCATTAGTGTAAGGACAATACAAACACGGTAATTAGTGTAAGGACATTACAAACACGGTCATTAGTGTAAGGACAATACAAACACGGTCATTAGTGTAAGGACAATACAAACACGGTCATTAGTGTATGGATAATACAAACACGGTCATTAGTGTATGGACAATACAAACACGGTCATTAGTGTAAGGACAATACAAACACGGTCATTAGTTTAAGGACAATACAAACACGGTCATTAGTGTAAGGACAATACAAACACGATGAGCAGTGTAAGTACAATACAATCACGGTCATTAGTGTAAGGATAATACAAACACGATAATTAGTGTAAGCACAATACAATCACGGTCATTAGTGTAAGGACAATACAAACACGATCATTAGTGTAAGGACAATACAAACACGATCATTAGTGTAAGGACAATACAAACACGATCATTAGTGTAAGGACAATACAAACACGATCATTAGTGTAAGGACAATACAAACACGATCATTAGTGTAAGGACAATACAAACACGATCATTAGTGTAAGGACAATACAAACACGATCATTAGTGTAAGGACAATACAAACACGATCATTAGTGTAAGGACAATACAAACACGATCATTAGTGTAAGGACAATACAAACACGATACTTAGTGTAAGGACAATACAAACATGATCATTAGTGTAAGGAAAATACAAACACGATCAATAGTGTAAGGACAATACAAAGATGATCATTAGTGTAAGGACAATACAAACACGATCATTAGTGTGAGGACAATACAATCACGATCATTAGTGTAAGGACAATACAATCACGATCATTAGTGTAAGGACAATACAAACATGATCATTAGTGTAAGGACATTACAAACACGATCATTAGTGTAAGGACAATACAAACACGATCATTAGAGTAAGGACAATACAAACACGATCATTAGTGTAAGGACAATACAAACACGATCATTAGTGTAAGGACAATACAATCACGGTCATTAGTGTAAAGACAATGCAAACACGATCATTAGTGTAAGGACAATACAAACACGGTCATTAGTGTAAGGACAATACAAACACGATCATTAGTGTAAGGACAATACAAACACGATCATTAGTGTAAGGACAATACAAACACGATCATTAGTGTAAGGACAATACAAACACGATACTTAGTGTAAGGACAATAAAAACATGATCATTAGTGTAAGGAAAATACAAACACGATCAATAGTGTAAGGACAATACAAAGATGATCATTAGTGTAAGGACAATACAAACACGATCATTAGTGTGAGGACAATACAATCACGATCATTAGTGTAAGGACAATACAAACATGATCATTAGTGTAAGGACATTACAAACACGATCATTAGTGTAAGGACAATACAAACACGATCATAAGAGTAAGGACAATACAAACACGATCATTAGTGTAAGGACAATACAAACACGATCATTAGTGTAAGGACAATACAATCACGGTCATTAGTGTAAGGACAATGCAAACACGATCATTAGTGTAAGGACAATACAAAGACGATCATTAGTGTAAGGACAATACAAAGACGATCATTAGTGTAAGGACAATACAAACATGATCATTAGTGTAAGGACAATACAAAGACGATCATTAGTATAAGGACAATACAAACATGATCATTAGTGTAAGGACAATACAAACATGATCATTAGTGTAAGGACAATACAAAGACGATCATTAGTGTAAGGACAATACAAACATGATCATTAGTGTAAGGACAATACAAATACGATCATTAGTGTAAGGACAATACAAACACGGTCATTAGTGTAAGGACAATACAAACATGATCATTAGTGTAAGGACAATACAAAGACGATCATTAGTGTAAGGACAATACAAACACGGTCATAAGTGTAAGGACAATACAAACACGGTCATTAGTGTAAGGACAATACAATCACGGTCATTAGTGTAAGGACAATACAAACACGATAATTAGTGTAATGACAATACAAACACGATCATTAGTGTAAGGACAATACAAACACGATAAGCAGTGTAAGTACAATACAATCACGGTCATTAGCGTAAAGACAATACAAACACGATAATTAGTGTAAGGACAATACAATCACGGTCATTAGTGTAAGGATAATACAAACACGATAATTAGTGTAAGCACAATACTATCACGGTCATTAGTGTAAGGACAATACAAACACGATCATTAGTGTAAGGACAATACAAACACGATCATTAGTGTAAGGACAATACAAACACGATCATTAGTGTAAGGACAATACAAACACGATCATTAGTGTAAGGACAATACAAACACGATACTTAGTGTAAGGACAATACAAACATGATCATTAGTGTAAGGAAAATACAAACACGATCAATAGTGTAAGGACAATACAAAGATGATCATTAGTGTAAGGACAATACAAACACGATCATTAGTGTGAGGACAATACAATCACGATCATTAGTGTAAGGACAATACAAACACGATCATTAGTGTAAGGACATTACAAACACGATCATTAGTGTAAGGACAATACAAACACGATCATTAGAGTAAGGACAATACAAACACGATCATTGGTGTAAGGACAATACAAACACGATCATTAGTGTAAGGACAATACAATCACGGTCATTAGTGTAAGGACAATGCAAACACGATCATTAGTGTAAGGACAATACAAACACGGTCATTAGTGTAAGGACGATAAAAACACGATAATTAGTGTAAGGACAATACAAACACGGTCATTAGGGTAAGGACAATACAAACACGGTCATTATTGTAAGGACAATACAAACACGGTCATTAGTGTAAGGACAATACAAACACGGTCATTAGTGTAAGGACAATACAATCACGGTCATTAGGAGTAAGGACAATGCAAACACGATCATTAGTGTAAGGACAATACAAACACGGTCATTAGTGTAAGGACGATAAAAACACGATAATTAGTGTAAGGACAATACAAACACGGTCATTAGGGTAAGGACAATACAAACACGGTCATTATTGTAAGGACAATACAAACACGGTCATTAGTGTAAGGACAATACAAACACGGTCATTAGTGTAAGGACAATACAAACACGGTCATTTGTGTAAGGACAATACAAACACGGTCATTAGTGTAAGGACAATACAAACACGGTCATCAGTGTAAGGACAATACAAACACGGTCATTAGTGTAAGGACAATACAAACACGGTCATTAGTGTAAGGACAATACAAACACGGTCATTAGTGTAAGGACAATACAAACACGGTCATTAGTGTAAGGACAATACAAACACGGTCATTAGTGTATGGACAATACAAACACGGTCATTAGTGTATGGACAATACAAACACGGTCATTAGTGTAAGGACAATACAATCACGGTCATTAGTTTAAGGACAATACAAACACGGTCATTAGTGTAAGGACAATACAAACACGGTCATTAGTGTAAGGGCAATACAAACACGGTCATTAGTGTAAGGACAATACAAACACGGTCATTAGTGTAAGGACAATACAAACACGGTCATTAGTGTATGGACAATACAAACACGGTCATTAGTGTATGGACAATACAAACACGGTCATTAGTGTAAGGACAATACAATCACGATCATTAGTGTAAGGACATTACAAACACGATCATTAGTGTAAGGACAATACAAACACGATCATTAGAGTAAGGACAATACAAACACGATCATTAGTGTAAGGACAATACAAACACGATCATTAGTGTAAGGACAAAACAATCACGGTCATTAGTGTAAGGACAATGCAAACACGATCATTAGTGTAAGGACAATACAAACACGGTCATTAGTGTAAGGACGATAAAAACACGATAATTAGTGTAAGGACAATACAAACACGGTCATTAGGGTAAGGACAATACAAACACGGTCATTATTGTAAGGACAATACAAACACGGTCATTAGTGTAAGGACAATACAAACACGGTCATTAGTGTAAGGACCATACAATCACGGTCATTAGTGTAAGGACAATGCAAACACGATCATTATTGTAAGGACAATACAAACACGGTCATTAGTGTAAGGACGATAAAAACACGATAATTAGTGTAAGGACAATACAAACACGGTCATTAGGGTAAGGACAATACAAACACGGTCATTATTGTAAGGACAATACAAACACGGTCATTAGTGTAAGGACAATACAAACACGGTCATTAGTGTAAGGACAATACAAACACGGTCATTAGTGTAAGGGCAATACAAACACGGTCATTAGTGTAAGGACAATACAAACACGGTCATTAGTTTAAGGACAATACAAACACGGTCATTAGTGTAAGGACAATACAAACACGGTCATTAGTGTAAGGACAATACAAACACGGTCATTTGTGTAAGGACAATACAAACACGGTCATTAGTGTAAGGACAATACAAACACGGTCATTAGTGTAAGGACAATACAAACACGGTCATTAGTGTAAGGACAATACAAACACGGTCATTAGTGTAAGGACAATACAAACACGGTCATTAGTGTAAGGACAATACAAACACGGTCATTAGTGAAAGGACAATACAAACACGGTCATTAGGGTAAGGACAATACAAAGACGATCATTAGTGTAAGGACAATACAAACATGATCATTAGTGTAAGGACAATACAAATACGATCATTAGTGTAAGGACAATACAAACACGGTCATTAGTGTAAGGACAATACAAACATGATCATTAGTGTAAGGACAATACAAAGACGATCATTAGTGTAAGGACAATACAAACACGGTCATAAGTGTAAGGACAATACAAACACGGTCATTAGTGTAAGGACAATACAATCACGGTCATTAGTGTAAGGACAATACAAACACGATAATTAGTGTAATGACAATACAAACACGATCATTAGTGTAAGGACAATACAAACACGATAAGCAGTGTAAGTACAATACAATCACGGTCATTAGCGTAAAGACAATACAAACACGATAATTAGTGTAAGGACAATACAATCACGGTCATTAGTGTAAGGATAATACAAACACGATAATTAGTGTAAGCACAATACTATCACGGTCATTAGTGTAAGGACAATACAAACACGATCATTAGTGTAAGGACAATACAAACACGATCATTAGTGTAAGGACAATACAAACACGATCATTAGTGTAAGGACAATACAAACACGATCATTAGTGTAAGGACAATACAAACACGATACTTAGTTTAAGGACAATACAAACATGATCATTAGTGTAAGGAAAATACAAACACGATCAATAGTGTAAGGACAATACAAAGATGATCATTAGTGTAAGGACAATACAAACACGATCATTAGTGTGAGGACAATACAATCACGATCATTAGTGTAAGGACAATACAAACATGATCATTAGTGTAAGGACATTACAAACACGATCATTAGTGTAAGGACAATACAAACACGATCATTAGAGTAAGGACAATACAAACACGATCATTGGTGTAAGGACAATACAAACACGATCATTAGTGTAAGGACAATACAATCACGGTCATTAGTGTAAGGACAATGCAAACACGATCATTAGTGTAAGGACAATACAAACACGGTCATTAGTGTAAGGACGATAAAAACACGATAATTAGTGTAAGGACAATACAAACACGGTCATTAGGGTAAGGACAATACAAACACGGTCATTATTGTAAGGACAATACAAACACGGTCATTAGTGTAAGGACAATACAAACACGGTCATTAGTGTAAGGACAATACAATCACGGTCATTAGGAGTAAGGACAATGCAAACACGATCATTAGTGTAAGGACAATACAAACACGGTCATTAGTGTAAGGACGATAAAAACACGATAATTAGTGTAAGGACAATACAAACACGGTCATTAGGGTAAGGACAATACAAACACGGTCATTATTGTAAGGACAATACAAACACGGTCATTAGTGTAAGGACAATACAAACACGGTCATTAGTGTAAGGACAATACAAACACGGTCATTTGTGTAAGGACAATACAAACACGGTCATTAGTGTAAGGACAATACAAACACGGTCATCAGTGTAAGGACAATACAAACACGGTCATTAGTGTAAGGACAATACAAACACGGTCATTAGTGTAAGGACAATACAAACACGGTCATTAGTGTAAGGACAATACAAACACGGTCATTAGTGTAAGGACAATACAAACACGGTCATTAGTGTATGGACAATACAAACACGGTCATTAGTGTATGGACAATACAAACACGGTCATTAGTGTAAGGACAATACAATCACGGTCATTAGTTTAAGGACAATACAAACACGGTCATTAGTGTAAGGACAATACAAACACGGTCATTAGTGTAAGGGCAATACAAACACGGTCATTAGTGTAAGGACAATACAAACACGGTCATTAGTGTAAGGACAATACAAACACGGTCATTAGTGTATGGACAATACAAACACGGTCATTAGTGTATGGACAATACAAACACGGTCATTAGTGTAAGGACAATACAATCACGATCATTAGTGTAAGGACATTACAAACACGATCATTAGTGTAAGGACAATACAAACACGATCATTAGAGTAAGGACAATACAAACACGATCATTAGTGTAAGGACAATACAAACACGATCATTAGTGTAAGGACAAAACAATCACGGTCATTAGTGTAAGGACAATGCAAACACGATCATTAGTGTAAGGACAATACAAACACGGTCATTAGTGTAAGGACGATAAAAACACGATAATTAGTGTAAGGACAATACAAACACGGTCATTAGGGTAAGGACAATACAAACACGGTCATTATTGTAAGGACAATACAAACACGGTCATTAGTGTAAGGACAATACAAACACGGTCATTAGTGTAAGGACCATACAATCACGGTCATTAGTGTAAGGACAATGCAAACACGATCATTATTGTAAGGACAATACAAACACGGTCATTAGTGTAAGGACGATAAAAACACGATAATTAGTGTAAGGACAATACAAACACGGTCATTAGGGTAAGGACAATACAAACACGGTCATTATTGTAAGGACAATACAAACACGGTCATTAGTGTAAGGACAATACAAACACGGTCATTAGTGTAAGGACAATACAAACACGGTCATTAGTGTAAGGGCAATACAAACACGGTCATTAGTGTAAGGACAATACAAACACGGTCATTAGTTTAAGGACAATACAAACACGGTCATTAGTGTAAGGACAATACAAACACGGTCATTAGTGTAAGGACAATACAAACACGGTCATTTGTGTAAGGACAATACAAACACGGTCATTAGTGTAAGGACAATACAAACACGGTCATTAGTGTAAGGACAATACAAACACGGTCATTAGTGTAAGGACAATACAAACACGGTCATTAGTGTAAGGACAATACAAACACGGTCATTAGTGTAAGGACAATACAAACACGGTCATTAGTGAAAGGACAATACAAACACGGTCATTAGTGTATGGACAATACAAACACGGTCATTAGTGTATGGACAATACAAACACGGTCATTAGTGTAAGGACAATACAAACACGGTCATTAGTTTAAGGACAATACAAACACGGTCATTAGTGTAAGGACAATACAAACACGGTCATTAGTGTAAGTGCAATACAAACACGGTCATTAGTGTAAGGACAATACAAACACGGTCATTAGTGTAAGGACAATACAAACACGGTCATTAGTGTAAGGACCATACAATCACGGTCATTAGTGTAAGGACAATGCAAACACGATCATTATTGTAAGGACAATACAAACACGGTCATTAGTGTAAAGACGATAAAAACACGATAATTAGTGTAAGGACAATACAAACACGGTCATTAGGGTAAGGACAATACAAACACGGTCATTATTGTAAGGACAATACAAACACGGTCATTAGTGTAAGGACAATACAAACACGGTCATTAGTGTAAGGACAATACAAACACGGTCATTAGTGTAAGGGCAATACAAACACGGTCATTAGTGTAAGGACAATACAAACACGGTCATTAGTTTAAGGACAATACAAACACGGTCATTAGTGTAAGGACAATACAAACACGGTCATTAGTGTAAGGACAATACAAACACGGTCATTTGTGTAAGGACAATACAAACACGGTCATTAGTGTAAGGACAATACAAACACGGTCATTAGTGTAAGGACAATACAAACACGGTCATTAGTGTAAGGACAATACAACACGGTCATTAGTGTAAGGACAATACAAACACGGTCATTAGTGTAAGGACAATACAAACACGGTCATTAGTGTAAGGACAATACAAACACGGTCATTAGTGTATGGACAATACAAACACGGTCATTAGTGTATGGACAATACAAACACGGTCATTAGTGTATGGACAGTACAAACACGGTCATTAGTTTAAGGACAATACAAACACGGTCATTAGTGTAAGGACAATACAAACACGGTCATTAGTGTAAGGGCAATACAAACACGGTCATTAGTGTAAGGACAATACAAACACGGTCATTAGTGTAAGGACAATACAAACACGGTCATTAGTGTATGGACAATACAAACACGGTCATTAGTGTAAGGACAATACAAACACGGTCATTAGTGTAAGGACAATACAAACACGGTCATTAGTGTAAGGACAATACAAACACGGTCATTAGTGTAAGGACAATACAAACACGGTCATTAGTGTAAGGACAATACAAACACGGTCATTAGTGTAAGGACAATACAAACACGGTCATTAGTGTAAGGACAATACAAACACGGTCATTAGTGTAAGGACAATACAAACACGGTCATTAGTGTAAGAACAATACAAACACGGTCATTAGTGTAAGGACAATACAAACACGGTCATTAGTGTAAGGACAATACAAACACGGTCATTAGTGTAAGGACAATACAAACACGGTCATTAGTGTAAGGACAATACAAACACGGTCATTAGTGTAAGGACAATACAAACACGGTCATTAGTGTAAGGACAATACAAACACGGTCATTAGTGTAAGGACAATACAAACACGGTCATTAGTGAAAGGACAATACAAACACGGTCATTAGTGTAAGGACAATACAAACACGGTCATTAGTGTAAGGACAATACAAACACGGTCATTAGTGTAAGGGCAATACAAACACGGTCATTAGTGTAAGGACAATACAAACACGGTCATTAGTTTAAGGACAATACAAACACGGTCATTAGTGTAAGGACAATACAAACACGGTCATTAGTGTAAGGACAATACAAACACGGTCATTTGTGTAAGGACAATACAAACACGGTCATTAGTGTAAGGACAATACAAACACGGTCATTAGTGTAAGGACATTACAAACACGGTCATTAGTGTAAGGACAATACAAACACGGTCATTAGTGTAAGGACATTACAAACACGGTCATTAATGTAAGGACAATACAAACACGGTCATTAGTGTAAGGACAATACAAACACGGTCATTAGTGTATGGACAATACAAACACGGTCATTAGTGTATGGACAATACAAACACGGTCATTAGTGTAAGGACAATACAAACACGGTCATTAGTTTAAGGACAATACAAGCACGGTCATTAGTGTAAGGACAATACAAACACGATAAGCAGTGTAAGTACAATACAATCACGGTCATTAGTGTAAGGATAATACAAACACGATAATTAGTGTAAGCACAATACAATCACGGTCATTAGTGTAAGGACAATACAAACACGATCATTAGTGTAAGGACAATACAAACACGATCATTAGTGTAAGGACAATACAAACACGATCATTAGTGTAAGGACAATACAAACACGATCATTAGTGTAAGGACAATACAAACACGATCATTAGTGTAAGGACAATACAAACACGATCATTAGTGTAAGGACAATACAAACACGATCATTAGTGTAAGGACAATACAAACACGATCATTAGTGTAAGGACAATACAAACACGATCATTAGTGTAAGGACAATACAAACACGATACTTAGTGTAAGGACAATACAAACATGATCATTAGTGTAAGGACATTACAAACACGATCATTAGTGTAAGGACAATACAAACACGATCATTAGAGTAAGGACAATACAAGCACGATCATTAGTGTAAGGACAATACAAACACGATCATTAGTGTAAGGACAATACAATCACGGTCATTAGTGTAAGGACAATGCAAACACGATCATTAGTGTAAGGACAATACAAACACGGTCATTAGTGTAAGGACGATAAAAACACGATAATTAGTGTAAGGACAATACAAACACGGTCATTAGGGTAAGGACAATACAAACACGGTCATTATTGTAAGGACAATACAAACACGGTCATTAGTGTAAGGACAATACAAACACGGGCATTAGTGTAAGGACCATACAATCACGGTCATTTGTGTAAGGACAATGCAAACACGATCATTATTGTAAGGACAATACAAACACGGTCATTAGTGTAAGGACGATAAAAACACGATAATTAGTGTAAGGACAATACAAACACGGTCATTAGGGTAAGGACAATACAAACACGGTCATTATTGTAAGGACAATACAAACACGGTCATTAGTGTAAGGACAATACAAACACGGTCATTAGTGTAAGGACAATACAAACACGGTCATTAGTGTAAGGGCAATACAAACACGGTCATTAGTGTAAGGACAATACAAACACGGTCATTAGTTTAAGGACAATACAAACACGGTCATTAGTGTAAGGACAATACAAACACGGTCATTAGTGTAAGGACAATACAAACACGGTCATTTGTGTAAGGACAATACAAACACGGTCATTAGTGTAAGGACAATACAAACACGGTCATTAGTGTAAGGACAATACAAACACGGTCATTAGTGTAAGGACAATACAAACACGGTCATTAGTGTAAGGACAATACAAACACGGTTATTAGTGTAAGGACAATACAAACACGGTCATTAGTGTAAGGACAATACAAATACGGTCATTAGTGTATGGACAATACAAACACGGTCATTAGTGTATGGACAATACAAACACGGTCATTAGTGTAAGGACAATACAAACACGGTCATTAGTTTAAGGACAATACAAACACGGTCATTAGTGTAAGGACAATACAAACACGGTCATTAGTGTAAGGGCAATACAAACACGGTCATTAGTGTAAGGACAATACAAACACGGTCATTAGTGTAAGGACAATACAAACACGGTCATTAGTGTATGGACAATACAAACACGGTCATTAGTGTATGGACAATACAAACACGGTCATTAGTGTAAGGACAATACAAACACGGTCATTAGTGTAAGGACAATACAAACACGGTCATTAGTGTAAGGACAATACAAACACGGTCATTAGTGTAAGGACAATACAAACACGGTCATTAGTGTAAGGACAATACAAACACGGTCATTATTGTAAGGACAATACAAACACGGTCATTAGTGTAAGGACAATACAAACACGGTCATTAGTGTAAGGACAATACAAACACGGTCATTAGTGTAAGGACAATACAAACACGGTCATTAGTGTAAGGACAATACAAACACGGTCATTAGTGTAAGGACAATACAAACACGGTCATTAGTGTAAGGACAATACAAACACGGTCATTAGTGTAAGGACAATACAAACACGGTCATTAGTGTAAGGACAATACAAACACGGTCATTAGTGTAAGGACAATACAAACACGGTCATTAGTGTAAGGACAATACAAACACGGTCATTAGTGTATGGACAATACAAACACGGTCATTAGTGTAAGGACAATACAAACACGGTCATTAGTGTATGGACAATACAAACACGGTCATTAGTGTAAGGACAATACAAACACGGTCATTAGTGTAAGGACAATACAAACACGGTCATTAGTGTAAGGACAATACAAACACGGTCATTAGTGTAAGGACAATACAAACACGGTCATTAGTGTATGGACAATACAAACACGGTCATTAGTGTAAGGACAATACAAACACGGTCATTAGTGTATGGACAATACAAACACGGTCATTAGTGTATGGACAATACAAACACGGTCATTAGTGTAAGGACAATACAAACACGGTCATTAGTGTATGGACAATACAAACACGGTCATTAGTGTAAGGACAATACAAACACGGTCATTAGTGTATGGACAATACAAACACGGTCATTAGTGTACGGACAATACAAACACGGTCATTAGTGTAAGGACAATACAAACACGGTCATTAGTGTAAGGACAACACAAGCATGATCTTTACTATAGGAACGACACAAGCATGATCTTTACTGTAAAACTACACAAACAAGATCATCTATATTCTGACAGCATGTACATCTGTACATTTATACTGCTGTACAACTTGCTTATATTGCCACTCTAAATTACTCAGCAGAGATAGAATCAAGATGCAACAAAGCTTGTCAAATCATCGGACAGTTATCACCACTATTATCCAACAAGGAAATAACTCGGGAGGCAAAACGAGCACTATACAATACAATCTTCATCCCAACGTTGTGCTACCAATGCCAGACCTGGACTCTAGATGCAAGAACAATAAGAATAAGAACCTCTACAGAGATGAAATGCGTTAGACGAATGACAGGAAACAGTCTGAGAGATAAGATCAGAAATGAAGAACTGAGAAAAAAGCTAGGAATAGCCCCAGCCATAGAATATATAAGGAAACAACAGATAAAATGGTTCGGCCACGTGACAAGGCAGAAAGAACAAAACACAACACAACGAGCCTTCAACAAACGTTGTGAGAACAACAGACCAAAGGGTCGACCACGAAAAAGATGGATCGATGGAATATTAGAAGCACTAGGAAACAACAGCAGCAGAGGCGAACAGAAGAGCACAAGACCGCAAATTATATCTCCCCTCGACGCTGAAAGGCAGATGAGGAAGGAAAGAAGAAGAAGAATTACTCGGCTTCTGTTTCTTTCTTCTACTTTTTCATATCCCATATATAGTACGAAAGAAGAATCAATCTTGTTCAGGTAGGAAAACCATTTTATATTGTTCTCTATGTACTATATTCTAAATTTTTTTATACGCCGACTCATTCTCTTATGATCGTACTTTTATTTTATTATTTTAGTCTCATCTTGTTTGTTTCTCTGTTTTTCTCAAACTTTTCGTTTCTGTGGCCGTTAAATTTCGCTTTTGGTTTGTCACAGGCGAATATGTTTAATATTTGTAGTAGCATGTGAAATTTTGTGTTGTGCTGTCCGGTTGAATTAGAGGATTGTAGAATCAGGTGGAATTATGGATTGTTTCATCCGGTTGAATTAGGGGATTGTAGAATCAGGTGGAATTATGGATTGTGCCATCCGGTTGAATTAGAGAATTGTAGAATCAGGTGGAGTTATGGATTGTGCCGTTCGGTTGAATTCGATAATTGTAAAGTCATGTGGAATTTTGATTGTGCCATTCGATTAAAGCAAAGGATTGTGCCATCCGGTTAAATTAGACAATTTTAGAATCAGATGGAATTAAAGAATGATGCATCATCATCATCATCAAGTACCGCACCAACTGGCGTAATTGATCATGTCTCTCCACAACTTTAGATCTCGACAGTTATTTATCATTTCTGTTGTGACCTTCCATCAAGCCATTCTCTTAAGCTGTCTGTTATTTTTTATCTTTGCTTCCCTCTGTCTCTTCGTCCCTCATTTTTTTCCAGTTGTTACAATATATTCCAGTTGTTCTCTTCTCATTACATGGCCAAAAAATGATGATTGTTTCTTCCTAATATTGGAAATTAGCTCTCTTTTTGCTTTGACCTCTTTCAGAGCGTTTTCATTACTCTTCTTAGCTGTCCATGGTATTCTCAACATTCTTCTGTAAAACCACATTTCTACAGACTCCAGTGATTTTCTTGTCTGTTGTCCCATTGTCCATGATTCACATCCATATGTTAAGACTGGCTCTACATAACATCTAAGAACTCTTTTTCTTGTTTCTATTGTCAAAAATGGATTGCATAGTATCTTCCTCATATTTTGGAAAGCTGCTTTTGCCTGAAATTGTTACAATCATGAATGATGCATCAGGTATGTGGAAAAGATTGTAACATCAGCTGGAATTAAAGGATTGTAGCGTCAGATGGAACTAAAGGGAAAAAAACACGGACACAATGACGTTGCAAGGGTTGCTAGTGTTTGCGACAAGGCAAGAAGTGCGATCCTTAGTTTCCTTTATATTTATCATTACTTTGTTTATCGTTTAGCCCCTAATAATGGTGCAACATCCTACTCACCTCTCCCTTTCGCGAATAACAGCCACTAGACCTTCCCACTGCAATAGAGTGTAATTTTCTGAATACTGAAAGGGCAATGTAGACTGATCGCCGTCACCAACATATAAGTTATGCAAGTAAATACGTCACCGCAGTGTACATGTTCCCATCCACACCGTGATAGGCGTATGGGGAATATGGTGTTAGTTACCATATTTTTTTCTATGACCACGGCACATTTTTTTTTTGGTGATGTGGTCGGTATCACTCCAGGCAGATTTACTTCCTAAACAAATCTCTAGTAACCATTTTAAGAGGCTGGGTGAACCCCGGAGCCTTGTCAGTCCGAAAAAAAATCCGACACTGCTGGATATCGAACCTGGACCCTTCTAGTCAGGGAACGAGCACACTAACCACTCAGCCACCGATTGGTTGGTGAACTATCCAAATGAGAAGAGGTCAAGTCTTTAATAGTCGGCCTCTAGCTTCATCCAGTGAGTACACTAACCACTCAGCCACAGATTGATTGGTGAACTATCCAAATGAGAAGAGGTCAAGTCTTTAATAGTCGACTTCTAGCTTCATCCAGTGAGTACACTAACCACTCAGCCACAGATTGGTTGGTGAACTATCCAAATGAGAAGAGGTCAAGTCTTTAATAGTCGGCTTCTAGCTTCATCCAGTGAGTACACTAACCACTCAGCCACAGATTGGTTGGTGAACTATCCAAATGAGAAGAGGTCAAGTCTTTAATAGTCGGCTTCTAGCTTCATCCAGTGAGTACACTAACCACTCAGCCACAGATTGGTTGGTGAACTATCCAAATGAGAAGAGGTCAAGTCACTAATCATCGGCTTCTAGCTTCACCCAGCGAGCACACTAACCACTCAGCCACCGAGGCTCCATTTGAATTGTAGGGACCTAAAAATTGAAATCTTGTCGTGGTTAAATTACGGGATATTTTTGATGACTTCCCGCTAACGACAAGATTTAAGGGAGTTGACTCATTGCATAATCTGCTCAACTGAACATAAGAACGCAGGAGCAAATTAATTAGACATTGGTGTTTATTCTTGATTTTGAAACAGAGTGCTCATAATTAAAGTCATGAGTGCAACTCATTATGTTTGGCATGGCTCGCAACTTTTATAACTCAAAGTACTCAATAGCAACATGACGTCACCACATCACATATAAAGTGGGGAGCAGGACAAAAGTTGCAGTTCTGCGGTAAAACTGGTAGCAAGGTGCAAGTGGTGGGGTGTAACGTACACTCCTACAAAGTATAATGACAGCTTTACAAAAAAGGAACAATACAAAATCACGACGTTTCGACCTAAATGGGGCCTTCTTCAGAAAACATCGAGACGGACAACGAAATGAAGAATTACTAAAGTACATCTTCTAGAGTAACCAAAAACTAGCGGATCTAGAATAGAAAATGTTATGAAAATAGAAGAAAAGACAAATCGGGAGGTAAAAGTACTATGTTACAGGGAAATTATTGATTGAAACTAGGAATTAAATAAAATGTAAAAACGCTGAAAATCTAATCTGTACACAGCTGGGCGCTCGATGTGCGTTTCCAAGCTAAGTGTTTTTAAATTTCATTTCATTCCTAATTTTAATTAATGATTTTCCTATAAATATAGTACTTTTCCCTCTCGATGTGTCTTTTTGTTTTCATTTCACTCTCTATTCTAGATCTACTAGTTTTGGCTACAATAGAGGACATGTAATTTAGTTTATCTTCATTTCGAGGTTCTGTGTTTGTTTTTTTTCTGAATAAGGCCGCATGTAGGCCGAAATGTCATGATTTTGTTTAGTTCCATTTTGGTAAAGATATCACCAGACTTTGTATGAGTGTGCGTTACACCGCACCGCCTCATAAAGTGCATTGTTAGCCATAGAGAAATATGAGTACTAACACAATATTCAAATGCTTTTTTTTATTGTAAAGAGAAGAGAAACGACTTTATGCTTCACTTATATTAGCAACTGCTAACTGAACCTGGAGACAGTTCAGAGCTACAACTACCTTGGACATGCTATAACCAGTGATGGAAAATGTACACTTGAAATAAAGGAAGGAATAGGAATGACCAAAACCATTTTAATGCCATTAAAAGAATCTATCTATCTATCTATCTATCTATTGTCCTTTCGAGCCAAAGACGGTACATAGGCAGAACCACAATCTCAAAAACAGAAACCTTGCGTGCCAGAATGGCACATATTGCAGAGATCACTGCTTCTATAATCTATGGCTCTGTTTCCGTAACAATACATTTTATAATGACAGCTTGTCAAGCTATCGATCAACCTCCTTAGTCGCCTATTACGACATGCCTGGAAGGTCACAGTGTCACTATTCTTTACTTCCCTCATAATGAGGCCCCGTAACACACGGGCCATGAAAGGAATACTAACATCAAATCAAATTACACCAGAACTGAAACTAAAATAGTAAAATATTCTGAAATCTTCTCAACCTTTATGTATGGTTCTGAAACATGGACATTAGACAAGAAAACAGAACAGAACATTTGAAGAATTTGAAATGTGGATTTATAGAATGATATGAACAATTGGGTGGGAAGAAAAGAAAACAAACGATGAAGTCTTAAAATAATTAAAAATGAAAAAAGAACTACTAAACACAATGCAAACAAGACAAATGAGATTTTGGGGACATGTTAAAAGACACAGCAGCCTGCCAAAACTAATCTTAGAAAGGAGAATACAAGGTAAAAGAGGCAGAGGCCGACCAAGACTAACATTGACGAGTAACATCAAAAGATGGACGAGTCTGCCTATGATAATCTGCACCATAAAAGAAGAGACAGGGCGGAACTGTGCTCCATGGTAGCCAAGCTTCCATGCTGAGAAGGCATTCAACCAGTGAACATTAGCAACTAATATTGCAATTGAGTAAACATTGCCTCATAGCATATCAAACATTATATTTGAAAAACATTTTTTGTAACTTTCATGGTATTAAGCCACTGGAAACCCTGATAGTGCATTGGTTGGTGAATTGTCCAAATGAGAAGAATTGACAATTTCTCCCTCACACTTAGCTTTACTGCAGCTTCTCACATTTATGCATTCAATTGCATTTCTTTGCCTTAACCCCAAATGAGAAGAGGTCAAGTCACTAATCATCGGCTTCTAGCTTCATCCATTCATAGGTTTGAAGTTGGAACGAGATAAACACCTGGCGTAGTGCTGATCACATTAACAAATAATGGTGCCGATGACTATGTAAAAATGTGCACTTTTATCGTTTTTCCGATACAGCTCACCCTAGGCTTGACGAGCTTCTCTGTTCTCCTTTTCTGATACTAAGCCATGCATTATGGGGGAAAGGAAAGGGGGGGGGGGTGTATACTTCCCACCTTTTCTCACAACTGTTTGTTGATTATGTTTTAGTAGTCTGCCAAATTTTCTCACATTCGAACCATAGCTGGAGCATAATTCTTCTATAGTATAAAAAAGTAAAGTACCCCCGTCAAGCCAAATGGCGTATAGGGAATATGATGTTAGTGACCATAAATTTTACAGACCTTCGGCACATGATTTTTGGAGTAATTGCTCGATATTGCGATAATTCTGCTATAGTAGATGCAAAATGATAATAAGAAACGATATAACTTACAATGTTCAATATTTCTGGTTTAGTTATTACTATTTTACACCATAAAGGGGGCAAATGTGTCAAATCTTTACATTTTTATTCTCATAAGAATTATGAACATTAACTATTCTAGAATGTTCATATGTTTGTACAGTGTCACACATTTAAACCACTCCATTAATAAATCAACCTCAAGAATGAATGGAATGTACTTTCCTCAGGACATCTTTACTCATGTTTGTAGCAACTTTTTATAATTATAACTAAGATAACACTTTGACAGCAAGCAGCCAGTTTGCTATTACCTCGCTATCTCTGTGTTGAGAATACCATGAACAACTAGGATGAGTAATGAAAATGTTCTGAAAGAGGTCAAAGCAAGAAGTGAGCTAATTTCCAATATTAGGAAGAAACAATCATCATTTTTTGGCCATGTAATGAGGAGAGAACAACTGGAAAAATCATCATTTTTGACCATGTAATGAGAAGAGAACAACTGGAAAAATCATCATTTTTTAGCCATGTAATGAGAAGAGAACAACTGGAAGAATCATCATTTTTTGGCCATGTAATGAGAAGAGAACAACTGGAAAAATCATCATTTTTTGGCCATGTAATGAGAAGAGAACAACTGGAAAAATCATCATTTTTGGCCACGTAATGAGAAGAGAACAACTGGAAAATATTGTAGGAACTGGAAAAAATTGAGGGACGAAGAGATAGAGGGAAGCAAAGAGAAAAGATACCAGACAGCTTAAGAGAATGGCTTGGCAGAAGGTCAACAACAGAAATGATAAATAACTGTCGAGATCGAAAGTTGTGGAGAGACATGATCACCTACGCCAGCAGGCCTGGTACTTGATGATGATGATGATCTCTGCGTACCCAGCAGCAGCATTCATTTGTCCTCGAAAATAATATGTCAAGAAACCCACACATACGCACACACGCACACATATAATATATTCACACATATAATGAGGTGCGCATGGCCGTGCGGCCACTGTTCCCGCTGACAGAAAATGCTGACGTACGGTGTTCGAAACCCGCGGTAGACAGAAAGGATTTTTTCTATCGGGGGGGAGGGGGGGTGATATATAAATCCTGAGTCGCACACGTCGTGGCGACTGCATGACCAAGTGGCCTTTACCCCTCTTGTTCTATCGTTGCCCCCCCCCACCCCCACCATACGCCAGCAATGGTATTATGTGTCGTAAAGATAGTTTTCTCAATGCACATATAATACACTGACACATATAATACACTCACACATATAATACACTCACACATATAATACACTCATACCTATAATACACTCACAGATATAATATACTCACTGATATAATACACTGACACCTATAATACACTTAAACATATAATACACTGACACTTATAATACACTGACACATATAATACACTGACACCTATAATACACTTACACATATACTATACTGACACCGATAATACACTTACACATATAAAACACTGACACCTATAACACACACTCACACATATAATACACACTCACACTTACTTGTAAACAAATTAATGGTTTAAACTACAACAAACTGAGCACGTCTCACGTTTTATTTCAGGCACTCTTCAGTGCTAATAAAAAACACAAATGTATTTGACTGCGTCAGAAAAACAAGGTAACAAATAACGATATTTTATTGCGCGCATATAAATCATATGTGAGTATCCAACCGGAAATGAACCCACAATGTTTAGGCCGCGAATCTTTCGGCTGTAGCAACAACACGTTCATTGTAAAATAACGGATGCTACATTTTAAATAAGAAAAAGGTTAAAAATATAAAATCCGGATATGCCACCATTGCTGAATGCAGATGGAAGAAAAGAAACAAAAGCAGACAACGAGTAGAGAAATAGAAATCGGGAAGATGATGGAGAAAGTGAATTAGGAGATGAAGAGGAGAAGAGGAAGAGAACGAGGAGATTTCTGTTATGCTCAGTTCTTTATAGAGCATGTGTTCCTCATTTTAAATAGAAATTTCATATTTTCAAATCATTTCAATCTATACACTGGGCAAATCTTTAAAAACATCACAGAGATACCAGGCCTGAACAGGCTAATGGAAAGAAAATCAATAACCAAAGATATGCTGATGATTCATTATCATCAAGTATAATTCCTGCTGCCGTAGGTGATCATGTCTCTACATAACTTTCGATCTCAACAGTTATTTATCATTTCTGTTGTTGACCTTCTGGTAAGCCATTCTCTTAAGCTGTCTGGTATCTTTTTTCTTTGCTTCTCTCTATCTCTTGGTCCCTCAATTTCCCCAGTTGTCACAATATATATCTCATATCTTTGTGTGTGCATGTATGTGTTAGTCACATCTCACATCTTTGTGTGTGTATGTCTGTGTTAGTCACATCTCACATCTTTGTGTGTCCGTGTCTGTGTTAGTCACCTCTAGTGACTCGGGCAGATGGTGCTCGTAAACCTGGGAGGGCCTACCATCTAAGGGCAGAATCCCCCTACAGAAAAGATCATCTGCTGCCTTGCAGGAAGATTGGGGACAATCAAAGGCTAGGGAAAGCAAACCCGAATAAAATGCTGGCTGAAATCGGATGCACTGGGCCACTGGCGCAGAACACAGTGCAACGTATTAACGGGTGTTCAGTCAGAGTGGATCTGACAGACTCTAATAATGATGTTCTGTCTGTGGGGGCGATCAACACACTTAGCCTGACAGCTGACTTCATATGAGAGTCTGGAATCCTTACTCTGATTGAGTCCTGAACGCAGAGAGAGAGAGAGAGAGACAATATATTCCAGCTATTCCAGTTATAATGCCATGAAAAATGTAATAACATCAAAACAAATAACACCGGGACTAAAACTAAGAAGAGCAAAATGTTATATCTTCTCAACATTCCTATATGGTGCAGAAACAAGGACATTAAACAAGAAAACAACAGAAAATTAAAGCCGTGAAATGTGGATAGAAGAATAGGAAGAATTGAATGGAAAGAAAAGAAACCAAACGGTGAAGTCTTGAAACAAAATTCAATCAAAACAATTGATATTTTTCGGGCATGTTAAAAGACACAGCAGCCTACTAAAGGTAATCTTGGAAGGGAAAATATGAGGTTAAGGATGTATAGGCAGACCATGACTTACACTGACGAGTAACATCAAAAGATGGACAAATGAGCATATGACAACCTGCACTATCTAAGCAAGAGACACAGCACAGTGGCGTTCTATGATAGCCAACATTCAATGTGGAGACGACACTCAATGATTATGAGACGAATATAAACATTTTTCTTGCAGTACAACTCAGCTTTAGCACTAGATGATGATGAGACCGGTATAAAAATGCTTGATACAGTACAATTCAAACTCAGCTTCAGCACTAGATAATGATGAGACCAGTGTAAAAATGCTTGATACAGTACAATTCAAACTCAGCTTCAGCACTACATAATGATGAGACCAGTGTAAAAATGCCTGATACAGTACAATTCAAACTCAGCTTCAGCACTAGATAATGACGAGACCAGTATAAAAATGCCTGATACAGTACAATTCAAACTCAGCTTCAGCACTACATAATGATGAGACCAGTGTAAAAATGCCTGATACAGTACAATTCAAACTCAGCTTCAGCACTAGATAATGACGAGACCAGTGTAAAAATGCCTGATACAGTACAATTCAAACTCAGCTTCAGCACTACATAATGACGAGACCAGTATAAAAATGCCTGATACAGTACAATTCAAACTCAGCTTCAGCACTAGATAATGACGAGACCAGTGTAAAAATGCCTGATACAGTACAATTCAAACTCAGCTTCAGCACTAGATAATGACGAGACCAGTGTAAAAATGCCTGATACAGTACAATTCAAACTCAGCTTCAGCACTACATAATGACGAGACCAGTATAAAAATGCCTGATACAGTACAATTCAAACTCAGCTTCAGCACTAGATAATGACGAGACCAGTGTAAAAATGCCTGATACAGTACAATTCAAACTCAGCTTCAGCACTAGAAATACAAAAGGTGCGTCACGACAAATCGTAAATTTGCTTTAACAACAAGCACAGACTGCATTTTATATCTTTCAACACAGCTTTTAGTTTGACTCATTGAGAGATGGCTTTGAGACAAATGGGGGATTACACAAAACACTAAATTGTATGTCCCTTATATACGCTGTTAAATATAGCCACATTCATTTTAAGAAAAAATAACTTTGATAAATAGATACTCATCTTCATCATCATCACGTACCATACCGGTTGGCGTAGGTGGTCATCTTCAACCTTTCAGCTCCTTGTGGAGCATAGGTCTTCAACAAACACTTTCCAAGCCGTTCTGTTTCTTGCCATTCTTTTAAGATCGTTTCATGTCTTCCCCATCATCTTCATCTCTGCTTCTGTCTTCTCCAAGAATTCATTGGTCTTCTGCTTTGTCTTTTTCCCTGGGGATTCCAAAAAAGGGCCTGTTGTGTAATACTCTCAGGCTTCCGTAGTGTGTGTCCTATCCAGCGCCATCGTCTTCGCTATATCTCTTTATCCACTGGTATTTGACTGGTACATTCCCATAATTCTATGTTAGTGATTTTGTCCTGCCATTGCCATCCTTTTATTCTGCGTAAGCATCCATTAACGAAAGTCAGTATCTTCATGATTGTAATTTTAATTGTTCTCCATGTTTCACAGCTATATAATAAGACTGACTTAAAGTTGGAGTTGAACATTTTTATTTTAGTATTTAACCTAATTTCTTTGGACTTCCATATGTTTCCCAGTGCAACAAATGCTCCTCTTGCTTTTGATATTTAAATTTGTATGTCATTTTCTGTTCCTCCCTCGTTGTCTCTATTACTGCGTAGGGGATCATGTCCTTCCACAAAATTTAGAATCTACCGTGCATCGTATCATTATATAGATATTAGCATACACAATGAGGTAGATGTGTCAACGACAGAAAGTTTAAATGGTTAAAATGCAATTTCTATATGAACTTTGGCCTTTAAAAACGAGTATGAGATAATCCCCTAGAACTATGGTGTTTTCATGTGGTTTGCATTCATGCAGTGCCTCATTTAACTCGTTGTAAAATGTATCAATTGTTTCCTCTAGACTGTCTGCTGTTGGTGCATAAACTTGTATAAGATTTATGTCTATTAGCTTTCCATTCAATTTCACTAAAAGGACTCTGTCAGATATTGGGTAAAAGCCTTTCACTGTTCTTGCTCTTTCTGCATCCAAGACGATACCTACTCCTCTTTGGTGCTCAATACCTCCAGAATAGATTATTTTATGTTTATCAGAATACATCTCCTCTGATCCGGTGTATCTCATTTCACAAAGTCCCAGTAAATGTAAACCCATTCTTTTTATTTCTTGTATGATGTTTTCCATTTTACCCTTCTGCATGAGTGTTCTCACATTAAGAAATGTTGGACATTATAGTGATAGAAAGCAAAAATAAAGGACTCAGCCTTAATAGCAAAAAGACAGGAGTAATGGTAACAACAAAGAAAAAACATCACCTCAGTGCAAAATAAAGACAAGTGGAACAATATTAAAACAGGTAAATGAATTGAAATATTTGGGAACTTTGTTAACCTCAGACGGAAGATGTACAAAAGAGGTGAGATGCAGAATGGCTCAGGCAAAAGCAGCTTTCCAGAAAATGAGGAAGATACTATGCAATCCATTTTTAACAGTAGAAAGAAGAAATGAGTTCTTAAATGTTATGTAGAGCCAGTTTTAACATATGGATGTGAATCATGGACAATAGGACAACAGACAATAAAATCACTGGAGTCTGTAGAAATGTGGTTTTACAGCAGAATGTTGAGAGTACCATGGACAGCTAAGAAGAGTAATGAAAATGTTCTGAAAGAGGTCAAAGCAAAAAGAGAGCTTCGTATCGAAGGTTGACTACCATTGAGCGCCATTCCACTCTGTCTCTTGCTTTGATGGTGCAGGTTGTCATAGGCTGATTTGTCTATCTTTTGATGTTACTCGTCCATGTTAGTCTTGGTCTGCCTCTGTCTCTTTTACCTTGTATTTTCCCCTCCGGGATTACTTTTAGTAGGCTGGTGTGTCTTTTAAAATGGCCCAAAAATCGCATTTGTCTTGTTTGAATTGTGCTTAAGAGTTCTCTTTTCATGTTTAGTAGTTTTAAGAATTCATCGTCTGTTTTCTTTTCCTTCCATCCAATTGTACCCATTCTTCTATAAATCCGCATTTCCAATGCTTAAATGTTCTGTTCTGTTTTCTTGTCTAAAGTCCATGTTTCTCACACTTACAGAAAAATTATAAAAAGCTGTATTTTTCCATGCTGAATCCAGCGTATCACCTACGCAGTAGTTAGCCTGCGGGGCCCCATGATTTGTTAAAAACGTTCTTGCCGTTTGATTCTTGTCTTCAATGAGCCGGGAAGAAAGATCGTCACCTGAAGTGTGTACATAATGTTAGTTCAGTTACCATTCTCATGAGATGGTCAAGACAATCTATTTCTGCTTTTCTGTGTGTTTTATGCAGAATCTTACTAATAATTTTTCTTATGTTGTATCTCATTCTGGGAGCCGCGATAGCTCAGTGGTTAGTGAACTGGACTACACAGGACAAGGGGTAGGGTTCGATCCCAATCGACGGCTTCTGGGTTCACCCAGTCATAAATGGGTACCGTAATTTTTTCTGGGAAAGTAAAGCAGCACGGGTGTAATACCGACCACATTATCCCAAAAATCGTGTGCTGAAGGTCTGTAAAATATAGGGTCACTAACACCATATTTCCCTATACGCCACTTCGCGTGACGGGGGTACTTTACTTCTTTACTTTTATATCTCATTCTGCCTTTTGTAGCGACACTAAAGGTTTTTCGCCAGCATCACACCATACGTGTTATGATTTTTCTTTCTTGTTGCACTGAACATGTTATAATTTTTGTTCTCTTGTGCATCTCATACGCTGTGAGTTTTCTCTCTTGTGCTTTAGATAAAGACATTGCTTTTATAATACAATGGTAGCTATAACATCATCACAACCAAGTATCATGATTTTATAATACAATGGTAGCTATAACATCATCACAACCAAGTATCATGATTTTATAACACAATGGTAGCTATAGCATCATCACAACCAAGTATCATGATTTTACAATACAATGGTAGCTATAACATCATCACAACCAAGTATCATGATTTTACAATACAATGGTAGCTATAACATCATCACAACCAAGTATCATGATTTTTATAATACAATGGTAGCTATAACATCATCACAACCAAGTATCATGATTTTACAATACAATGGTAGCTATAACATCATCACAACCAAGTATCATGATTTTACAATACAATGGTAGCTATACATCATCACAACCAAGTATCATGATTTTATAATACAATGGTAGCTATAACATCTTCACAACCAAGTATCATGATTTTATAACACAATGGTAGCTATAACATCATCACAACCAAGTATCATGATTTTACAATACGATGGTAGCTATAACATCATCACAACCAAGTATCATGATTTTATGATACGATGGTAGCTATAACATCATCACAGCCAAGTATCATGATTTTACAATACAATGGTAGCTATAACATCATCACAACCAAGTATCATGATTTTACAATACAATGGTAGCTATACATCATCACAACCAAGTATCATGATTTTATAATACAATGGTAGCTATAACATCATCACAACCAAGTATCATGATTTTATACATCAATGGTAGCTATAACATCTTCACAACCAAGTATCATGATTTTATAATACAATGGTAGCTATAACATCTTCACAACCAAGTATCATGATTTTATAACACAATGGTAGCTATAACATCATCACAACCAAGTATCATGATTTTATAATACAATGGTAGCTATAACATCATCACAACCAAGTATCATGATTTTACAATACGATGGTAGCTATAACATCATCACAACCAAGTATCATGATTTTATAACACAATGGTAGCTATAACATCATCACAACCAAGTATCATGATTTTACAATACAATGGTAGCTATAACATCATCACAACCAAGTATCATGATTTTATAACACAATGGTAGCTATAACATCATCACAACCAAGTATCATGATTTTACAATACAATGGTAGCTATAACATCATCACAACCAAGTATCATGATTACTGGTGAAAGTGATCAGGTACTCCATAACTCTAGACAGTTGCTTATTATTTCTGTTGTTGACTTCCTACTCAACTTTACTCTTAAACACACTCACACACTTTCTCTCTCCCACACACACGTTTTCTTTCAGTAATGGTGTCAGGCGGAATCCAGCTGTTTAGCCATTCTGGTATCTTGTTTCAATTTCTCTATCAAATCTTCCGTTCCCTGTGACGTGCTTCCGACCAGACACTTCAATTCTGGGACCTGCTTCCGCTTGAAACCAACGACATAAATGTTTAGATGGGTCACGTGATCTACTTATATATATCTCTGTCTAGGGTATGCTGTTGTTTTAAATGCTCTCCTTTAAATATACTCTCTGTAAAGTTGTGCTTTTGTTGATCTAGAAGACCTAGTATTGCTGTAACTATAAGACGGATAAGATCCAGCTTCATCACTGGAACCCAGGAAATGAAGAAAGTTTTTGTATCCCGCCACATAATCAATATGGAGTCGCGATAGCTCAGTGGTTAGTGAACTGGACTACAAAGGACAAGAGGTAGGGCTCGATCCCAACCGACGGCTTCCGGGTTCACCCAGCCTTAAATGGGTAGCGGATTTTTTTCTGGGAAAGTAAAGCGGCACGGGTGTAAATCCGACCACATTACCCCAAAAATTCTTGTGCTGAAGGTCTGTAAAATTTATGGTCATTAACACCGTATTCCCTATACGCTACTTGGCGTGACGGGGCTCTTTACTTACTTACTAACTAAAATCATCAATCTGAGTTCTATCGCTAATGACTCTCATCAAATTCGAGATATTAGATCAACACCAGCGTCTTTAGCAATACAAATGAGTGTTGCTGTGGGGTGTTGTAGTTATTATGTTAATTACATAGAACAACTTGAAAATCAACTTCAACGTTGGACAATCCTAGTTGGAAAATCTTATAATTGTACAATAACAAAAAAAATATATCGCGTAACACAGAAAAGGTTTCTCAGTTCACATTTTGGGAATCACTGTTCTCAAACTAGAGATTGTATCCAGCGGACGGCAGATAAAAGAACCGGAATCACATCGCGGAGTTTATCTTTATTGAATTAAATACAGACACGGCAACAGTTTGTCAGGTTTATATAACGGTCTGTTCATGATTCATAATAGCAATAACGTAACGTCCGCTTCACGAGTTTCGTACACAGACTAGTGTTTAGGAACCCCGGTAAAACTTCCATGCTTACTAATGTATTAATCTTACTTTTGACGCATACTTTGTTTCTACAAAGAATTTATTAAATTGTTCTTTTACGAGTTTGATTTCAAGTACATGTACTTTGTATAGCATCCCCCTCCCCACCACAATGTTTTCATTGTGTATTTTGTTTTCTCTTATGTTCAAACACACAACAATTACAGCAGGAGTAGCGTAGTGATTAGGGCTCAAACTTGACAATAGAGTGAACGCGGATTCAATGGTAGCCTGCTTTTACCGCTCGACCGGGCTGAAAGCAAGGGACAAATAATAATAAAGGAATGTTATTATAGAGGGAAACTGCTGAGGTGATAGATCAGCGAATAACTTCAGGGAAGGGATATGTTTAGATCAGTGAGGTATACTGGTTTTGGGGTCTGGGCTATCGCTGACATAAATAAAAACATACATCATATTCTGTAAGCTAACATAAAGTAATATTTTCTAAAGACATCACTACATTTTACATTACTTACTTATTTATGTTAATTATATCCGTTTTGTTTGGGACGAAAATGTCTCGATGACTTTGTCATTGAAAGTACTGTTGGGTTTGTTTCTAAGGGAATGATTTCTCAATGGACATTATTGCCAAACCAGATAAGCGTTCTTGTGTCTGAGTTGAGAGACAATAAGATTTGATTCTCGTGAAAGCAGAAAGACTTCTTTCTACAGATGCTGATGCGCATAACGTAGTTATTTGGTTATGGAAGGCCCCGGTATCACTGCAAACGAATTAAAATATACGTACATTCTTTCATGGTGGATTCTGTCCTGTTATACATAAAGTCTTTCATGATAGTTTCGGTCCCGTTATACGTAAAGCCTGTCACGATAGATTCTGTCCTGTTATACGTAAAGTCTGTCATGATATGTTCTGTCCTGTTATACGTAATGTCTGTCATGATAGATTCTGTCCTGTTATACGTAAAGTCTGTCATGATAGATTCTGTCCTGTTATACGTAAAGTCTGTCATGATAGATTCTGTCCTGTTATACGTAATGTCTGTCATGATAGATTCTGTCGTGTTATACATAAAGTCTGTCTTGATAGATTATGTCCTGTTATACGTAAAGTCTGTCATGATAGATTCTGTCCTGTTATACGTAAAGTCTGTCATGATAGATTATGTCCTGTTATATGTAAAGGCTGTCAAGATAGATTCTGTCCTAGAATACGTAAAGTCTGTCATGATAGATTCTGTCCTGTTATATGTAAAGGCTGTCAAGATAGATTCTGTCCTGTTATATGTAAAGGCTGTCATGATAGATTCTGTCCTGTTATATGTAAAGTCTGTCATGATAGATTCTGTCCTGTTATATGTAAAGGCTGTCATGATAGATTCTGTCCTGTTATATGTAAAGGCTGTCAAGATAGATTCTGTCCTGTTATATGTAAAGGCTGTCATGATAGATTCTGTCCTGTTATATGTAAAGTCTGTCATGATAGATTCTGTCCTGTTATATGTAAAGGCTGTCAAGATAGATTCTGTCCTGTTATATGTAAAGTCTGTCATGATAGATTATGTCCTGTTATATGTAAAGGCTGTCAAGATAGATTCTGTCCTGTTATATGTAAAGGCTGTCAAGATAGATTCTGTCCTAGAATACGTAAAGTTTGTCATGAACAATCATTGCACGAGCAGTAAGATCATTGGAAGAGACAGAAAGAAGAATGATAAGAAAACCATGGGGTATTACGCCATGTAAAATAAACATAAAATTGCATCGGGCAGCTAAACTAGTATAAGGAGGTGACAAACTACGACGTTTCGGCAAAAGTCTTCATAAGGTAGTATGACAGTTTGAGTGTAGTGTGCAAAATGGAAGTCCATTTTCTTTAATAACGATTATATCATGAGAGGACAGCATCTTGAAAACACATTTTAATAGAAAAAGTTTAAGGAAAGAGACAGGATTAGCATTAGAGACAGGAAAATGAGAGACAGGAATACGAGAAACAGACGCATTAGAGACAGACGCATTAGAGACATGAGAGACAGAAACACGAGAGACAGGGGCAAAGGGCATCAGAGACAGGGACTTCAGAGACAGGAACTTCAGAGACAGGGATATCAGAAACAGGGATATCAGAGACAGGGATATCAGAGACATGAACTTCAGAGACTGGAACTTCAGAGTCAATAACTTCAGAGACAGGAACCTTAGAGGTAGGACCTTTAGAAATGGTAACATTAGAGATAGAGAAATCAGAGGCAAGAACATCAG
Organism: Megaustenia siamemsis; assembly: GCA_032433765.1. NCBI lineage: Eukaryota > Metazoa > Mollusca > Gastropoda > Stylommatophora > Ariophantidae > Megaustenia > Megaustenia siamemsis. Next base: position 34,819,710 of record JAVIAB010000073.1, on the reverse strand, counting down.
AGACGGGGGCACAAGAGACCATAAGATAAGAGACATGAACATGTGAGACAGGAACGTCAGATACAGGAAAGTCAGAGACAGGAACGTCAGAGACAGGAACTTCAGAGACAGGGATATCAGAAACAGGGATATCAGAGAAATGAACTTCAGAGACTGGAACTTCAGAGTCAATAACTTCAGAGACAGGGACTTTAGAGGTAGGACCGTTAGAAATAGCAACATGAAGACAGGGGCACAAGAGACCATAACATGAGAGACAGGAACATTACAGACACGAACGTCTGAGACAGGATAGTCAGAGACAGGAACGTCAGAGACAGAAACTTCAGAGAGAAGGAGGGATACGAGAGACAGGAGAGCGTAGGAGAAAGAAATGTCAGAGACAGGAACATCAGAGACCGCAATATGAGAGACAGAGACATAGAAGAAAGAAACATCAAGAGAGATGCAATCACTTTCACCATCGAGAAAAGACATCTAACGACCATCAACATCATAGAACAGTCAGAATATGACACAGTCGCTGATTCCACACACCAACCAGGCACTTATAGCGTTTTGTCACAAATGTTGCTTTTCTATTTGACGGCGATAAAGTAAAAAATGAACTGTACCCCTAAAGTGGTAAAAGTTGAGAACCTCTGGATGTAAACATTACCCATACCGACGATAACACTTACGCGTTTGCACAAACTGTTCAAATACCAATTATCCACACGCTTACCCAAACACTTTTATGATCGCTCTTCCATGCTGGTCTACGTACATTATCCAAACCAGCATAACGTTGCCTAATAACTGTGGACCTGCAGTAAAGAGTAGACCGGCGATTTAACGTTGAGAGAGATTCATAATTCCAGCATTGTTGACTATAGAGCTATACAGGTCCAGATCTTTGAATGGAATACTTGTCACCATCGCTTGTAACAGGCAGCTGATATTACTGTTATTGTTAGTTGTTTGCAACGGGGTCCTTCTAAATTAAACAGCTTAATAATAAGAGGTAATATAATAATAACTAGTAATAGTAATAATAATAATAGGTCGAGCCCACTGTTGTGTATTTCGTTGGGAGCAGAACGGATGTTAGCAGCACAATGGATATCTTCACGTAAGTGGACTTTGTCATAAACCAGTGAATGTGCTAAATATACTTTTGATTAGCGTTAAAGAGGACATGTTGACTCCCCTTAATTTTATTCACTGAATTATTGCTAGTATTACTACTACTATTATTACTATTATTATTATTTATTATTATTTATTATTAATTATTCTTAATTATTGTTATAACTATTATTGGTACTACTATTATTATTACAATTATTTTGATTAATACTATTCTATCTATCTATTGACCTTTCGAGCCGTAACCGGCCCATAGGGCGTAGACCAAGATACACCTTCTCCTATATGAATTTTTGTTCTAGCAGTTTTCTTTTAAAGATATTTTATCAAATCTCGCCATCTGTCTCTGTTCTGTGCAAGCAGTTCTATCTCATTGAGGGAGCCGATTCCTGCTGCTCTTGCCTCTCTCATCAATGTTCTTCTCAGTGTCTCCCTGGGTCTTCCTCTTTTTCTTTTACCTGTTGTTTCCCATATGAGGGCTTGCTTTGCTATTCGATTATTATCTCTTCTCATCACATGTCCAACGTATGACCATCGTCTTTTCTTTATTACTGAAGATATTAGTGGTTGATTGGCGATTTCTCTAATTTCCTCGTTTGTTTTGAATTCGTTCCATTCTATACCAAGTATTTTCCTTAGACATTTATTTTCGAATGCGTTCAACTTTGTTTCTATATCTCTTGTTGTTTTCCAGCTTTCACACGCATACGTAAGGGTTGATAGTACATTTGATTTGAATAGCCTAAGTTTTGTGTTTGTGCTAATGAGTTTTGAATACTATTATGGATTACTAATTACTATGACTATTATTATATATTATTACCATTTTTATTGTTTTTATTTTAATATTTTTATTATTTTATTTTTACTATTATTACGAAATTTATGACTGTTATTATTATTATTACTATTCTTGCTATTATTAATTTTATTATTACAAATATTACTATTATTATTACAATTATTATTTATTTATTGTATTATTATTATTTGTGTTACGATTACTATTATTATTTATTTTATTACTATTATAATTATTAATTTTATTATTATTATTGGTGGATACAAAATAGTAATTAAGATTTATTTCATTTTCTTAATTTCTTCATTTATAACGTTGTCATTGTGTGAAATTGTGACGTTTGTATCCCTTTTCCTCGTAATGAAACTTGTTAATTAAAACATCACAGTTAAGCATTTAAAAGCAGTTCTGAATTAACGCTGCAATATTAGCATATTAACTCTTTCCCTACGTTTCGCCGCATAGTGCGTCACTTTCAATTTAATTAGTGTGCACAGTCATAAAGCCATATTATTTTTACATGTCTTGTGTTATTTTATATTGGTGAAATATAATTCCTTGTTTAATTATCTGAAAATTCATATATAATATGAGAGATATTATGTGTTAGATAAAGATAAATATGCAGATTGTTTCTTAAAATCATGAAAAATTTTGTCTTTGAAATCTCTTCCATTGCAATGATAAAAAGCTCCAGTACAGAAAGAGTTAATTCAAGCAATCCACTTGGCACTGATATATGTGTATATCAGGGCATTGGTGGCGAATTGGTCTGCAGAGGACAAGAGAACTGGCTTAATTTATATCTACAACATCAATGTTCCTTTATATAGGCCATACTCAAGGCGTTAGATATAACGCTCATTCACTCACTCATGGAAAAACTTTCTCTCACTCTCTCATTCACTCATTATTTCTTATTCGTCCTTAACCATTGAAGTAGTTCAAATGCGATAAATATGACTAGCAATGTATTTCGCTCTCTCTCTCTCTCTCTCTCTCTCCCTCTCTCTTTCTCTATGTTTCTATGGTAGCTCGTTATGTGTTGACAACATTTAAACTTGTCTTGTACTTGATGTTGTTTCTCAACCCCTCCATTTCCTTGATGTTGTTTCTCAATCCCTACATTTCCTTGATGTTGTTTCTCAATCCCTTCATTTCCTTGATGTTGTTTCTCCGCCCCTCTATTTCTTTAATATTATTTCTCAAGCCCTACATTTTCATATGTTTCATTAGGTATCCCTGATGTCATTCATTGTATTATGTGTGAATTATTGTATCCATATACATGCGATTGGAAAGTTGACCATGGCTATTATCGTTGACATCACAGCTCTTCGGGCGAGTCCGCTATTGTAATAATTCGACCCGGTCATTGTTGAAGCTAAGGTTTTGAGATCGCTATATTCTGGAATATGTCAACTAAATAATTACGAATCTTACTGAACGATCGCAGTGTGTCGCATAACCAGCGAGTAACTGGAACATTAGTGTGTAAACTTGATAATTTGTTCAAAACAATTGATCATTACTTTCCCATTAGAAATTAATGTGGAAACCACCTGGTTAAAAAAAAAAAAAAAAACCAGGCAGACCAAGAGAATCGCTACCCATAATAATTAATAGGGCATGCTCAACCATAAGTCTAAGAAACAACCAAGAAATACAAGGACAAGCAGCAGATAATCAATCAAGGAGAACTATAACTTCCATGTGCTGTCTTCGGCCCGATAGGAAAATGTATGAATTGAATCTTAGCTTTTCCGATGTCAAAACCGTACATGGCCTGTTGGAGACTGCCATATGTATGTCATTCACTTATGTTGAGACTGCCATATGTATGTCATTCACTTATGTTGAGACTGCCATGTGTATGTCATTCACTTATGTTGAGACTGCCATATGTATGCCATTCACTTATGTTGACACTGCCATATGTATGTCATTCACTTATGTTGAGACTGCCATATGTATGTCATTCACTTATGTTGAGACTGCCATATGTATGTCATTCACTTATGTTGAGACTGCCATATGTATGTCATTCACTTATGTTGAGACTGCCATATGTATGTCATTCACTTATGTTGAGACTGCCATATGTATGTCATTCACTTATGTTGAGACTGCCATATGTATGTCATTCACTTATGTTGAGACTGTCATATGTATGTCATTCACTTATGTTGAGTTGAGACTGCCATATGTATATCATTCACTTATGTTGAGACTGCCATATGTATGTTATTCACTTATGTTGAGACTGCCATATGTATGTCATTCACTTATGTTGAGACTGCCATATGTATGTCATTCACTTATGTTGAGACTGCCATATATATGCCATTCACTTATGTTGAGACTGCCATATGTATGTCATTCACTTATGTTGAGACTGCCATATGTATGTCATTCACTTATGTTGAGACTGCCATATATATGTCATTCACTTATGTTGAGTTGAGACTGCCATATGTATATCATTCACTTATGTTGAGACTGCCATATGTATGTCATTCACTTATGTTGAGTTGAGACTGCCATATGTATATCATTCACTTATGTTGAGACTGCCATATGTATGTCATTCACTTATGTTGAGTTGAGACTGCCATATGTATATCATTCACTTATGTTGAGACTGCCATATGTATGTTATTCACTTATGTTGAGACTGCCATATGTATGTCATTCACTTATGTTGAGACTGCCATATGTATGTCATTCACTTATGTTGAGACTGCCATATGTATGTTATTTACTTATGTTGAGACTGCCATATGTATGTCATTCACTTATGTTGAGACTGCCATATGTATGTCATTCACTTATGTTGAGATTGCCATATGTATGTCATTCACTTATGTTGAGTTGAGACTGCCATATGTATGTTATTCACTTATGTTGAGACTGCCATATGTATGTTATTCACTTATGTTGAGACTGCCATATGTATGTCATTCACTTATGTTGAGACCATATGTATGTTATTCACTTATGTTGAGACTGCCATATGTATGTCACTCACTTATGTTGAGACTGCCATATGTATGTCATTCACTTATGTTGAGACTGCCATATGTATGTCATTCACTTATGTTGAGACTGCCATATGTATGTCATTCACTTATGTTGAGACTGCCATATGTATGTCATTCACTTATGTTGAGACTGCCATATGTATATCATTCACTTATGTTGAAAATGCCATATGTATGTCATTCACTTATGTTGAGACTGCCATATGTATGTCATTCACTTATGTTGAGACACCAGCTCTGTACATTTTGAAGCTTTCACTAAAAATCTGCCGGTACGCGATAATTGCTCAGTTTGAAGATGGCGTCTAAAATTCACTTGAAGGCAGGAGCGAAGGCTTCAATCTCAATTCTCACGCTACAGACTGTAATCCTTATTCTGTTGTACAATCATTTTGTCTTTAAATAAGAAACCTCATCTCGAGCCTTGTTTAGTAGCGCAGACCCATGTGTGTATATAATAGCACCATGACGATATGAGACCTTTAACAGAACTTCACAACAGGAAGCAATGTGATCATCAGACACACCGTCGAACAAGTGGTTCGGTCCTTTAGCTTCTTTTGTATATAAAAGGATAGATGGTTAATCAACCATTGTCGAATCACTACAAGTTTCCTTGTCTTCTAACTACCGCGGTACATTTATACTCGTAATAATAAGAACGAGTGATATGCGTCTGTTCCATCCACAAAAATGGATATATCTATCCCTAACTACGCTCCCCATGAAAGCTTTTTATGTTAAAACATACTAAAAGCTTATCTTGTATTGAAATCAAATCAAGACTCAGTTTCTCAATCTCATAGTTTCTCAATCTCATAGTTTCTCAATCTCATAGTTTCTCAATCCCATAGTTTCTCAATCTCATAGTTTCTCAATCTCATAGTTTCTCAATCTCATAGTTTCTCATTCTCATAGTTTCTCATTCTCATAGTTTCTCAATCTCATAGTTTCTCAATATCATAATTTCCTTATTTTAAAGTCTGATCGCCAAATGTAGCACGCCCAGTTCACTTATTTATGTTGAGAATTAAATCAGCTCTTTAGAATAAATATCTAAAATATGGAACAACCAGAATAGACATGATTAATGTGTTTTTTTATTTATGATATTTCCTGATAGATAATTATATCTACTTCGTCTGTTTGCTAATCGTTAAACCACTAGCACGCCTCTTTCCTTCTTTGTCTAACATAATGTCTATACATCGTGTGGGTCATCATCGTCATTGAGTGCCGTCTCCGTATCGAAGGTTGGCTACCATGGAGCGCCATTCCGTTCTGTCTCTTGCTTTGATGGTGCAGATTGTCATAAGCTGATTATCCATCTTTTGATGTTACTCGTCCATGTTAGTCTTGGTCTGCCTCTGCCTCTTTTACCTTGTATTTTATCTTCCAAGATTACTTTTAGCAGGCTGCTGTGCCTTTTAACATGCCCAAAAAATCTCATTTGTCTTGTTTGAATTGTGTTTAGTAGTTCTCTTTTCATTTTTAGTTGTTTTAAGACTTTTTTTTTGGTTTATTTGTGTTTTGTTTAGCCGACAGAGTATTCTTATTGCACAACGAACTACTCAATGGTGCTTAAATCCCCTCTCACCACGTTCACTAGTTTGACGAATTTCAGCCACATACTAACGAAATTGCAGAAGATGGCTTTAGCACAGATGACGAACTCCGTGGCACCAGGCAAGACCTTCACTCCAGCCTCCTTAGTCTCCTCTTACGAGATACGTGGCAGGTGACAGTAGCTCTACGAGATATGTGGCAGGTGACAGTGCCCTGGCTGTGGTTAGGGGTTCGATAGCCGCACGAGCTAAGAGATAGCCATTAACGAAGATGAAACCTAGATTTTTCAAACAATTCTACCATTTCTAAAGCTACATTTGTAGTTCCATGTTTATGGCGCTAATTTTGCTAGACACGAATTGTTTCTACTCTACATTGGTCCATATGCCATATTGCGCAAAGGCTTGATTTAGCAGATTGGTTACATCCATCATATCACGGTTAGTCTCATTTGCTCGTAATGATATTCCTAATTTTTTTTTTGTAATTAATTTTTTTTGCATTCAGTGGCCTTTTAAGCGTGTCCACAAATTGCATATTAACAGCTAGCATTTACCGAGATATGTTCACATTTATTGTTCTATTTATTTTTAGGAGACCGCCATTAGGATAGTGGCCTGCACGTGGGCTCAGCGGTACAATTGTCGCGCTTAAATGTCAGTCCGTGACCAAACTCAAAATAGGAACTACCAGCCAATGCCGCTGTACATTGGACAACATAACAACAAAACATGTTCTACAGGATTGCCCCCAGTACACAGACCTGAGAAGGACAATGTGGTCCACACCCACCTTCCTGGAAGAAAAACTATACGTGTCAACCGAATCACTTAAACAGACAGCTGCCATCATAAGAGAGTCCGGAATCCTAGTCTGAATGAGCCATGATCGCGGAAGAGGAAGAAATGCCATTCCGGTACTCAAGTTGACTCAATAATAAAACACCCGATTATCTAAATTTGGGGGAAATATTAGCAGCATGGATTAGCGCTATAGCATCCAATTTGTTTGTGGTCTAATTGAATTACAAGGGAACAATCGTTCGGATGGTAGATGTACAACAGATGTGAAGTGTGCAATGGTTCAGAAAAATGTATTCATAAGAATGAGAAAAGAAATACGATATTTTTTTAAACAATGGAATTGAGGCAAAGACTTTTTTTACTCACTGTTACAGATAGAGCCAGTCCATGATACATGGGTTAGTGGATCCGAGATAACCACAAATATAAATTTGTGGGAGGTCACGTGACGTCACATGCGGCTGTGGGAAAAAAGTAATGGAGAAATTTCTAAAAGAGAACATGTCAAAAATGAGAGCTTATTGCCAACATAAAGAGGGAAACAATCATCGTATGTGTGTCTACCTTGTAGTGAGTAGACAAGTTATTAACATTTGAACAAACGATACAAGAAGAAATGGATAGTAGTAGAGTGAAAAAGATACAAATAGCTAAAGGGAATGGTATTGGTATGAAATCAACAACAGAATTGTTAATCAGCAGTAGAGATGAAAAGCTTTGAAGATATGTTGATATCTATCTATCTATTGTCCTTTTGACCCGAAGACGGCACATACGGCAGAACCACAATCTCAAAAATAGAAACTTTGCGTGCCAAAATGGCACATATTGCAGAGATCACTGCTTCTAAAATCTATTGTCTGTTTCCATAACAATAATTTTTACAATGACAGCTTGTCAAGCCATCGATCCACCTCCTTAGTCGCCTCTTACGACATGCCTGGAAGGTCACAGTGTCACTATTCTTTACTTCCCTCATAATGAGGCCCCGGTAATACACTGGGTATATATATTTATGGGAGCCGCGATAGCTCAGTGGTTGGTGAACTGGACTACAACGGACAAGACAAGAGGTAGGGTTCTATCCCAACCGACGGCTTCCGGTTTCACCCAGCCTTAAATGGTACCGGATTTTTTCTGGGAAAGTAAAGCAGCACGGGCGTAATACCCACCACATTACCCCAAAAATCATGTGCCGAAGGTCTGTAAAATGTATGGTCACTAACACCATATTCCCTATATGCCGCCACTTGGCGTGACGGGGGTACTTTACTTTTTTTTTTTAAATATATATTTATATACAGACCTCAATATAGACGCTGTGGAATACATGCTGTATATTGGTATATGTTGTACAAACTTGTTATAAATCATCGTTATATTACTTTCACAAGCTCTTGCTTAGCATGCAAGTAGTATAGCCAAAATGACTAAATCAAAGTGCTATTTCTAATATTTGACACAGACTTTGCAACGTCTTATCAACGAGTTATTAGCATCCCGTTCCAGTCTGGACGGTTAGTCAAGCCAGGCCATTTCTTAAGAAAATACGGTATAATTATTGCACGACTGTTGCTGACTGTTTACTATCGGGAACAGATCAGGAAGTTGTATCGATGATTTATTAGAGGCTTTTGTTTCTGTAAGGGTTTTATCGTCTGAACTACGACAGGAGGTAGTGGCGAAGATTGAGTCGCTAGTAATAACATATTAACACCGGCTTTTTCATTTCATCATGGGGCGTTGATAAGGTTCCTATTCTTTATTGGTTTTTAGATTAAATTCCCATGTTGTCCCTATATAGTGTCTTGTATTTTTACACATCATTCTATAATGCACTTCTCGCATGTATTGTTAGTTTATATTTTCTTCCCATTTACTCATAGTTGTTATAAAAAAAAAAAGTAAAGTACCCCCGTCATGCCAAGTGGCGTATAAGGAATTATGGTGTTAGTGACCATAAATTTTACATCACATGATTTTCGGGGTAATGTGGTCGGTATTACCCCGTGTCGCTTTACTTTCCCAGAAAAAAAAAAAAATCCGGCATCCATTAAAGGCTGGGTGAACCGGAAGCCGTCGGTTGAAACGAACCCTACCTCTTTTCCTTTATAGTCCAGTTCACTAACCACTGAGCTATCGCGGCTCCCCCATAGTTGTTATATTTATATTTATTGCAACGTTATTTAGTGGAAATTTATTACATTTTTCCTCGCATTTAATACTTCGTTATTAGCTTCAGTTATGTTCTTGTATGTCCTTATTGATTGGTACGTTTGTCTTTCTTTCTTCATTCTTACAGTTTCGATTTTACGTTCACATTTATTACTATGCTATTTTATTCAGTGTTTCCTTAACATACATTGTTCGTTAATAAGCTCACTTCATTGCGACGTTATTAATTAAAAGACGTTATTAAATAAAATACGTTATTAATTAAAAGACGTTATTAGTATAATATTCTGTTGTTCCTTCCTGTTTATTCAGCTCATATTTATTGTTGTGTTAATAAAGTTCAAATTTATTACATTGTTGGCAGATGATATTTAACGATTTAATAGTCACCTTTTTCTTTTCCATTTTACTCAACTAACAATATACTACCACAATCACTACACCAAGTCTAGCTGTACTTGTCCTATCGCGCTCTCAACTATACCCCACCACAACAAGTCTAGCTGTACTTGCCCTCTCTCGCTCTCAAACAATACCCCACAACCAAGTCTAGCTGTACTTGTCCTCTCTCGCTCTCAACTATACGCCACCATACCAAGTCTAGCTGTACTTGTCCTCTCTCGCTCTCAACAATACCCCACCACACCAAGTCTAGCTGTACTTGTCCTCTCTCGCTCTCAACAATACCCCACCACACCAAGTCTAGCTGTACTTGTCCTCTCTCGCTCTCAACAATACCCCACCACACCAAGTCTAGCTGTACTTGTCCTCTCTCGCTCTCAACAATACCCCACCACACCAAGTCTAGCTGTACTTGTCCTCTCTCGCTCTCAACAATACCCCACCACACCAAGTCTAGCTGTACTTGTCCAAAATACCCTCGATCTCCTAAAAATAACCCACCAAATCCACTACACCAAGTCTAGAATAACTTGTCCCCTTTCGCTCTCCTAACAATAACCCACGACACCAAGTCTAGCTATACTTGTCCCCTTTCGCACTCCTAACAATAACCCACCACACCAAATCTAGCTATACTTGTCCCCTTTAGCTCTCCTAACAATAACCCACCACACCAAATCTAGCTATACTTGTCCCCTTTCACTCTCCTAACAATAACCCACCACACCAAATCTAGCTATACTTGGCCTCTTTCGCTCTCTTAACAATAACCCACCACACCAAGTCTAGCTATACTTGCCCTCCCTCGCTCTCCTAACAATAACCCACCACACCAAGTCTAGCTATACTTGCCCTCCCTCGCTCTCCTAACAATAACCCAACACACCAAGTCTAGCTATACTTGCCCTCTCTCGCTCTCCTAACAATAACCCACCACACCAAGTCTAGCTATACTTGCCCTCCCTCGCTCTCCTAACAATAACCCAACGCACCAAGTCTAGCTATACTTGCCCTCCCTCACTATCCTAACAATACCCCGTCACATCCACCAGACCAACTCTCATACTCCCCCTATATGACCTCATGAAGTGTCTGATATTTCACCACAATAGTTATCTTTAAGCTCATCTCTTCACAAACACATTGTGACTGTCAACTTGTCATGTGAGTGCAACAAACTAATAAACATATCACTAATTATTAATTCCCTATTATTCGCAACTCCACTATTTGCGACTATGATCCCCAGAGAGAGATTCCACGCTGTATCACTGGGACATATTTCCACATAAACTCTGTTCCCATCATTTCAGTGGCGGAACGTGGGGGCGGCCACAAGGGCGATTGCCCCAGACGTAAAATTCATAAGGACGCAAAATGTCCACTTGGACTAATTAATTAGCGACATATAGAAACGTATTTTGGATTGATCCTGCTTCGATATCCCGCTTGTTTGCGATGAATGATGATATCGTATAACAGGGAACAGTTGGCTGTGTTCACTTTCTGCGCGGTTTCGCCTTATGTCTTTTGGCGTGTGCTGAGACTGCTACGATGGGAATTACAGTTACCTTTCTTTGTTTGGGAGATGAGTTAGTAATTCGGATGATTCCACTGGCACGGGCGGTTGAGCAATTATGGATTTTAATTCGTTTGCTGTGATACCAAGGCCTTCCATAACCAATAATAATAACCAATAATAATAATTGTGGATACCAATCCTAAAATAGCGTTTGTGTCATTTATCAATCGTTTTCTCAATCTTTCTTCATATGCATCAAATTACTTACTGAGGGGAAACAGTTTCTTTGACTTTTATTTAGAACATTGCAAAAAGTGCATATTTGTGGAACTTTATAAAGGTCAACATAAAGAATTACGTTTTTGGAGCTCTAGCAAAGGTTTACATAAACATTTACATTTTTGGAGTTCTAGTAAAGGTTTACATAAACATTTACATTTTTGGAGTTCTAGTAAAGGTTTACATAAAGATTTACATTTTTGGAGTTCTAGTAAAGGTTTACATAAACATTTACAATTTTGGAGTTCTAGTAAAGGTTTACATAAACATTTACATTTTTGGAGTAAAGGTTTACATAAAGATTTACATTTTTGGAGTTCTAGTAAAGGTTCACATAAACATTTACATTTTTGGAGTTCTAGTAAATGTTTACATAAACATTTACATTTTTGGAGCTCTAGTAAAGGTTTACATAAACATTTACATTTTTGGAGTTCTAGTAAAGGTTTACATAAAGATTTACATTTTGAAACTGTAAAAAAAGGTGCACATTCTTGCAACTGTATACAAGTTTTACATTTTTACAACTCTTTAAAAGGTTTTTTTTTTAAATTACATTTTTGGAATTGTGGTAAAGTTTTACATGATATATTACATTTTTGGAAGTGTGGTAAAGTTTTACATGATGTATTACATTTTTATAAGTGTGGTAAAGTTTTACATGATGTATTACATTTTTGGAACTTTAGAAAAGGCGCACATTTTTTTATCAGTAGAGTAAGTGAACACTTTTGGCACTGGATATCATAAAAAGCGGGATATACAGGGTGTTTCTAAAGTCGCAGTGCAGTGAATTTCTACTCTCGGAAGAAAAACGTCACCAGAAATGCGGTTAACTAATGCGTCACGCAAATTGTAAAATATTCAAATATACTTGACTGCTATCGGCGAGCTTATAATGGGTAATGTTGGTATTAACACAATAAAGTGCCTAAAGCATATGTTGAAAATGTCCACCACGGGCTTCAAGACATGTCGTGATTCGTCTTTCCATATTTGCGAAAACCTTCAGAATAATGTCTGGTGATATTTGTTTAATCTTGTCTATTATTTCAGTCTTTAGGTCATTAATTGTCTGCGGATTATTTTCATAAACTTTCCCCTTCACTGCCCCCCACAGATAATAATCTGGGGGTGTTAGATCTGGTGAACGAGCAGGCCAGATTCCACGTGAAATAATGCGATTTGCAAATATGCTTTCTAAATAATTGAGTGTTGTTGTGGCTGTGTGTGCTGTTGCCCCATCCTGCTGAAACCAGGATTCCATAATTTCCCGTTCTGTAAGGTGTGCTATGAACGGTTCCAGAATTAAAGTACGGTAACGTTCTGCATTTATTGTTTCATTAAAAAATATAGGTCCTATTATCCGCATATGACTTATAGCGCACCACACTTCGACTTTTTGATCGTAAAGCGGCACTTGATGAAATTCATGGGGGTTTTCACTGCTCCACAGCCGATTGTTCTGACTGTTCACATAACTGGATAAATGAAACCAGGCCTCATCAGTGAAAAAAGTGACGTCAAGGATGGCAGCGCCATGTTCATAAATAAAATTCTGAAACCACATGCAGTAGTTTAAACGGGATTCATAATCTCTTTCTTGGAGTTAAGACACTTCAGTTAATTTGTATGGACGATAGTGTAGTTCACTTCTTAAAACCTTGTGAACAGAACTCTTAGATATTTGCACCTGTTGAGACAAGTGGTTTAAAGATGCATTTGGACTCATTGTAATTCTGTCTTGGAGTTCCATAATTTGGTCTTGTGAAATTGAAGGTCTTCCAGATCGATGGGTGTTTCTTTAATGACTGTGCATTATTTGAAAATCTAGTTGTTCCAATTTATTTATGTAAATCACGCATCATGTACTGCTGTAGCTTGTTCCTTTTTCAGTAAAGTTAAACATATAACATCACTATTCACAAAAGGTATTCGAAATATCTACCACGTTTTAGTTGGCAAATGTTGATACGTTTTTTCATATTGTCAAAAACCTTATGCAGTATGGGCTGTGTAACATTATTAATGTTGTTGGCGATTGAAACCTGCAGCTCATCGAGTGTGTGGGCATTGTTTTCGTACACTTTTCCTTTCAGTTCACCCCAGAGATAGCAGTCCATGGGAGTAAGATCAGGAGACCGTGCAGGCCAAATTCCGAAAGAGATTATACGATTAGCAAAAATTTCATATAAAAATTCCAGTGATTTTACAGCAGTGTGAGCAGTTGCGCCATCTTGTTGAAACCAAGCTTTTTCAATTTCTGGCTCAGAAAGTTGGTTTACGAATCGCTCCAGTATGTTAATCCTGTATCTTTCTGAATTTATTGTGTCATAGAAGAAAATTGGGCCGATTATCCGCTGACGACTCATTGCACATCACACTCCTACTTTCTGATCGTGGAGAGGCACTGGGTGCAATGCATGTGGATTTTCATCACTCCAAAGACGATCATTCTGCCTATTCACGTACCCAGACAAATGGAACCATGCTTCATCTGTGAAGAAAGTGAAATCAAGGATTTCCTCACCTTCTTGGGCTAGAAAATTCTCAAACCACATACAATAATTAATTCTGGATTGGTGATCTAATTCTTTTAATTGAGGAACGACGGAAAATTTGTACGGATGTAACTTTAATTTTTTTTCAGAACTCTATGAACAGTACTGCTTGATTTGTGTACTTGTTGAGCCAGCTTTCTTATTGATTTGCCAGGACTCATTAGAATGCTGTCCTGGATGTTGAGAGATGTTACTTCAAGAACAGATGGTCTACCAGGACGGCTAACATCATGTACACTACCGGTGTTTTGAAATTTGATTATTAAATTACTCACAGTATTTCGATGAGGCACTGGTGTATCAGGAAATCTATTCACAAATTGTTCAACAACCCCATTCGAATACTTGCCGCCGTTACGGAACACATGCTCCACTATAAATACTCTTTCTTCAATCGTTAATACCATTGTAAGCCAGATCTATCATGTAGCAGTGATGTTTAAATGAACACGTAAATGGTGCTTGAACTATTACGTCATACATAGATAAAATTTAGGTGCGTAATTATTTCAACAACAAAAAATGCACAGTCATTAAAGAGACACCCTATACATAATTTTTATGTCCTTAAAATGGTCATGTGGCACAAGATGAAGTTCAAATGTGAAGCGATGCGAGCACTTCCGGAGCACACCCAAAAAATACTGGAAGCTCTGGAAGTGTTGAAAGACCGACCAAAAAAAAAAAAAAGACTACAACATCATGGCTTACACGAGAAGTCACTTAACTTGCCTTATGACCTATCTTGTTCAAGTTCTTGCATTTGTAGATTCTTGTACTAACTGAAATCCGTGTACGTAAACGTTGATGTAAAACAAAAGTAAAGAGCCCCGTCACGCCAAGTGGCGTATAGGAAATATGGTGTTAGTGACCATATTGGTCAGACCTCTGGCACATGATTTTTGGGGTAATGTGGTCGGTTTTTCGCCCGTGCCGCTTTACTTTCCTAGAAAAAAATCCGGTACCCTTTAAAGTATGGGTGAACCCGGAAGCCGTAGGTTGGGATCGAACCCTACGTATTGTCCTTTGTAGTCCAGTTCACTAACCACTGAGTTTTCGCGGTTCCATAGACATTGAAGACATTGGCCCAATTTTGCCAAGAAAAAAAACGAAACTTTCTAGTGTCAAAAGACAGCCGAGAAAGCTCCGCAGAAGTTCACAAGTACGATATTTTAACATAGCAGAGAAGACGTAAAATGATATATGTTGTACATAGTGTTGATGCTGGCTTAACCGAAGAGACGTGCAGAGAACAGATGGAAAAAAAATGTATCGGTTAAAGACAGAAATGACAAAATATACCACACACATAAAAACGCCTCATCTGCGATTTGTTGATCTACAAATCCAGACACTGATGTGTAACAAAACATGTAAAGTATAAATTAACACAATCAGGGAGCACGTGTTAAATAGAAATAGTTTAATGTTACGGCTTTGATCTTTAGTTACATCAATATTATTTTCAAATATAATACAAGTTATTTGGAAATAGAGAGGTGGAGGTGGCAAGGAATTCAATACTGGACGACTAGATGAGATCAAATGCTAGCGATCCACGAATCAAAGAAGGGTCCGTAGTACTTCCCTTGCCCATGCTGCTAAAAATCCGCCACTGCATTACCCTTCACCAAATTTATTGCTCCAAACATCAGCAATCACCACAAGTTTTGTTCAGAGCTCCGCCTATAACTTGTAGTTATAATATTGGCTTGAATGAATAGATAAAGTGAAGCCATTAATACATCTGGGGCTCATATAGAACAATAACTCTAGACATGATTGCATAGAAATGCAGGAACCTTAAAACATTAGGGATTCGTATAGATCAACTAGCGCATACATAAAAAAAGTTCAAAGTAATGACTAGCATATAAATAAACATAGTTCAAAGTAATGACTAGCATAGAAATAAAAAATAGTACAAAGTAATGACTAGCATACAAATAAAAAAAAGTTCAACGTAATGACTAGCATATACATAAAACAAAGTTCAAAGTAATGACTAGAATATACATTTAAAAAGTTCAAAGTAATGACTAGCATATACATAAAAAGAAATTCAAAGTAATGACTAGCATACACATAAAAAAGTTCAAAGTAATGACTAGCATATACACAAAAAGAAGTTCAAAGTAATGACTAGCATGTACATTTTAAAAAGTTCAAAGTAATGACTAGCATATACATAAGAAAGTTCAATGTAATGAATAGCACATACATACAAATAAGTTCAGAGTAATGACTAGCATATACGTAACAAAAAGCTCAAAGTAATAACTTGCATATAAATTTGTAAAAGTTCAAAGTAATGACTAGCATATACATTTTTAAAAGTTCAAATTAATGACTAACGTATACATAAAAAAAGTTCAAAGTAATGACTAGCATATACATAAAACACAGTTCAAAGTAATGACTAGCATATACATTAAAAGAAGTTCAAAGTAATGACTAGCATATGCATAATAAAAAGTTCAAAGTAAGAGAGATGACTGGTTCGTTCTGACAACACCTACACATTGATTACCGACAATGGATGAATACAAATAGCAACGTATCGATGGAAACAAGAGAATTGATTAAATTATAGTCACAGTTGATAGATTCTATCCTGAACGTCAGGGTTTCCTAAACGTCAGGGTTTCCTGAACGTCTAGGTTTCCTGAAACGTGGGTTTCCTGCCCACCAAGACTAAGCCACAAAGGAACTGTAAAATCAACGTAGAAAATATCACATCAATGTGGGAACTACCAAATCAATCACATCGATATAGGAACTATCACATCAATGTGGGAACTACCAAATCAATCAAATCGATATAGGAACTATCACATCAATGTGGGAACTACCAAAATCAATCACATCTATATAGGAACTATCGCATCAATGTGACAACTACCAAATCAATCACATCTATATAGGAACTATCACATCATTGTGGGAACTACCAAATCAATCACATCGATATAGGAACTATCACATCAATGTGAGAACTACCAAATCAATCACATCGATATAGGAACTATCACATCAATGTGAGAACTACCAAATCAATCACATCGATATAGGAACTATCACATCAATGTGAGAACTACCAAATCAATCACATCTATATAGGTACTATCGCATCAATGTGAAAACTACCAAATCAATCACATCGATATAGAAACTATCACATCAATGGGGGAACTACCAAATCAATCACATCGATATAGGAACTATCACATCAATGTGAGAACTACCAAATCAATCACATCGATATAGGAACTATCACATCAATGTGGGAACTACCAAATCAATCACATCGATATAGGAACTATCACATCAATGTGAGAACTACAAATCAATCACATCGATATAGGAACTATCGCATCAGTGTGAAAACTACCAAATCAATCACATCGATATAGGAACTATCACATCAATGGGGGAACTACCAAATCAATCACATCGATATAGGAACTATCACATCAATGTGAGAACTACCAAATCAATCACATCGATATAGGAACTATCACATCAATGTGGGAACTACCAAATCAATCACATCGATATAGGAACTATCACATCAATGTGGGAACTACCAAATCAATCACATCGATATAGGAACTATCACATCAATGTGAGAACTACCAAATCAATCACATCGATATAGGAACAATCACATCAATGTGGGAACTACCAAATCAATCAAATCGATATAGGCACTATCACATCAATGTGGGAACTACCAAATCAATCACATCTATATAGGAACTATCGCATCAATGTGAAAACTATCAAATCAATCACATCTATATAGGAACTATGACATCATTGTGGGAACTACCAAATCAATCACATCGATATAGGAACTATCACATCAATGTGAGAACTACCAAATCAATCACATCGATATAGGAACAATCACATCAATGTGGGAACTACCAAATCAATCACATCGATATAGGAACTATCACATCAATGTGAGAACTACCAAATCAATCACACAGATATAGGAACTATCACAACAATGTGAGAACTACCAAATCAATCACATCGATATAGGAACTATCACATCAATGTGAGAACTACCAAATCAATCACATCGATATAGGAACTATCACATCAATGTGGGAACTACCAAATCAATCACATCCATATAGGAACTTTCACATCAATGTGGGAACTACCAGATCAATCACATCGATATAGGAACTATCACATCAATGTGGGAACTACCAAATCAATCACATCGATATAGGAACTATCACATCAATGTGAGAACTACCAAATCAATCACATCCATATATGAACTATCACATCAATGTGGGAACTACCAAATCAATCACATCGATATAGGAACTATCACATCAATGTGGGAACTACCAGATCAATCACATCAATATAGGAACTATCACATCAATGTGAGAACTACCAAATCAATCAAATCGATAAAGGCACTATCACATCAATGTGAGAACTACCAAATCAATCACATCGATATAGGAACTATCACATCAATGTGGGAACTACCAAATCAATCACATCTATATAGGAACTATCACATCAATGTGGGAACTACCAAATCAATCACATCGATATAGGAACTATCACATCAATGTGAGAACTACCAAATCAATCACATCGATATAGGAATTATCACATCAATGTGGGAACTACCAAATCAATCACATCGATATAGGAACTATCACATCAATGTGAGAACTACCAAATCAATCACACCGATATAGGAACTATCACATCAATGTGAGAACTACCAAATCAATTACATCGATATAGGAACTATCACATCAATGTGAGAACTACCAAATCAATCACATCGATATAGGAACTATCACATCAATGTGGGAACTACCAAATCAATCACATCCATATAGGAACTATCACATCAATGTGAGAACTACCAAATCAATCACATCGATATAGGAACTATCACATCAATGTGGGAACTACCAAATCAATCAAATCGATATAGGAACTATCACATCAATGTGGGAACTACCAAAATCAATCACATCTATATAGGAACTATCGCATCAATGTGACAACTACCAAATCAATCACATCTATATAGGAACTATCACATCAATGTGAGAACTACCAAATCAATCACATCGATATAGGAATTATCACATCAATGTGGGAACTACCAAATCAATCACATCGATATAGGAACTATCACATCAATGTGAGAACTACCAAATCAATCACACCGATATAGGAACTATCACATCAATGTGAGAACTACCAAATCAATTACATCGATATAGGAACTATCACATCAATGTGAGAACTACCAAATCAATCACATCGATATAGGAACTATCACATCAATGTGGGAACTACCAAATCAATCACATCCATATAGGAACTATCACATCAATGTGAGAACTACCAAATCAATCACATCGATATAGGAACTATCACATCAATGTGGGAACTACCAAATCAATCAAATCGATATAGGAACTATCACATCAATGTGGGAACTACCAAAATCAATCACATCTATATAGGAACTATCGCATCAATGTGACAACTACCAAATCAATCACATCTATATAGGAACTATCACATCAAACTACCAAATCAATCACATCGATATAGGAACTATCACATCAATGTGAGAACTACCAAATCAATCACATCGATATAGGAACTATCACATCAATGTGAGAACTACCAAATCAATCACATCGATATAGGAACTATCACATCAATGTGAGAACTACCAAATCAATCACATCTATATAGGAACTATCGCATCAATGTGAAAACTACCAAATTAATCACATCGATATAGGAACTATCACATCAATGGGGGAACTACCAAATCAATCACATCGATATAGGAACTATCACATCAATGTGAGAACTACCAAATCAATCACATCGATATAGGAACTATCACATCAATGTGGGAACTACCAAATCAATCACATCATATAGGAACTATCACATCAATGTGGGAACTACCAAATCAATCACATCGATATAGGAACTATCACATCAATGTGAGAACTACCAAATCAATCACATCGATATAGGAACTATCGCATCAATGTGAAAACTACCAAATCAATCACATCGATATAGGAACTATCACATCAATGGGGAACTACCAAATCAATCACATCGATATAGGAACTATCACATCAATGTGAGAACTACCAAATCAATCACATCGATATAGGAACTATCACATCAATGTGGGAACTACCAAATCAATCACATCGATATAGGAACTATCACATCAATGTGGGAACTACCAAATCAATCACATCGATATAGGAACTATCACATCAATGTGAGAACTACCAAATCAATCACATCGATATAGGAACTATCACATCAATGTGGGAACTACCAAATCAATCAAATCGATATAGGCACTATCACATCAATGTGGGAACTACCAAATCAATCACATCTATATAGGAACTATCGCATCAATGTGAAAACTATCAAATCAATCACATCTATATAGGAACTATCACATCATTGTGGGAACTACCAAATCAATCACATCGATATAGGAACTATCACATCAATGTGAGAACTACCAAATCAATCACATCGATATAGGAACTATCACATCAATGTGGGAACTACCAAATCAATCACATCGATATAGGAACTATCACATCAATGTGAGAACTACCAAATCAATCACATCGATATAGGAACTATCACAACAATGTGAGAACTACCAAATCAATCACATCGATATAGGAACTATCACATCAATGTGAGAACTACCAAATCAATCACATCGATATAGGAACTATCACATCAATGTGGGAACTACCAAATCAATCACATCCATATAGGAACTTTCACATCAATGTGGGAACTACCAGATCAATCACATCGATATAGGAACTATCACATCAATGTGGGAACTGCCAAATCAATCACATCGATATAGGAACTATCACATCAATGTGAGAACTACCAAATCAATCACATCCATATATGAACTATCACATCAATGTGGGAACTACCAAATCAATCACATCGATATAGGAACTATCACATCAATGTGGGAACTACCAGATCAATCACATCAATATAGGAACTATCACATCAATGTGAGAACTACCAAATCAATCACATCGATATAGGAACTATCACATCAATGTGGGAACTACCAAATCAATCACATCGATATAGGAACTATCACATCAATGTGGGAACTACCAAATCAATCACATCTATATAGGAACTATCACATCAATGTGGGAACTACCAGATCAATCACATCGATATAGGAACTATCACATCAATGTGGGAACTTCCAAATCAATCAAATCGATATAGGAACTATCACATCAATGTGGGAACTACCAAATCAATCACATCTATATAGGAACTATCACATCAATGTGGGAACTACCAAATCAATCACATCGATATAGGAACTATCACATCAATGTGAGAACTACCAAATCAATCACATCGATATAGGAATTATCACATCAATGTGGGAACTACCAAATCAATCACATCGATATAGGAACTATCACATCAATGTGAGAACTACCAAATCAATCACACCGATATAGGAACTATCACATCAATTTGAGAACTACCAAATCAATTACATCGATATAGGAACTATCACATCAATGTGAGAACTACCAAATCAATCACATCGATATAGGAACTATCACATCAATGTGGGAACTACCAAATCAATCACATCCATATAGGAACTATCACATCAATGTGAGAACTACCAAATCAATCACATCGATATAGGAACTATCACATCAATGTGGGAACTACCAAATCAATCACATCGATATAGGAACTATCACATCAATGTGGGAACTACCAAATCAATCACATCGATATAGGAACTATCACATCAATGTGGGAACTACCAAATCAATCACATCGATATAGGAACTATCACATCAATGTGAGAACTACCAAATCAATCACATCGATATAGGAACTATCACATCAATGTGAGAACTACCAAATCAATCACATCGATTTAGGAACTATCACATCAATGTGGGAACTACCAAATCAATCACATCCATATAGGAACTATCACATCAATGTGAGCTATTACATCAATCTGGGAACTATCACATTTATGTAAGAAGTATCATATTTATAACATAATATATATTCATGGCCTAAGATATGCTGATGATACTGTTCTACTAGCAGAAAATCCTAAAGACCTACAACAATTGCTTAATGTGAGAAACATAACAAGCAAAAAATATGGGCGAGAAATGAATATCAAAAAGACTAAAACTATGGTCATAAACAAAGATAATTCTCAAGACCTACAAATAAATATCACAGTTGAAGGAATACATCTGGAGACAGTTCAGAGCTACAACTACCTGGGACATACTATAACCAATGATGGAAAATGTAAAATTGAAATAAACAAAAGAATAGGTATGGCAAAAAGTAATTTTAATGTCATGAAAAATATACTAACAAAAAAACAAAAAACGGCAGGGTTGAAACTAAGAATAGCAAAATATTACATTTGCTCAATATTCCTGTAACGTACAGAAACATGAACATTAGACAAGAAAACAGAACAGAAAATTGAAGCCTTTGAAATGTGGATTTACAGAAGAATAGGTAGAATTGGAAGGAAAGAAAAGAAAACAAACGATGAAGTTTTAAAACAACTAAAAATAAAGAGAGAACTTCTAAATACAATTAAGACAAGACAAATGAAAATTTTGGGACACGTTAAAAAACACAACAGCCTACTAAAAGTAATGTTGGAAAGGAAAATACAAGGTAAAAGAGGCAGAGGCAGACCAAGACTAACATGGACGAGTATATCAAAAGATGGACAAATCAGCCTATGACAACCAGCACCATCAAAGCAAGAGACAGAGCAGAATGGCGCTCCAAGGTAGCTAACCATCGTTGCGGAGACGGCACTCGATGATGATGATGATGATCACGCTACGACTGTTATATTTGTATGAGTATTTTACGTCGTTGATCACTGCGACTATCAGATTTGTACGAATAATTTACGTCGTTCATCACTCTGCGACTATTAAATTTGTACAAATAATTTACGTCGTTGATCACGCTGCAACTATTAAATTTGTACAAATAATTTACGTCGTTGATCACGCTGCAACTATTAAATTTGTACAAATAATTTACGTCGTTGATCACGCTGCAACTATTAAATGTGTACAAATAATTTACGTCGTTGATCACGCTGCAATTATGAAATTTGTACAAATAATTTACGTCGTTGATCACACTGCGACTATGAAATGTTTACAAATAATTTACGTCGTTGATCACGCTGCGACTTATAAATTTGTACAAATAATTTACGTCGTTGATCACACTGCGACTATGAAATTTGTACAAATAATTTACGTCGTTGATCACGCTGCGACTTATAAATTTGTACAAATAAATTACGTCGTTGATCACGATATTGTAGACTAACGTTTCCTCGTAATGAAATGGAAGAAACGTTTTTGTTTATAGATTTGAGAATGAAACATTCGTGGCCTTTGAAGGGCTTTGTTAGTGGACAGGTGTTAATGATTTCAGATAACAGGTGACTTATTGCCTTCTGTACGCTGAAGCACTTCTGTAACAAGAGACGTACAGGGCATACATTTATGATACTTTATCTATTATAACTTGGTGATTGACTGGGGTGTCATTTTATATTGATGGGTACAGTATTACGAAGGTATAAAGGTAGGGCGGGGCGCTTTGTCTAATGAGGTGATTTGATGAAAACGGGTTAACCCGTCAAGTAAGTGCTTCGGTCATTAAGTTGCTTGAGTTTCTGAAATGGACAGAGGGTTATTGATTCTTGGTGTTTTTTTAAAGATTAACTATACTACCATATTCTATATTATTGATAGACTAGTGTCGAAATATGAGAAATGATAAAGCATCCAAAAATATTATACATAATCAAGAGAAGACATTGGTCATATGTTGGCCATGTGTTGAGAAGAGAAAATAAGAGAATCTCAAAGCAGACCCTCAAATGGGAAGCAGAGCGTAAAGAAAAATAGGTCGATGACATAGAGAAACACTAACAAGAACACCATATACATCACTATAACTATATAATGTAAGTAGTATGTTTTTACAGGTCTGGGTTATTTGAGAATCTGTCATGGTCAGTTCTGGTTTGTTGATCCTGAAGCAAGTATCAGTCACTTGAGTTGTATCCTCAGGGGTACATGTTGTCGCTAATGTTGTTCTCCATTTTATGTTGTCAGTTTTCGTTGGCCTTTTTGTATGCCTTTGTCTCATTTATCTTCTATTTTGCCCTTTCTAAAATGACTATCAATAAGTTATGTTTCTCTTTTAGTGCCACTAAAAGTTCATTTCTCTTGTTCAAATAATAGTTTTTATTCTTTCTCAGCTGTTCCTGAACTTGATACAAATATATGTTTTCTGTTTGAAATTAGTGTTCCGTATCATCAATCAATCTGAAAGCATGTTTAATGTATGCATTTGTCTGTCTGTATACATGCTTAATGCATGCATTTGTCTGTCTGGATACATACTTAATGTATGCATGTGTCTGTCTGGATACATGTTTAATGCATGCATTTGTCTGTCTGGATACATGCTTAATGTACGCATTTGTCTGTCTGAATACATACTTAATTGATGCATGTGTCTGTCTGAGTACATACTTAATGAATGCATATGTCTGTCTGCATACATGCTTAACGCATGCATTTGTCTATCTGAACGTATGTCAGAATAGGTATGGTAAAAGGCAATTTTAACAACAAACTTATGACAACATGCACCATCAAGACAAGAGACTGAGTAAAGTTGCTCTTTATAGTAGTCAACCTTCGATGTGAAGCAGATGATGATGTCTGAATACACTAAAAGTTCAATGTTATTATAAATGTTATTCGTCTCTGAATGTGTTTCTCTCTAATTATGTACAACTAAACACACGTTTGCATGTTTCTGTGTGTCGTTTCGTGTCTAAATGCTTGTTTGTCTATGTGTTTAAACGATTATTTGCTTTACCCTCCCACTATAATTGTCTGTTGTTCTTATTTTCTACATTGCCAATCTGTTTGTCAGCATTAATGCGTGTCTGTCTACTTGCTGATCTCCAGTCATATTTTTCCTGCTAACGTAATTCTCCCAAAGCCTACTTTATTCAATTCTAGTTTATTGTTTCCTTTAGTGAGCCACATACACAATGTCTGCAATAAAAATGTCACGATATCTTGGTTTTGTCTTGATACCACAAGCAGCATGCTCGTACTGTGTCCATTCACATTACTATCACTTGCCAGATAATAGCAAGATTTCAACGTGATGCATGAATTCCGAACTACCAGACCGACTACCACCCCTCCCTTCCCTCCCAAACCCCCCAAAAACAATACAACAAAATAAAATAGCCAGCGCCGTCACCATGTAAATTGCAAAAAAAAAAATCATCATCATCATCATCAAGTACCGGGCCTGCTGGCGTAGGTGATCATGTCTCTCCACAACTTTCGATCGCAACAGCTATTTATTTACCATTTCTGTTGTTGACCTTCTGCCAAGTCACTCTCTTAAGCTGTCTGTTACTTTTTCTCTTTGCTTCCCTCTATCTCTTCGTCCCTCAATTTTTCCAGTTGTTACAATATATTCCAGTTGTTCTCTTCTCATTACATGACCAAAAAATGATGATTGTCTCTTCCTAATATTGGAAATTAGCTCTCTTTTTGCTTTGACCTCTCTCATAACAACTTTATTACTTTTCTTAGCTGTCCATGGTATTCTCAACATTCTTCTGTAAAACCAAATTTCCACAGACTCCAGTGATTTTCTTGTCTGTTGTCCTATTGTCCATAATTCACATCCATATGTTAAGACTGGCTCTACGTAACATTTAAGAACTCTTTTTCTTGTTTCTATTGTCAAAAATGGATTGCATAGTATCTTCCTCATTTTTTTGGAAAGCAACTTTTGCCTGAGCCATTCTGCATCTCACCTCTTTTACACTGGAAAAAAAATGATCCTGGTAAAAATGGACATTTGTTTCTTTCTGTTTGTAGAATTTGGCCCGTTAGTGAATAAAACGGTTGGGACTTGCAACCAAATGAAGGTTGACCAGGCACAGCCAGAAACAACAGACTGAACATGGTCTTTACAGGATCCTTAATCTGATGGGAAATATGTGTTAATAACATATACAGAAAAAAATAGCTGGCGACATACAGCTGGTTGTTTATGTTAGGGCTTAAGAGCTGACGAACATCTGATCTCTTCTTCATAAGTTAATCTAGGACACAAGGTAATCTAGGACACAAGGTAATCTAGGACACAAGGTAATCTAGGACAGAAGTTAATCTAGGACACAAGTTATTCTAGGACACAAGTTAATCTAGGACACAAGTTAATCTAGGACATAAGTTAATCTAGGACACAAGGCAATCTAGGACACAAGGCAATCTAGGCCAAAAGTTAATCTAGGACACTAGGCAATCTAGGACACAAGGTAATCTAGGACAAAAGTTAATCTAGGACACAAGTTAATCTAGGACAAAGTTAATCTAGGACACAAGGTAATCTAGGACACAAGGTAATCTAGGACAGAAGTTATTCTAGGACACAAGTTAATCTAGGACACAAGTTAATCTAGGACACAAGGTAATTTAGTACACAAGGTAATTTAGTACACAAGTTAGTCTAGGACACAAGTTAATCTCGGACACAAGGTAATCTAAGACACAAGGTAACCTAGGACGCATAGTGTCTTAGTACGCAAGGTAACCTAGGACACAAGGTAATCTACTCACAAGGTGACCTAGGACGCAAACTGTCCTAGGACGCAAAGTAACCTAGGATACAAGTTAAACTAGGACACAAGGTAAACTAGGACACAAGGTAACACAAGGTAATCTAGGATGCAAGGTAATCTAGGACATAAGGTGACCTAGGACGCAAGGTGACCTAGGACGCAAGATAATCTAGGACACAAGGTAATATAGGATACAATGTAATCTAGGACACAAGGTAATCTAGGACACAAGATAGCCTAGGATGCAGGGTTAACTAGGACGCAAGGTAACCTAGGACACAAGGTAATCTAGTCACAACGTGACCTGGGACGCAAAGTGTCCTAGGACACAAGGTAATCTAGGACACAAGGTAACACAAGGTAATCTAGGACACAAGGTGGCCTAGGACGTAAAGTGTCCTAGGACGCAAAGTGACCTAGGATGCAAGGTAATCTAGGACGCATGGTGACCTAGGACGCAAGGTGACTTAGGACGCAAGGTGACCTAGGACGCAAGATGACCTAGGACGCAAGGTGACCTAGGACGCAAGGTGACCTAGGACACAAGGTACCTAGGACACAAGGTGACCTAGGACACAAGGTAATATAGGACACAAGGTAACCTAAAACGCAGGGTTAACTGGGACGTAAAGTGACGTAGGACGCAAAGTGACCTCGGACGCAAGGTGACATAGGACGCAAGGTGACCTAGGACGAAAGGTGACCCAGGACGCAAGGTAACCCAGGACGCAAAGTGACCTAGGACGCAAGGTGACCTAGGACGCAAGGTGACCCAGGACACAAAGTGACCTAGGACGCAAGGTGACCCAGGACACAAAGTGACCTAGGACACACGGCAACTCCACCAGTGCAAATTAGCAAAGATAGAACAGGGAACAAAAACCTGAATACAAAATTAAAAACTTGTACATGATTCTCAAATATGTTCTTATTGTCCACGATTCGCTTTAATATGACAGGACAGGATCTAATATGAAGACAAGGAGCCTGGCAGCACTAGAGATGAAGTTGCCAGAAAATCAAAGCCGATGTCTTGCGTCAGGATCAGTGAACCAGAGCCATGCAGACACTGCTCCACCTCTTCACGAGGCTTTTAGCAGCAGACTAATAGGGCTTGTCTGATCAAGTGAGTAAGGATCGAGAGAGAAGGGTGCTCAAAAATACTATGATGAATTCGGATATTCCGGGCCAAACGGCGCAAACATCACAGTTCTACTGCAAACCACAACAGAACGCATACATGCTCACTAGACATAAGGGTGGATGACAAAGAGGTGTATTCCTTTAGTCATCTGCTGAAAGCAAGCAAGCAATTAGATAAGAGATGTTGTATTGATCATTATATAATCCCTTTTTTTTATTTCTATTTAAAGATACTTGTTGCAAAACATGTTTTGTTTTATTTCCCTGAATTCTGCATTTGCTCGCTTATTCTGAAATCTATTTCCCAATTGAATCTCTTGTTCGGAATTTGTATCCTGCCAATGTTGGCCTGTTCCCACAATTTTGATCTGATATTTTTGCGGACTCATTTTTCCTGGCACATACTTAACCTTAATTTTCACCCAAATGAAATACATTAGTTTGGTGTCCCTTGGGATGGTAGCGTCTGCTCTATATTTTTCCATCACTCTCCTTATCACGATTCTGCCATGTCTCACAGATTAAGTCGATAATTGCTTTCCAGCCCACTGCACGTTCGCTTCTTCTTCGTCCTTATTGACTGTCAGAGATCATTCCATTCCTCCCTTCTCTGTGCATCTTATGTGTGCCGCCCACTTCTGTCTCATTATATGTTTTATTTAATTGTAGGTACTGCAGCCTGCTTAATGAATCTCTCAAACATTTTCAGCATTCTTAATTTCTCTTCTGGATCTTGAAATATAGGCCATCTGGTAAAATAGACATAGAAAGCTTTCTTATCAGTGTTTTTACTCAGAAAAATGAGGAAAAGAAGAAAATAAGATATGTAGATGACATTAGACCAATAGCTATCAAACTTTCGATAACCAGCAGCTTCATTTCCCTGCTGATATGTACCGACAGCTCCATTTCCCTGCTGATATGTACTGACAGCTTCATTTCCCTGCTGATATGTACCAGCAGCTCCATTTCCCTGCTAATATGTACCAGCAGCTCCATTTCCCTGCTGATATGTACCTACAGCTCTATTTCCCTGCTGATATGTACCAGCAGCTCAATTTCCCTGCTGATATGTACCGGCAGCTCCATTTCCCTGCTGATATGTACCGACAGCTCCATTTCCCTGCTGATATGTACCGGCAGCTTTATTTCCCTGCTGATATGTACCGGCAGCTCAATTTCCCTGCTGATATGTACCGACAGCTTCATTTCCCTGCTAATATGTACCGGCAGTTCCTTTTCCCTGCTAATATGTACCGGCAGCTCCATTTCCCTGCTGATATGTACCAGCAGCTCCATTTCCCTGCTAATATGTACCGGCAGCTCTATTTCCCTGCTATGTACCGGCAGCTCTATTTCCCTGCTATGTACCGGCTACTCCCTCATGGCAACCATGATCACAAAAGTCTGATTCCCTGATACGATATTTAAGATGATCAACGACGACAGAGTTAACATTATCCTGTTAATGTTTTGTTCTCCTCTGTAAAATCTGATATAATATACTGTGCTAATCACGTCCCCTATCCTGAGGAGACTCGTTTATGTACTAACAAATAGCCTATGTGGATGTTGTCATTCTATTGTGTCTAATCACATGATACAATCCTCGGAGCGGCTTTCATGGGAGTCTCGGCGCACACTTTGGGTACCGCTGAATTTGAAAGTTCATGAAAGATCCAAACAGAGATATAAATCAGGCAGGACAGAGGGCAGTTGCTAAATGTATACTTTCACAGTCTAGAGTTTATTTCGGATCCAAGAATACACAATATGCATGTACGTACTATGTACAAACGCACATACATACATACATACACGTATAAATATTACGTGAATATGGTGGGGGGGGGGTGAGTGGTGGTAACCAATACAATATTAACGTGGCAATACAGTTAGTACAAACTGACATAGTTTAGTAGACCCGGCTGAACCCTTCTTCTACAATCATAACTTAATCTGGCTGCGATTCCTGATTCTCTTAAAAGAAGTCTGCTGTCTGATCCTGTGTACAGTACCGCCATACAATTTCTCTTCCAGGAAAGTGGGTACTGAGCAGGTTATGTCCTCAAGTATGACAACTGGAGAGTCTTCTTGTGTTTTGCAGTCACGTCTGCTAATACTCAACGGCACATATATCTAGACTTTGGTGGTCATATATCTAGACTTTGGTGGTCATATATCTAGACTTTGGTGGTCATATATCTAGACTTTGGTGGTCATATATCTAGACTTTGGTGGTCATATATCTAGACTTTGAGGAACACGCTATGTCTCATTCAGATATGGCCAATGTTGAGACGGTTGTGATAATTTGATCCTGTCCTGGACCTGTGGTAATATCCATCATCCACGTAATCTTATTTATTTTATATGTGCTGAAACCTGGTTTGCAGGGATGGGAATGGTTGTAAATATGAATATAGAATGGTGATTCATAATTCGAAAGGAAACTGATGACCAATAGTCCTAGTGACATTGCTGCAAAGTCAAGAGCTATAAATAATTGAGAAATTTAAATATTTAGGATAAATTGATTGAGCTGAGGGATGGAATTCTACAGCCCTTGCAGACTAGAACATATTTCGAAAGAACACCACTTTTGACTCTAAAATCAAACTGATGCATTCCCTTGTATATATTTGTGCATGTCTGGGTTAGTGATATCTCGTATCTTTGTGTGCATGTTTATGTTAGTCATATCTCATATATTTGTGTGTGCATGTCTGTGTTTGTCACATCTCATATCCTTGTGTGTGCATGGCTATGTTAGTCCCATCTCATATCTTTTTGTGTGCATATCTATGTTAGTCATAACTCTTATCTTTGTGTGCATATCTATGTTAGGCATGTGTCATATCTTTGTGTGTGCATGTCAATGTCAGTTATATCTCATATCTTTGTGTGTGCATGTCTGTGTTTGTCACATCTCATATCTTTGTGTGTGCATGTCAATGTCAGTTATATCTCATATCTTTGTGTGTGCATGTCAATGTCAGTTATATCTCATATCTTTGTGTGTGCATGTCTGTGTTTGTCACATCTCATATCTTTGTGTGCATATCTATGTTAGGCATGTGTCATATCTTTGTGTGCATGTTTATGTTAGTCATATCTCATATCTTTGTGTGTGCATGTCTGTGTTTGTCACATCTCATATCTTTGTGTGTGCATGTCTGTGTTAGTCACATCTCACATCTGTGTGTGTGTATGTCTGTGTTAGTCACATCTCACATCTTTGTGTGTCCGTGTCTGTATTAGTCATATCTCACATCTTTGTGTGTGCATGTCTGTGTTAGTCACCTCTAGTGACTCGGGCAGATGGTGCTCGTAAACCTGGGAGGGCCTACCATCTAAGGGCAGAATCCCCCTACAGAAAAGACAATCTGCTGCCTTGCAGGAAGATTGGGGACAATCAAAGGCTAGGGAAAGCAAACCCGAATAAAATGCTGGCTGAAATCGGATGCATTGGGCCACTGGCGCAGAACACAGTGCAACGTATTAACGGGTGTTCAGTCGGAGTGGATCTGACAGACTCTAATTGTGATGTTCTGTCTGTGTAGGCGATCAACACACTTAGCCTGACAGCTGACTTCATGTGGGAGTCTGGAATCCTTACTCTGATTGAGTCCTGAACGCAGAGAGAGAGAGAGAGAGAGAGAGAGAGAGTATATATTTGTGTGTGTGTATCTATAAGCATGCAAAACATGGATCTTTACAGCAGAACTATATAATAAAATAACAGCTGTAGAAATGAAATTATTGTCGAAAGATTTTGGACATTTCTTATTTAGATCTTATTACAAATTTTTAAAAATCGCAAAAGGATACATTATTCAGTCGGAATACATGATGATCTTTTGACTGTTGTAAAGAAGTGCAACAGTAAATGGTTTGACCACGCATCTCGAGTATCTTGAATGGCATAGGCCATTCTGCGAGGAATTGGAAGGAGGAAGGAGAAAAGGTGGCAAGAAATGTGAAGATAACATCAAAGAATAGATAGGATTCGACTTTGCAGAGCCGCAGAAAACGATTGTAGACATAATCAACGGAGAAGGTCAATCATGCCTCAATCAACTCCGAGGATTATAGGATGAGGAAGCAACAAAGAAAATAATAAAAAAAATTTTTTTACAGAAAGTACAATTATGTTCTCGGTTCTGTGACATTGAATGCTCTACTGGGGTCAGGAATTAAAATCAAACTTGACAGTTAAAGTATCAAATAAAATTACAATTAAAGTATTAGATCAACTCACAGTTAAAGAATTTATCAACTTGCAGTTAAAGTATTAGATCAACTTACAGTTAATGTATTAGATCAAAGTATTATATCGTAGTTTAGGTCTGACGATTTGTCTTTTTTCCGTGTATTAGTTCACCATATAGTATTTGCTCGAGGATGCGTTTTTCTTCCATTCGCTGGACGTGCCCAAGCCATCTTAGTCTTCGACATCTGAGCAACGACATGCTTGTTGTGGTCTTAGCACGTTGCAGGACAGTTAAGTTGGTTATTTCGTCCTGCAATTTGATGTGCAATGACATCGCATGTGGAAGACATTTAGTCTTTTTTCATGATTTGAGTACGTTATCCAGATTTCAGATCCATATAATAGTGTGCTAAGCACACAATTTTGAAATATTAAGAGTTTGGTCTTTAGTGTTAGTTTCGTGTTGCTACACGCCCTTTCTGTGAGTTTGCCGAAAGTCGTAGCTGCCTTACCAATTCAGCTGTTTATTTCATCATCAAGAGAAGTGGTTTGCGTAATTGTGGATCCAAGATACGTGAATTTCTAAACTGATTCTAGTGGACAATCTTTTAAAGTGATTAATAGAGGTTTGATGTCGCCTTGACTTAGTACTACTGTTTTCTGAACACTAATTGACAATGAAAAAAGGTTTAATGCTTTGTCCAGGTTGTTAATCAGCGATTGTATGGTGGCTTCACTATGAGCGACTAGGGCTGTATCGTCAGCAAAGAAAAGCTCTTTAGGTAGGGCAACATTTGTTTTTGTTTTAGCTCTTGATTGTGCTAAGTTGAACAGTGAGCCATCTGATCTTGTGCGAATGTAAATATCTATTAAGCTGTTTTTTATGCATAATTTAGAAGGGCAGCAAAAAATATGCCAAAAAGTGGGGGCGAGGACACATCCCTGTTTCACTCCATTGTTGACATTAAAACTCTCAGATGAACTCCCCATCAAAGTGGATTTTAGCACTCATGTTTTCATGAAAGGACATAATCAGCTTAAGTAATTTAGGTATATATGTTTATGTATTTGTTTTCCTCCTTCGCCAACTTTTACGTCTGACGAAGTCCCTAGAGACTAGAAACTGAATTGTGCGTGTTAATCCATTTTCCCCTGGCAGCCGTGTGCATAGGGGTCCCTCGCCGCACAGAATGATGCGATGCTTGAGAAAAGTAACAAACAACACAAGAAGAGATAGCATACCAAATGAAACCATAAGAAAAATGGTAGGAACAAAACCCTGCCAAGAATATATAGAACAACAACTACTTAAATGGTTTGGCCACCTGGTCAGAATGAATCCTCACCAATCACCATCAAGGGCGTTCTTCTCGAGAATGCATGGGAAAAGATCGAGAGGAAGACCCAGAAGAAGATGGATAGATGCAGTAACTGAGACATGTAACAACAAAGGAAAATAACTAATTCAGTCAGTTCGAGCAGTTAACTAATTCGACAGTTGCAATGATTTGTTACTGTAGTATAGATTTAATATATACATTGATAACCGCAGAAAAATCAGGCACAAATACATTTGCTTGTACAAAACAGTAAATGACAACACACAGGGTCATATCTATCTATCCATCCATCCAACCATCCATGCATCCATCCATCCATCCATCCATCCATCCAACCAATCGACCTAATCTATCTAATGTTATCTACCTACCTACCTTCCTAATCTATATAATCTGTCTAATATTATCTAATCTACCTACCTAGCTAGCTACCTAGATACCTAGCTGTGTATGTCTTTCTGTTTGCCTGTTCGTCCGTCCTTCCGTCAGTCCATCCGTCGGTCCGCCCGGATGTCCGTCCACAAGCCCGTCCATTCGTCCACAAGCCCGTCCGTCCACAAGCCCGTCCATCCGTCCACAAGCCCGTCCGTCCACAAGCCCGTCTATCCGTCCACAAGCCCGTCCGTCCACAAGCCCGTCCATCCGTCCACAAGCCCGTCCATCCGTCCACAAGCCCGTCCGTCCACAAGCCCGTCCACAAGCCCGTCCATCCGTCCACAAGCCCGTCCATCCGTCCACAAGCCCGTCCGTCCACAAGCCCGTCCGTCCACAAGCCCGTCCGTCCACAAACCCGTCCATCCGTCCACAAGCCCGTCCGTCCACAAGCCCGTCCATCCGTCCACAAGCCCGTCCATCCGTCCACAAGCCCGTCCGTCCACAAGCCCGTCCATCCGTCCACAAGCCGTCCATCCGTCCACAAGCCCGTCCATCCGTCCACAAGCCGTCCATCCGTCCACAAGCCCGGCCGTCCACAAGCCCGTCCGTCCACAAGCCCGTCCGTCCACAAGCCCGTCCATCCGTCCACAAGCCCGTCCGTCCACAAGCCTGTCCATCTGTCCACAAGCCCGTTCGTCCGTCCACAAGCCCGTCCATCCGTGCACAAGCCCGTCCGTCCACAAGCCTGTCCATCCGTCCACAAGCCTGTCCATCCGTCCACAAGCCCGTCCATCCGTCCACAAGCCCGTCCGTCCATAAGCCCGTTCGTCCGTCCACAAGTCCGTCCGTCCACAAGCCCGTCCGTCCACAAGCCCGTCCGTCCGTCCACAAGCCCGTTCGTCCACAAGTCCGTCTGTCCACAAGCCGTCCGTCCACAAGTCCGTCCATCCGTCCACAAGCCCGTCTGTCCGTCCACAAGCCGTCCATCCGTCCACAAGCCGTCCGTCCACAAGCCCGTCCATCCGTCCACAAGCCCGTCCGTCCACAAGCCCGTCCGTCCACAAGACCGTCCATCCGTCCACAAACCCGTCCGTCCGTCCGTCCACAAGCCCGTTCGTCCACAAACCCGTCCGTCCACAAGCCCGTCCGTCCACAAGCCCGTCCGTCCGTCCACAAGTCCGTCTGTCCACCAGCCGTCCGTCCACAAGTCCGTCCGTCCATCCGTCCACAAGCCCGTCCGTCCGTCCACAAGCCGTCCATCCGTCCAGAAGCCCGTCCGTCCAGAAGCCCGTCCGTCCGTCTGTCTGTCTCTCAGCCTGCCTGCCTGCCTGTTTGTCTATCTATCGAACCATCCTGGTAAATCTAGATCGACTGAACCAATATGATGAGATCAACAGAAATTGAGGCTTTAGTTCGTCCTATAAAAAACATCAAAAAATTATCGTTACATATCTCATACTTTATAATCGATAGATAAGTGCGCCAGGGCTTTACTCTATTAGTCAATTCTTCAGTAACGCTTCAATAACCGTTATCTGTTGAAATTTATTCAACTATTTATTTTATTCTATTGATTACTTTTCTTATTATTCTCTAGCAATGATCATGTTTTGGCTCAAGAAAAATGGAAACATTTTATATTAGCATTTGTGTTGAAGTCACTATGTGGTGATCCGAAGCAATGCTGAAAATGTTACAATTAAAACGAGAAACGAGTATACGAGCATTACTGACGAGATCACAACCGAAAACAATATACTGCAAACACGATTTATTTCCCATGTATTGCGAAGGGAACAACGGATTTTGTTTTAATCGATGCAAGGAAAGCTAACGAAAACAGTGAAGAAAAAAAATAGAGATATAGCTTTATAGATGGCGCTGTTAAGTCAAGGTCTGAATTAGAAAACAATTGTAGAGACAGACGGTTGAAGCATGATAACTTCTCCAGCTGGTATAATAGCTGCCGATGATTGTCTTAATAATGATAATGAACTATACTTAGTGAAGTTTCAGGAAACGATTTTATCCGATTAAATTTATCTTTTCTTTTCCCCACACGTTCTTTTCTTGTTGTTATAATTCCATCATCGTACATAGTATCAGTAGTACCATGTTGTGTAGTTAAACAGTTAGTATCACAATCTCGCTGCAAGTTTCCTTTAGATTTTCTTTCCGTCTCTCTGTTTTTTTTTTCTCACACACTCTCTTTCTCCTTTCCCTTAAAGTTATTGTTTATCTAAAATTGCGAGTATTAACAAAAAAATTATTTCCAATATAATTTATCATTTGCTGCTTATATTCATTTGTGAAATATAATACATGTTATTCCGAAAGCAATAATTTATCCTAAGTAATATTAAAAACAGACTTAAACAATATACAAGAAGAGAAAAATAATAAGACAGAAAGATCAAGAAACCTTAAAAAAGATGTACATAGTAAAGTAAAAAATTAAAGTATTTTTTACAGCAATATAAAACAAGCGTGTTTTAACGGTTGAGTGAGACATAAATAAACGGTTAGTCCAGTTCATGAAAGATTAAGGTGATGATTTGTGGGCCACACAAAGCTGAGATCGACATAAGGTGACAGTCTCATCAGACTAATAGACATGTGTATGTATATGGAACCCTCACTATCACAGAAGGTCGTCCAGTTCAAGCTTCCTATCTCAGAGAGAACTATACATTAGACTTCGAGTATTGATCAACGTCGCTAGTGTTTTAAGAGCTATGGTTCGCTTTTTCAACTGATTAATTCCCACTTGCAAATTTTCATAATTTAATATTTTTTAAAGTGGTTTTCTCTTGTAGTTGATAAATGGATGCTGAAAGCAAGAAAGCAAGCCATATAGGTAAATAATTAACATCAAAACAGAGCATATAACTAACTATTTGGTGATTAGTAACAAAACAGTAATATTCAAAACAATCTTCTTGTCAATATTATCATATTAGTCCTCCCACACAAAATAAAAAGACGAAAGGTAATAATTACAGAAAAAAGATGTCTTACAAGAATACATAATGTAAAAACTAGTCAGAAACAAGGAAGAAAATATTAGAAGAAATGTAGGTGTGGCAGCGAAGTAATAATACCTTCAAAAAATCATAATTCTTTGTTTCAAATTTCCCATTAAAATTTTTGTTTCAATTAAATGTTTCGACTCACAGCAGTAAACAACAGAACGCTCCATACATTAACAACAAAAAGAAAAAGCGCCAAAGAAAGGAAGGTTAAAAAAAAAGCGGAATATATCTCAGAACATGAACAGATCATTCATTATTCAACAGACACAGGGAGGCATATTCTCAAGCAGTCGCAAAATGCCTGTTTATCATTATTATCATCATCGGGTGCCTGTTGGCGTAAGCGATCATCTCTCTTCACATCACTCGATCCTTCTTGCATGTTATAATTTCAGTCGGTGATCTCTTATTATGCCATTTGGATAAGCTGTTCAATATTTATTCTCTTGGTTTTCATCTGCTCCTCCTTCCATTCATTTTGTCTGCTGTTATAGTATTCCCGGTGCCTTCTTTGGTACATGTCCAATAAATGTTTTCTGTTTCTTACTTTATGAATTTGACCCTTTCTTTTCCTGAAATGCCTGTTGCCTTGCGTAATTTAAGTGTGTGTGTGAGTGTGTGTGTGTATATATATATATATATATATATATATATATATATATATTTAGAGAGAGAGAGAGAGAGAGAGAGAGAGAGAGAGAAAGAAAACATTGATGTACATATTTACCTGACGAGATGTCACGACGGTTACAAGTAAATGAGCCGTACACAAGTGTATGAATTGACTGACTAGTTCAAGAAAGTGGTCACTAGTGTGGAGCATTCTCCACGTCCGGATCTAGCATCCATGGCAGTCACGGAATACATCTCAACCGTGGAGATCGTGATAAGTGCAAACCGGCGCGTCATCGGTCTAAAAGTAGGCACTACTGTTGAATATCAGCCCATCACATCATTCATGACCAGCTGCAGTTCCGAAGAGTGTGCATCATGTGTACCAAAGCTGTGATGCATGAATGGCTGCGCACCCGTCCAAAAGAAAAAGAAAAAAAATTATCCGCCCCCCCCCCCCTTTCACCCCCCAGTATCTACGCGGTTGCAAAGTGGTGACGCATTTTACTTTCAACTAGAGGGGATATGCTAGTAAGCTGAGCAGTGATAATGTAATTATACTCTATTGTTTGAATTTGCAAAATAAATACTCTGTAAACTATGTCATTTTTGTGTGGTGTTCTTGTCAACAAGTTTGTTGAGATGAATGAGCTTTTATTTGTAGAAGAGCAGGCACTAACACATAAAAAATAGAAGACCTACAAGAAGACGTAAATAAATTCAACAGCACAGGCACAAACTACAACATGAAAAACAACATCAAAACAAACCAGAAGTCATGAATGTCGCCAAAAATTATAATTTCAGTCGGTGATCTCTTATTATGCCATTTGGATAAGCTGTTCAATATTTATTCTCTTGGTTTTCATCTGCTCCTCCTTCCATTCATTTTGTCTGCTGTTATAGTATTCCCGGTGCCTTCTTTGGTACATGTCCAATAAATGTTTTCTGTTTCTTACTTTATGAATTTGACCCTTTCTTTTCCTGAAATGCCTGTTGCCTTGCGTAATTTAAGTGTGTGTGTGAGTGTGTGTGTGTATATATATATATATATATATATATATATATATATATATATTTAGAGAGAGAGAGAGAGAGAGAGAGAGAGAGAGAGAAAGAAAACATTGATGTACATATTTACCTGACGAGATGTCACGACGGTTACAAGTAAATGAGCCGTACACAAGTGTATGAATTGACTGACTAGTTCAAGAAAGTGGTCACTAGTGTGGAGCATTCTCCACGTCCGGATCTAGCATCCATGGCAGTCACGGAATACATCTCAACCGTGGAGATCGTGATAAGTGCAAACCGGCGCGTCATCGGTCTAAAAGTAGGCACTACTGTTGAATATCAGCCCATCACATCATTCATGACCAGCTGCAGTTCCGAAGAGTGTGCATCATGTGTACCAAAGCTGTGATGCATGAATGGCTGCGCACCCGTCCAAAAGAAAAAGAAAAAAAATTATCCGCCCCCCCCCCCCTTTCACCCCCCAGTATCTACGCGGTTGCAAAGTGGTGACGCATTTTACTTTCAACTAGAGGGGATATGCTAGTAAGCTGAGCAGTGATAATGTAATTATACTCTATTGTTTGAATTTGCAAAATAAATACTCTGTAAACTATGTCATTTTTGTGTGGTGTTCTTGTCAACAAGTTTGTTGAGATGAATGAGCTTTTATTTGTAGAAGAGCAGGCACTAACACATAAAAAATAGAAGACCTACAAGAAGACGTAAATAAATTCAACAGCACAGGCACAAACTACAACATGAAAAACAACATCAACAAACCAGAAGTCATGAATGTCGCCAAAAATAAATAGAACATCAACATAACTATAAAAAGCAGGGAACTAAAACAGGTAGAAGAATTCAAATACCGGGGAAGTCTAGTGGCAAACAACAATTCACAAATAGCAGAGATAGACTCAAGATGCATCAAAGCTTTTCAGATCATTGGACAGTTATCACCACTATTGTCCAACAAGGAAATAACTCTATGTATAAAATGGGCACTCTACAATACAATCTTCATCCCAACGTTGTGCTACCAATGCCAGTTTTGGACCCTAGATGCAAGAACAATAAGAAAAATGACCTCCACTGAGATTAAATGTGTCAGACGAGTGACAAAGAAACAGTCTGAGAGATAAGATCAAAATGAAGAACTGAGAAAAAAGCTAGGAATAGCCCCAGCCATAGAATATATAAGAAACAACAGATAAAATGGTTTGGCCACGTGACAAGGCAGTACTCCATCAAAACAGAACACAACGAGCCCTCAATAAATGTTGCGAGAATACCAGACCCAATGGTCGACCATAAAAAAGATGGATCGATGGAATATTAGAAGTACTAGGAAACATAACAGCTGCAGAGGCGAAAAGAAGAGCAAAAGACCGCAAATTATATCTCCCCTCGACGCTGAAATAACAAATATATCGATGTTTCGTCAAAAGACGACTTTGTGGATAGCAGAATATTCACAAGCAGGAACAGCAACAACAAAAATTAATCATGAATGTGACTTTACAAAAAGAAAATGTTAAAGGTGAATTGCTAATTAATAAAATAATACATGATTGTAATAATATATGTACTTTAAAAAAATAACTATAAACCAACAATTGAGGAAATATAAAATATAAATATTAATATCTTTATTCACCGGTCTTTGCTGGGATGCAAAATACGAAATTAGTTCTTTTTATTTGTCTTTTCTACTCTGGGATCCACCTCCACAAAAATCATGAGACCACCACCATCACTACTACCCGACGGTACCGAAAGCAACATCTCCATCAACAGTCAAACTTAATGAGAACGGATAGTTTCTCAGCTGCAGTAGCCAGGGAAGCAGCTCTCGAATCTGACATTTGCAAAGTACGATTTCTCTGCTTCTATTTTCACACACAAGAGACCGAAGATCGTGCCAGCGAAGTAACGAAGGTAATCTACTGCCTGATAAGATGTATGGTTTCTAGTCACAGCCTGTGTGCATCAGTGAGACTTCTGTTTACTGAAGCTTGCAATGACGTAGGCGAGATAACGTTTGGAGTTGCGCACTGATTTCTTCTTCACAATTCAGTTGATGTTTTTTGTCCACTCGTAATTGCGACCTGGAAGAACACTAGTATTAATAACAACACTAGAACACTAGTAATAATAAAGATGAACACTAGTAGTAATAAAAATTGGTACTTAACTCCCGCTGTGAGGGAAGATAATAACAACGAGAAAATTAACTGGCTCCATTGGTATCAAATGTTGCTATTAAGTACCGTGAGGCTAAACGTTTGTTAGGGGTATAATCAACGTGGGACAACAGCGATCAATATTTACTCTCCTTGCAAACTGATGTGGCTGAACTAAGTGCACAAAAGTTGGTTTCATTTACCAGTAAACAAATAATAATGAGTTTATTTCAGACTAGGCTATAGCTGTAAACGAGAACACCATTATGAATATCCGATTAAACTTTGGGTTTGTGATCTCTTCTTTTGTTTTAGCTTCGTCTATAGATCATCATCACAATATTCTGAAAATATTCATGAGAATTGTAAAATGTAACATTATTTGATATAGAATTAACTATACCATTATTGTTACATTGACGTCACCATGTAATACCGAACTGCATAAACCTTGTTAGCGTTAAAACAGTGTACGATACTCAATTCTGTAAATCTTACCACACTTAACATAGCATCACGTTGTACGGAATCACTGAAGCTTTATTCGAATTATAGACATAAATGATAGTGAATAACTTTCATCTTTCCGGCGTTAGATTTATTTTTAAAATGTCATTGCCATCTTTATCGAAAACTGATCGCATTGCACTATGTGTTTCATCTTGTGGCTCACTGCGTCCATTTACACCACTCATTTGTTTAGAACTGTTTCACTTAATCTTTGCCTTCTTGGTCCCATACAATCATCATCATCGTGTGCTATACCGGTCGGCGTAGGAGATCAAGTCCTTCCACAATCTTCTATCTACAGTGCATCGTATCAGTTTTGTTGTTGACTGTTTTCCATGCCATGACACCAAACTATCTAGTATTTTCTCTCTTTGTCGTCGCAATCTTTCTTTCATTTTGCCAGTTGTAACCAAGTGTTCCAACTTTCCTCTTCTCATGATGTGCCCGAAAAATGTTGATTGTTTTATTGTGATGTGTTTTTTTTAGCAATAATCCCATACATTAAAGGCTGGAAAAGGGAAATAACCTAGCAGAAACAGCGGAATTAGAGTCCGTGGCGTTGTTTACTTGATTTATTCACTTTCAACAGCTGCATACGATTCACTCCTGATGAAGCTGGTAGCAGGAAATAACTATGCCAGAAACATGCTTAGAGGATGAACAATAACTTTAATGATATAACATTATAATTTGAATAGTTAAATAAGTGATGAAATGAATGAACAGCAAAACCATTTGACATAGCAATAATATAGACATACACACCTATTGGAGGCATACTATGAAGACCTAAATAAAGTTATGAAGCAAGTGAAATCTTCAGACATCTTGATTGTAATGGGTGACATGAACGCTAAAGTAGGAAAATGTTGATATAAGACCATTGTAGGAAATCAT
The DNA here is from genome assembly GCA_032433765.1 of Megaustenia siamemsis. Taxonomy (NCBI): domain Eukaryota; kingdom Metazoa; phylum Mollusca; class Gastropoda; order Stylommatophora; family Ariophantidae; genus Megaustenia; species Megaustenia siamemsis. Next base: position 34,777,301 of record JAVIAB010000073.1, on the reverse strand, counting down.
GGTTTAGGAAAAAGAAATGACAGAGAAGAAAGATTAATACAATTCTGTGAAGAAAACAGGCTGATAATATGTAACACCTACTTTGATCAAGAGAAAAGGAAACTATACACATGAAAAAGCTCTGGAGATAAGAAGAGGAATCAAATAGATTACATATTGATAACAGAAAGGTTCCGTTACAGCGTAAAAAAGCCAAAACCTACCCAGGAGCAGATGGCGATACTAAAAAAAGAAGAAGAAAAGTGGTATGGTGACAGCTTTACGTGGTAATGGACGAAACAAAAGTCGACGTTTCGGCCAAGTAGGCCTTCATCTGGACGATTCGGCCTACTTGGCCGAAACGTCGACTTTTGTTTCGTCCATTACCACGTAAAGCTGTCACCATACCACTTTTCTTCTTCTTTTTTTAGTATCGCCATTATCATCAGCTTTACAGCAGCTTCGCATCTCTACGCATCTTGGTGCATCTTGATGCCTTTACCTCCAGGAGCAGATATTAATTCAGATCACAATCCTGGAATGATTAAAATGAAAATCAAACTAAAGAGAAACAAGCAAAAGTCTAATTCATCAACAATACCACTAGATATAACACCTTTAAATAGAAAAGATATTAAAGATACTTATACAATGCAAGTAAAGAACACATACCAGAAGCTGCTAGAAGAAGGATTTAAGCAATACAGAAGAGAAAATCCTGATGAAAAAGTCACAACCAAATGGCAATGCATAAAGAAAAGCATACAAGAAACCTGCAACACCTTACAAAAAAAAAAAAAGAAAAGAACAAAAAACAAAAATGGATAACTAACACCATCTTAGAAAAAATGGAAGAAAGGAGGCAAGCGAAGAACACTGCCCAATACAATAAAATAGATAATGAAATACATAAAATGTGCAGAAAGGCAAACGAAGACTGGCGCAGCCAAAAATGTATAGAAATAGAAACTATGGAAAGCAAACAAGACTTAAGAGGAATGCACACAGAAAAAAAGAGAATGACTAATAAAAATAAAAAACCCACAGAAGGTGGATGAATTGCAGACAAAAAAGGAAAAATGCTAACAGACAATAAAGATATAACAGATAGATGTCAGGAATATATAACAGAACTATTTCATGATCAAAGGGACAAGAAACCAGTTATAAAATGTACATCAGGCTATAAAATCTTAAAATCTGAGGTGGAAAAAGCTATAAAACAATGAAAAAGGGAAAAGCAGCATGACCTGACAGCATATAGATAGAGATGATATATGAGCCATGTAACAAAAATCTTGCTAAAAGTTATTCAAGGAAGGATTTAAAATAAAATCAATACTGAATTAGATGAGCAGCAATTTGGATTTAGGAATAATAGCGGGACAAAAGAAGCCATATTCTGCATGAGAATATTAATCGAAAAGTACACAGAAGTAAACAAACCAATATATGCCTGCTTCATAGACTACACCAAAGCTTTTGATAGAGTACACCACAAACAACTTATCATCATCATGTGCCATACCGGTTGGCGTAGGCGATCATGTCCCTCCACAATCTTCTATCTACAGTGCATCGTATCAGTTCTGCTGTTGACTGTGTTCCATGCCATGACACCAAGCTATCTAGTATTTTCTCTCTTTGTCGTTCGCGATCTCTCTTTCCTTTTATTTTGCCAGTTGTAACCAAGTATTCCAACTTTCCTCTTCTCATGATGTGCCCGGAAAATGTTGATTGCTTCTTTCTGATGTTTTTTTAAGAGCTCCCTTTTTGTGTTGACCTCTTTGAGAACTTCCTCATTTGTCTTTTTAGCTGTCCAGGGAACTTTCAAAACTCTTCTGAGAAATCCCATCTTTGTGGCCTCTAATCGTCTTTTCATTCGTTTGTCTACTGTCCATAATTCGCTTCCATAGGTCAGAATTGGTTCTATATAGCACCGATAAACTCTCTTTCTCATTTCTTTTGACATAGATTTGTTGCATAAGATATTTTTCATTTTCTGAAATGCTATTTTGGCCTGAGCTATCCTGCGTTTTATTTCTGTGGTGCATCTCCCATCTGATGTTATTATTGTGCCCAATTATTTGAAACGTTGCACTTTTTTCAGATTTGTCTCGTTTATTTTTATGCTGCATGCTGGTGATGATTGTTTCTTCGATATAACCATTACTTCTGTTTTCTTACTATTCAGACTAAGACCTTTCTTGTTGCTTTATTTTACTATTATGTCTATCATTTCTTGTAGTTCGTTCTCTGTCTCTGCTATTAAGACTGTGTCATCCGCATATCGCAAATTATTCATGTTGTGACCGTTGACTTCAATTCCTTTTTTGTCTACTATTGATTTCATAATATATTCGCTGTAAAGTGAAAACAAATCTGGTGACAGAACACAGCCTTGTCTGACTCCTTGTTTTATATATTGGAATTGTCTTGTTTGGTTGTTAATTCGTATAGCTGCTGTTTGTTGTCAGTACATGTTTTTTATGATTCGCAGATCCTTGCCATCAATGTTTAATTTCTCCAGCATATTGATTATTTCCACATGCTTTACTTTGTCAAATGCTTTCGTGTAGTCTATAAAGCACATGTATAGATCTTTTTTACCTCTATAGATCTTTCTATCAATGTTCTTAAGATGTATATTGCATTATTGATGCCCCTTCCTTCCACAAATCCACATTAAACAACTTATAGAGTGTCTAAAAGAGATACATCTAGATGACATGGACATACGACTAATATGTAATCTATACTGGGAGCAATAATAAAATATATCAAAGAGAACTCTACACCCATTGATATAAAAAGAGGAGTAAGACAGGGAGGCATCCTATCACCAAGCTTGTTCAGTCTATACACTGAGCAAATCTTTAAAAACATCACAGAGATGCCAGGTCTAAACATTAATGGAAATATAATGAATAACCTAAGATATGCTGATGATACTATACTACTAACAGAAAATCCTAAAGATCTACAATTACTAAATGAAATAAACATGACAAGCAAAAAATATGGACTAGATATGGATATCAGAAAGACTAAAACTATGATCATAAACAAAGAAAATACTCAAAACCCACAAGTGGATATCAAAATTGGAGGAATAGACCTGGAGACAGTTCAGAATTACAACTACCTTGGACATACTATAACCAGTGATGGAAAATGTATAATTAAAATGAACAAAAGAATATGTATGGCAAAAAGTAATTTTAATGCCACGAAAAAAAATATACTAACATTAAAAAAACAAATAACACCAGGACTAAAGCTAAGAATAGCAAAATTGTAATTCTCTCAATATTCCTATATGGTGCAGAAACATGGACATCAGACAAGAAAACTCAACAGAGCATTGAAGCCTTTGAAATGTGGATATATAGAAGAATAGGTAGAATTGGATGGAAGGAAAAGAAAACAAACGATGAAGTCTTAAAACAACTAAAAATGAAAAGAAAACTATGAAGGACAATTCAAACAAGACAAATGCGATTTTTGGGCCATGTTAAAAGACACAACAGCCTACTAAAAGTAATCCTGGAGGGGAAAATACAAGGTAAAAGAGGCAGACCAAGACTAACATGGACGAGTAACATCAAAAGATGGACCATCAAAGCAAGAGACAGGGCAGAATGGCGCTCCATGGTAGCCAAACTTCGTTGTGGGGACGGCACTCGATGATGATGTTGATGAAATGAGTGATATATATTTGGATTAGTAGTAAAGTGTAGGATACGAATAGTGTTGACTTATTTGCAGAATAAATCATCATCATCAAATACCAAGCCTGCTGGCGTAGGTGATCATGTCTCTCTACAATTTTCGATCACGAGATTTATTTATCATTTCTGTTATTGACCTTCTGCCAAGCCATTCTCTTATGCTGTCTAGTATCTTTTCTCTTTGCTTCCCTCTATCTCTTCGTCCCTCAATTTTCCCAGTTGTTACAATATATTCCAGCTGTTGCCTTCTCATTATATGGCCAAAAAATGATGATTGTTTCATCCTAGTATTGGAAATTAGCTATCTTTTTGCTTTGGCCTCTTTCATAACGTTTTCATTACTCTTCTTAGCTGTCCATGGTATTCTCAACATTCTTCTGTAAAGCCACATTTCAGAATAAATCATCATCATCAAGTACCAGGTCTAGTGGCGTAGGTGATCGTGTCTCTCCACAACTTTCGATCTCGGCAGCTATTTATCATTTCTGTTGTTGACCTTCTTCCAAGCCATTCTCTTAAGCTGTCTGTTATTTTTTCTCTTTGCTTCCCTCTATCTCTTCGTCTCTCAATTTTTTCAGTTGTTACAATATATTCAAGTTGTTCTCTTCTCATTACATGGCCAAAAAATGATGATTTTTTCTTCCTAACATTGGAAATTAGCTCTCATTTTGCTTTGACCTCTCTCAGAACCTCTTCATTGCTCAGAATAAATAGTCAAATTAAATAGGCAACAAACATGGAAAATAAATTTAGATTAACTATACTACAAACTTAAAATCATCTTTCTCGTAATTACATAATGCATTCTCAACTAAAATAGCTGCATTCAAATATCGACAGAAAAATTAATGCTGGAATAATTCAGACAAAATTGGTAATTAAGAAATTAAAACATTAATTACATAATTATGTAAATGTAAAAAAGAAAAAACACTTTCAGAATAAAGTAAAATATATTGCAGAAAATAATCAATTAACTGTAGCTACCAACATTTCAAATCAATTATGAATATAATAAAGCTTAAAAGAATGTCCTGGTTAATTAATGTCATTTAGAAGACTTGAATATTGGAATTCTAAAGGTAGAACGAAATACCAGAGATAATAATTATTATAACAGGAATGGATTGATGCTAAAAATAAAAAAAATGTAAGGAAATATAAGACGGCGGGATTGTTCCATATGTGATGAAACACATATTAAAAAATATTTGAACTTTAAGGAAATATAATGAAGAAAAGTATAAAGGAATTAAGTAGGATCATTATAAGAATATGGAGCCGCGATAGCTCAGTTGTTTAGTGAACTGAACCATAAAGAACTAGAGGTAGGGTTCGATCCCAACCGACGGCTTCCGGGTTCACCCAGCCTTAAATGGGTACCGGATTTTTTTCTGGGAAAGTAAAGCGGCACGGGCGTAATACCGACCACATTACCCCAAAAATCATGTGCTGAAGGTCTATAAAATTTATGGTCACTAACACCATATTCCCTATACGCCACTTGGCGTGACAGGGGCTCTTTACTGCTTTACTTATTATAAGAATATAACTAGTAGCATTTAATGAATATAATGCCCTTTAACAGACGTTGCACCAACTGTAGTGCATGTACTAGCAACGTTATCTGTGACTTTAGTGGTAAATAATGGTTAAATCATATTTAATTTTATAGTCAACAGTAACAATATTAGTAACATCAAACAAATGTAACGGTAATATTACTAGTAGCAGTTTTAACGAACAGTGGCAATTACTGTACCAGCAGTAGTGGTGGCGTCATTATTTTCAATCGTGGTAATCTTCAACATAAATCATTGCAACGTTCGTAATTTCAATGAGCAAATCATCAGCTTTTAAACTAAATACACAACACGAATCAAAACTGTCACTGTAATATGATCAATCAAATATGTCAATATCATCAATAAAAATTACCAATATGATCAATCAAATATGTCAATATCATCAATCAAATATACCAATATCATCAATCAAATATACCAATATCATCAATCAAATATACCAATATCATCAATCAAATATACCAATATCATCAATCAAATATACCAATATCATCAATCAAATATGTCAATATCATCAATCAAATATGTCAATATCATCAATCAAATATGTCAATATCATCAATCAAATATGTCAATATGCTTCTTCATGTGCCATCTCGGTTGACGTAGGCGATCATGTACTCCCACAATCGTCTATCTACAGTGCATCGTATCAGTTCTGTTGTTGACTGCTTTCCATGCCATGACACCAAGCTATCCAGTATTTTCTCTCTTTGTCGTCCGCGATCTCTCTTTCCTTTTATTTTGCCAGTTGTAACCAAGTATTCCAACTTTCCTCTTCTCATGATGTGCCAGAAAAATGTTGATTGTTTCTTTCTGATGTTTTTTAGGAGCTGCCTTTTTGTGTTGGCCTCTTTGAGAACTTCCTAATTGGTCTTTTTAGCTGTCCAGGGAACTTTCAACATTCTTTTGAGAAATCCCATCTCTGTGGCCTCTAATCGTCTTTTCATTTGTTTGTCTACTGTCCATGATTCGCTTCTACAGGTCAAAATTGGTTCTATATTATCAATCAAATGTATCAATATCATCTATTAAATATATCAATATCATCAATTAAATATGTCAATATCATCAATCAAATATGACAATATCATCAATCAAATATATCAATATCATCAATTAAATATATCAATATCATCAATTAAATATATCAATATCATCAATTAAATATATCAATATCATCAATTAAATATATCAATATCATCAATCAAATATGTCAATATTATTCCGCAAAGTCAACCTCAGCCACAGAATTCTTGAAATGCAATGATACAATGTTGACACCATTGCATTACATTGCAAGATTATCACAGAATCATGTGCCATTCTGGTTGCATTAGCGATCACGTCCTTCCACAATTCTGTCCACAGTGCATCGTGTCAGTTCTCTTGTTAACTATTTTCTGTGCTACGACACTAAGTATATGATATCTTCTCTCTTCTGTCTTTCCCTGTATTTTGCCAGTTGTAACGAAATATTTCAACTTCCCACTTCTCATGATGTGCCCGAACAATGTCAATTGTTTCATTTTTACTTTTTTTTAAATGTAAAAATCTCTATATATAAATACATGCGTTTGTTATGATTTTCACAAGCCGTTATTAAACAGGAGAAAAAGAACACGAAAACGTCATATAAAATCAATGTTTAATATATTTATTTTTTGCTCTATTTTTTTTCATGTTGTGGCTTTAAGTATATTTTAATAGCAACTGGCAGTTAAAGACATCCCGTAAGTTGGAATAGACAGGGCGGGCGATTCTAGGACAATTACTGTTTTCTTTGAATCAGGGATGTCCCAAAGTAGCTGGTATTATTTCTCACTCTAAATGCAGTTTGTGAGTCTGGGCTTAGTGTAATGTAAGCGTCTGGTCGCTATGAAAGTACCTCAAGATGGCGCCAGTACAAGTCTGCTGTATCGTGAGATCTCGGGATAAAGTTGAGAAGAGAAAACTACTCGTTGCTGATGTGGCGTATGGGACATATGACGCTAGTGTCAGTATTTATCAATAACCATCTGCACATTTAGAAGCGACATGGTCAGTATTTTATGTTCGTTCTTAAGAACGTTTTAGCGTTCGCGATGTGAGTGTTTCTTTTGATGTAGAGTTACAGAAGCTTGGTTCACTTTACACAGTATAGTACTGTTATACCAATCATAACAAAACCATAATTAATTAAATGGTTTAATAAAGTATATAAGCACTGAAAAAACACATATTACCGATATAAGCTCTATATATTGATTAACACGAATATACTGGGAGTTCTAGTAATCGTTTACAAATATAATTCAGTGATACATCAAATTGATGTGCTGTGTAAATCTTGTTTTCTTAAATTAAATTGTAACACTGCACACAAACTACTTCAGATTTTAAAAAGAAAGAAAAACGAGTAAATTCTGAGATAATAATGATTTTAAAACATAACATAATAATAGTAGTAATAATGGGGGATCTCTCCAATCGTAAACTGTGAGGCATTTCTAAGGATCAGGATACATATTTTATAAGTAATTAAATGCTAAAATTGCCAAACGCGTATTTATGGTCAGAAGTACTTAATTGGAATTAGAAATTAGTATTAGCGCAACATTTGTAATACAAGGTAAAGATGAGTTACTGTACCCAATAATCGACACTTCCTCGATGCAGGCCGCGCTTTTCAAAAGCACCACGCACCTCCTTTTCCTAGTTCATTCTTCACTTTGATCTTAACTTTCTCAAACTAGAAAAGAACTCTTTTGTTTGAATCTATCATTATTAAGGCGTCGATCGGACTGGTTCTCTAATTCTATGTTGTTTTTGAAGACAAAACGAGATTAACTAAAAGACCCTCATTATTTGTTGTCCGTACCTTAAAAATTAGATGCGACCTTTTGAATTTAGACGTTTAATAAAAGAAAGCGAGTTTTAATCCAATCTGAATCATAATGTTAAACAAACAAGTCTGTAATTGTGTTTGGCTATTTGAAATAATGATGTTTGTAAGTTCAAGCAATTGTAGTGTCTGTAGTGTACTAATTTATATTTTAAATAAAGATACTTATAGTCCTGTAAAAGCTTGTATTATTTTATTAATTTCTATAAGTCATTTCCTTGTTATTATCTAAACTACGCTTGTTCACTATATTCAAGTAATGTAAATTTCGATTTGGTGACAAAGAAGCTGAGGATAATCCAAATGTCGAAAGAATGGTGGATCACGAAGGGCGAAAGTAGGAAAGTACCCTCAGCGGAAAAGAACGCAATACGATAAATATATGCAGAACCGGAAATATCAGTAGATGGACACTTCGATGACTGCTGGAGCGGGCGGCAGAGCGGATATTTGAATGCCCCGATTGCAGTGACACCAGTCCGAACAAAAGGCTACATTCTAATTAGAAAGGACACATACCGAACAGCTTCTCTATAAAAGAAGATCGTAGTAAAATTAATTTTCATCAAGATTTTTCGGTCCTCTTCTACATTTTCCAACAGTTACCACACGGCAGATTCCTAAAAGGCATATAACTAGCAGCCGACACAACGGCCACCGAACCAACCAGTGACGTGGCCAATGTGATGAACCTAATATGTATAAAAATATTGTTAAATGTATTTATTAAATTAATTTAACTGCTTTTATCTTACATTTTATTTCACTGTTAGAATCACTAAGCTTAAAATCTCACCATTCAATCAAACTTGCTGAATTTATAAAAAAAAATATGTCCGCGTGATAACGGACAATATATAATGCATAATAAATAATCATCATCAAGTACCGGGCCTGCTGGCGTAGGTGATCGTGTCTCTCCACAATTTTCAATCTCGACAGTTATTTATCATTTCTGTTGTTGACCTTCTGCCAAGCCATTCTCTTAAGCTGTCTGGTATTTTTTTTTCTCTTTGCTTCCCTCTATCTCTTCGTCCCTCAATTTTCCCAGTTGTTAAAGTATGTTCCAGCTGTTCTCTTCTCATTACATGGCCAAAAAATGATGATTATTTCTTCCTAATATTGGAAATTAGCTCTCTTTTTGCTTTGGCCTCTTTCAGAACGTTTTCCTTACTCTTCTTAGCTGTCAATGGTATTTTCAACATCTTTTGCAAAACCACATTTCTACAGACTCCAGTGATTTTCTTGTCTGTTGTCCTATTGTCCTTGATTCACATCCATATGTTAAGACTGACTCTACATAACATTTAAGAACTCTTTTTCTTGTGCCGATTGTCAAAAATGGATTGCAAAGTATCTTCTTAATTTTTTGGAAAGATAATAAATAATATACCCGTAATTTGTTAAATTTATTTCAAACTACGCCAGAGATTCAAGGCTAGTAGTGTATTCCAACTCTCGTTTTATGGAATGGAATTATAGAGTTTGGGTAATCTTTTTTTTATATATAAAAACTCTGATAATAATATTAAAAACGCTCACAAATGTGCAACAGAAATGGAGGGAAATTTCGAAAGAGCCCATCTTTTACAAGATACCGTTTGACGCAGAATCAATGATCAGTTCACGTGAATGGCGAACGACAATTTATTTGAATAATATGGATTTTGAAGCATCCTTTAATGGCATAGGCCGTGTGCTGATCATGAGGAAAAAAGACATTTTGAAGAAAAATCTACGTACTTGAAAGATTTATAGAAGAAAACAAAAAATGCTTTTGCACGAAAAGGTCTCTGCTCTTATATAAAACAGAACAAAGTAACCGTTGAAACATTTTAATTGCTCCAGGCATAAAATTATTTAGTCTCGTTCTTTTATTGGTTTTTATTTTTCAATATTGGACTGCTATCATTTGGTTTTTTTTTTATTGGACTATTATCATTATCTTTTGGCAATTTTTGTTATATTGGACTATTATCTTTTGGTTATTTGTTTTTATTGGGCTATTATCATTTACTTGAGAGTTACCTAGACAGCTAAAATGACAAACGAAGAAATTCTTATAGGCCAACGCAAAACGGGACCTCTTTAAAAAAATATCGAAAAGAAATAATCAACATTATTTTTTCTCGGGCATGTCTTGAGAAGAGGAATGCTTTAGAAGAATGTGAAATCCCCCATAACATCTGGCAAAATACAGAGAAAGAGAGATCGCGGAAAACAATGATAGCTTGGTGTCTTGGAAAGGTAAACGGTCAACAACAGAATTGATAAGATTCACTGTGAACAGAAAATTTTGGAACGACATGATCGCCTATGCCAACCAGTATGGCACTTGATGATTATGATTATCTGTTAAGTCTCAGTGGCTGAGTGGTTAGTGGGCTTGCTTTCAGGTCAGAATAGTCCTGGTTAAATTTCCATACGTGGCGGATTTTCTTTTCCGGACCGACAAGGCTCAGTGATTTTCACAGCCAATAACAATACGTACCAGACATTATTCTGGGAAGTAAAGGCGGCCTGGCGTGATACCAACAACATCACCCAAATAATGTGCCGTGGTCACCGATAAAATAATCACTAACACCATATTCCCCATACAGTAAGGCGTGGAAGGAACCTTTACTTTACTATTATCATTTTACTCAAGAGTTCATCATTATCATTTCTATTTTTAGCGTTATCACACAGAAAGAGAATGGAAATTGCAGCAGAAATAGACTTCAAATGTAGCAAAGCTTGTCAAATTATTGGATAAATTTCACCAATGCTGTCTAAGAGAGATGTAACATTAGTAGCTAAATGAGCTACTTATAAGAATATATATATATATATATATATATATATATATCTGAGAGTTGCAGCCCCAGACCTAGACACGGACCTTAGACTCAAGCACTGTTAGAAAAATAACTAGCACAGACATGAAGTGTGTCAGACGTATGACAGGAAACAGGCTCAGGTATAAAATCAGAAGAGTTACGTCAAAAGACTAGGAACCAGCTATTGAATACATAAACCGACAACAGAGCAAGTGGTTCTGGCATGTGATAAGACGTAAGAACTAAATCTAATACAACGAGTTATCAACTCGTACGAGAACACCAGACCAAGAGGCGGACCAAGACAAAAAAGGTGGATAAACGGAATACTAGAAACACTCAGTGGTATAGCAGCAGAAAAGGTCAATAAAAGAGCAAGAAACCGCGAACCATATTTCTTCTCCACATCTGAAGGTAAATAAGGAAGAAAAGAAAGAAAGACAGCACAGGAGAATATGAGTAAGAACGAAATATATACTATCTGCCAGGGCCCTTAATTGGGTTTGATCTTGGATGATTAAAAGATAGCAACTGATGAGTCAGTCAGTTTCAAAGACCAGTTCACGTTAGATACAGTTTCAAAGACCAGTTCACGTTAGATACAGTTTCTAAGACCAGTTCACGTTAGATACAGTTTCTAAGACCAGTTCTTGTTAGATTCAGTTTCTAAGACCAGTTCACGTTAGATACAGTTTCTAAGACCAGTTCACGTTAGATACAGTTTCTAAGACCAGTTCACGTTAGATACAGTTTCAAAGACCCGTTCATGTTAGATACAGTTTCTAAGACCAGTTCACGTTAGATACAGTTTCTAAGACCAGTTCTTGTTAGATACAGTTTCTAAGAGAGTTCACGTTAGATACAGTTTCTAAGACCAGTTCTTGTTAGATACAGTTTCTAAGACCAGCTCTTGTTAGATACAGTTTCTAAGACCAGTTCTTGTTAGATACAGTTTCAAAGACCAGTTATTGTTAGATACAGTTTCTAAGACCAGTTCATGTTAGATACAGTTTCAAAGACCAGTTCACGTTAGATACAGTTTCTAAGACCAGTTCACGTTAGATACAGTTTCTAAGACAAGTTCTTGTTAGATTCAGTTTCTAAGACCAGTTCACGTTAGATACAGTTTCTAAGACCAGTTCTTGTTAGATTCAGTTTCTAAGACCAGTTCTTGTTAGATACAGTTTCTAAGACCAGTTCTTGTTAGATAAGGTTTCTAAGACCAGTTCTTGTTAGATACAGTTTCTAAGACCAGTTCTTGTTAGATACAGTTTCTAAGACCAGTTCATGTTAGATACAGTTTCTAAGACCAGTTCATATTAGATACAGTTTCTAAGACCAGTTCACGTTAGATACAGTTTCTAAGACCAGTTCTTGTTAGATACAGTTTCTAAGATCAGTTCACGTTAGATACAGCTTCTAAGACCAGTACTTGTTAGATACAGTTTCTAAGACCAGTTCTTGTTAGATGCAGTTTCTAAGACCAGTTCACATTAGATACAGTTTCTAAGACCAGTTCTTGTTAGATACAGTTTCTAAGACCAGTTCTTGTTAGATTTAGACCAGTTCATGTTAGATACAGTTTCAAAGACCAGTTCTTGTTAGATTCAGTTTCTAAGACCAGTTCTTGTTAGATACAGTTTCTAAGAGCAGTTCATGTTAGATACAGTTTCAAAGACCAGTTCATGTTAGATACAGTTTCAAAGACCAGTTCTTGTTGGATTCAGTTTCTAAGACCAGTTCTTGTTAGACACAGTTTCTAAGACCAGTTCATTTTAGATACAGTTTCTAAGACCAGTTCACATTAGATACAGTTTTTAGACCAGTTCTTGATAGATTCAGTTTCTAAGACCAGTTCTTGTTAGATACAGTTTCTAAGACCAGTTCTTGTTAGATACAGTTTCTAAGACCAGTTCTTGTTAGATACAGTTTCTAAGATCAGTTCACGTTAGATACAGTTTCTAAGACCAGTTCTTGTTAGATTTAGACCAGTTCTTGTTAGATACAGTTACCAAGACCAGTTCTTGTTAGATTCAGTTTCTAAGACCAGTTCTTGTTAGATACAGTTTCTAAGAGCAGTTCATGTTAGATATAGTTTCAAAGACCAGTTCATGTTAGATACAGTTTCTAAGACCAGTTCTTGTTAGATAAGGTTTCTAAGACCAGTTCTTGTTAGATACAGTTTCTAAGACCAGTTCTTGTTAGATTCAGTTTCTAAGACCAGTTCTTGTTAGATACAGTTTCTAAGAGCAGTTCATGTTAGATATAGTTTCAAAGACCAGTTCATGTTAGATACAGTTTCAAAGACCAGTTCTTGTTTGATTCAGTTTCTAAGACCAGTTCTTGTTAGATACAGTTTCTAAGACCAGTTCTTGTTAGATACAGTTTCTAAGAGCAGTTCATGTTAGATATAGTTTCAAAGACCAGTTCATGTTAGATACAGTTTCAAAGACCAGTTCTTGTTTGATTCAGTTTCTAAGACCAGTTCTTGTTAGATTCAGTTTCTAAGACCAGTTCTTGTTAGATACAGTTTCTAAGAGCAGTTCATGTTAGATATAGTTTCTAAGACCAGTTCATGTTAGATACAGTTTCTAAGACCAGTTCACATTAGATACATTTTCTAAGACCAGTTCTTGTTAGATACAGTTTCTAAGACCAGTTCTTGTTAGATACAGTTTCTAAGACCAGTTCTTGTTAGATACAGTTTCTAAGACCAGTTCTTGTTAGATACAGTTTCTAAGACCAGTTCACGTTAGATACAGTTTCAAAGACCAGTTCATGTTAGATACAGTTTCTAAGACCAGTTCACGTTAGATACAGTTTCTTACCCGACTAGATTACCGACGTTCGGACAACCCGTGTTCAATTCCCGCTGGGAGCAGTGTGAATTGTACTCGTGGTTGGAAAAAAAAAAAAATACCCCCACGGTCGACCCAGCCGTTGGCAGAAATGGGTAACAGGGTATATTATCCTGGGAAGGTGAGGAATGTCGCTTCGCATCTGAGTTTCGATGCTTGAGGCTACACTATACAGAAATATCCGAACATTTCTGGATAGGCGGCCGAGCACATATGGGTATATACTCGCGTGCTAAGACGCCGGTTCAAGTCTCGTACTTTACCTTTACCTTTACAGTTTCTAAGACCAGTTCTTGTTAGATACAGTTTCTAAGACCAGTTCTTGTTAGATACAGTTTCTAAGATCAGTTCACGTTAGATACAGTTTCTAAGACCAGTACTTGTTAGATACAGTTTCTAAGACCAGTTCTTGTTAGATTTAGACCAGTTCTTGTTAGATACAGTTTCAAAGACCAGTTCTTGTTAGATTCAGTTTCTAAGACCAGTTCTTGTTAGATACAGTTTCTAAGACCAGTTCATGTTAGATACAGTTTCTAAGACCAGTTCATGTTAGATACAGTTTCTAAGACCAGTTCACATTAGATACATTTTCTAAGACCAGTTCTTGTTAGATTCAGTTTCTAAGACCAGTTCTTGTTAGATACAGTTTCTAAGACCAGTTCTTGTTAGATACAGTTTCTAAGACCAGTTCTTGTTAGATACAGTTTCTAAGACCAGTTCTTGTTAGATTCAGTTTCTAAGACCAGTTCTTGTTAGATACAGTTTTAAGAGCAGTTCATGTTAGATATAGTTTCAAAGACCAGTTCATGTTAGATACAGTTTCAAAGACCAGTTCTTGTTAGATTCAGTTTCTAAGACCAGTTCTTGTTAGATACAGTTTCTAAGACCAGTTCATGTTAGATACAGTTTCTAAGACCAGTTCACATTAGATACATTTTCTAAGACCAGTTCTTGTTAGATTCAGTTTCTAAGACCAGTTCTTGTTAGATACAGTTTCTAAGAGCAGTTCTTGTTAGATACAGTTTCTAAGACCAGTTCTTGTTAGATACAGTTTCTAAGACCAGTTCATGTTAGATACAGTTTCAAAGACCAGTTCACGTTAGATACAGTTTCTAAGACCAGTTCACGTTAGATACAATTTCTAAGACCAGTTCTTGTTAGATTCAGTTTCTAAGACCAGTTCACGTTAGATACAGTTTCTAAGACCAGTTTTGTTAGATTCAGTTTCTAAGACCAGTTCTTGTTAGATACAGTTTCTAAGACCAGTTCTTGTTAGATAAGGTTTCTAAGACCAGTTCTTGTTAGATACAGTTTCTAAGACCAGTTCATGTTAGATACAGTTTCTAAGACCAGTTCATGTTAGATACAGTTTCTAAGACCAGTTCATGTTAGATACAGTTTCTAAGACCAGTTCTTGTTAGATACAGTTTCTAAGACCAGTTCTTGTTAGATACAGTTTCTAAGACCAGTTCATGTTAGATACAGTTTCTAAGACCAGTTCTTGTTAGATACAGTTTCTAAGACCAGTTCTTGTTAGATTTAGACCAGTTCTTGTTAGATACAGTTTCAAAGACCAGTTCTTGTTAGATTCAGTTTCTAAGACCAGTTCTTGTTAGATACAGTTTCTAAGAGCAGTTCATGTTAGATACAGTTTCAAAGACCAGTTCATGTTAGATACAGTTTCAAAGACCAGTTCTTGTTGGATTCAGTTTCTAAGACCAGTTCTTGTTAGACACAGTTTCTAAGACCAGTTCATTTTAGATACAGTTTCTAAGACCAGTTCACATTAGATACAGTTTTTAGACCAGTTCTTGATAGATTCAGTTTCTAAGACCAGTTCTTGTTAGATACAGTTTCTAAGACCAGTTCTTGTTAGATACAGTTTCTAAGACCAGTTCTTGTTAGATACAGTTTCTAAGATCAGTTCACGTTAGATACAGTTTCTAAGACCAGTTCTTGTTAGATTTAGACCAGTTCTTGTTAGATACAGTTACCAAGACCAGTTCTTGTTAGATTCAGTTTCTAAGACCAGTTCTTGTTAGATACAGTTTCTAAGAGCAGTTCATGTTAGATATAGTTTCAAAGACCAGTTCATGTTAGATACAGTTTCTAAGACCAGTTCTTGTTAGATAAGGTTTCTAAGACCAGTTCTTGTTAGATACAGTTTCTAAGACCAGTTCTTGTTAGATTCAGTTTCAAAGACCAGTTCTTGTTAGATACAGTTTCTAAGAGCAGTTCATGTTAGATATAGTTTCAAAGACCAGTTCATGTTAGATACAGTTTCAAAGACAAGTTCTTGTTTGATTCAGTTTCTAAGACCAGTTCTTGTTAGATACAGTTTCTAAGACCAGTTCTTGTTAGATACAGTTTCTAAGAGCAGTTCATGTTAGATATAGTTTCAAAGACCAGTTCATGTTAGATACAGTTTCAAAGACCAGTTCTTGTTTGATTCAGTTTCTAAGACCAGTTCTTGTTTGATTCAGTTTCTAAGACCAGTTCTTGTTAGATTCAGTTTCTAAGACCAGTTCTTGTTAGATACAGTTTCTAAGAGCAGTTCATGTTAGATATAGTTTCTAAGACCAGTTCATGTTAGATACAGTTTCTAAGACCAGTTCACATTAGATACATTTTCTAAGACCAGTTCTTGTTAGATACAGTTTCTAAGACCAGTTCTTGTTAGATACAGTTTCTAAGACCAGTTCTTGTTAGATACAGTTTCTAAGACCAGTTCTTGTTAGATACAGTTTCTAAGACCAGTTCACGTTAGATACAGTTTCAAAGACCAGTTCATGTTAGATACAGTTTCTAAGACCAGTTCACGTTAGATACAGTTTCTTACCCGACTAGATTACCGACGTTCGGACAACCCGTGTTCAATTCCCGCTGGGAGCAGTGTGAATTGTACTCGTGGTTGGAAAAAAAAAAAAATACCCCCACGGTCGACCCAGCCGTTGGCAGAAATGGGTAACAGGGTATATTATCCTGGGAAGGTGAGGAATGTCGCTTCGCATCTGAGTTTCGATGCTTGAGGCTACACTATACAGAAATATCCGAACATTTCTGGATAGGCGGCCGAGCACATATGGGTATATACTCGCGTGCTAAGACGCCGGTTCAAGTCTCGTACTTTACCTTTACCTTTACAGTTTCTAAGACCAGTTCTTGTTAGATACAGTTTCTAAGATCAGTTCACGTTAGATACAGTTTCTAAGACCAGTACTTGTTAGATACAGTTTCTAAGACCAGTTCTTGTTAGTTGCAGTTTCTAAGACCAGTTCACATTAGATACAGTTTCTAAGACCAGTTCTTGTTAGATTCAGTTTCTAAGACCAGTTCTTGTTAGATACAGTTTCTAAGACCAGTTCTTGTTAGATACAGTTTCTAAGACCAGTTCTTGTTAGATACAGTTTCTAAGACCAGTTCTTGTTAGATTTAGACCAGTTCTTGTTAGATACAGTTTCAAAGACCAGTTCTTGTTAGATTCAGTTTCTAAGACCAGTTCTTGTTAGATACAGTTTCTAAGACCAGTTCATGTTAGATACAGTTTCTAAGACCAGTTCATGTTAGATACAGTTTCTAAGACCAGTTCACATTAGATACATTTTCTAAGACCAGTTCTTGTTAGATTCAGTTTCTAAGACCAGTTCTTGTTAGATACAGTTTCTAAGACCAGTTCTTGTTAGATACAGTTTCTAAGACCAGTTCTTGTTAGATACAGTTTCTAAGACCAGTTCTTGTTAGATTCAGTTTCTAAGACCAGTTCTTGTTAGATACAGTTTCTAAGAGCAGTTCATGTTAGATATAGTTTCAAAGACCAGTTCATGTTAGATACAGTTTCAAAGACCAGTTCTTGTTAGATTCAGTTTCTAAGACCAGTTCTTGTTAGATACAGTTTCTAAGACCAGTTCATGTTAGATACAGTTTCTAAGACCAGTTCACATTAGATACATTTTCTAAGACCAGTTCTTGTTAGATTCAGTTTCTAAGACCAGTTCTTGTTAGATACAGTTTCTAAGAGCAGTTCTTGTTAGATACAGTTTCTAAGACCAGTTCTTGTTAGATACAGTTTCTAAGACCAGTTCATGTTAGATACAGTTTCAAAGACCAGTTCACGTTAGATACAGTTTCTAAGACCAGTTCACGTTAGATACAGTTTCTAAGACCAGTTCTTGTTAGATTCAGTTTCTAAGACCAGTTCACGTTAGATACAGTTTCTAAGACCAGTTTTGTTAGATTCAGTTTCTAAGACCAGTTCTTGTTAGATACAGTTTCTAAGACCAGTTCTTGTTAGATAAGGTTTCTAAGACCAGTTCTTGTTAGATACAGTTTCTAAGACCAGTTCATGTTAGATACAGTTTCTAAGACCAGTTCATGTTAGATACAGTTTCTAAGACCAGTTCATGTTAGATACAGTTTCTAAGACCAGTTCTTGTTAGATACAGTTTCTAAGACCAGTTCTTGTTAGATACAGTTTCTAAGACCAGTTCATGTTAGATACAGTTTCTAAGTCCAGTTCTTGTTAGATACAGTTTCTAAGAACAGTTCTTGTTAGATACAGTTTCTAAGACCAGTTCTTGTTAGATACAGTTTCTAAGACCAGTTATTGTTAGATACAGTTTCTAAGACCAGTTCATGTTAGATACAGTTTCAAAGACCAGTTCACGTTAGATACAGTTTCTAAGACCAGTTCACGTTAGATACAGTTTCTAAGACCAGTTCTTGTTAGATTCAGTTTCTAAGACCAGTTCACGTTAGATACAGTTTCTAAGACCAGTTCACGTTAGATACAGTTTCTAAGACCAGTTCACATTAGATACAGTTTCAAAGACCAGTTCATGTTAGATACAGTTTCTAAGACCAGTTCACGTTAGATACAGTTTCTAAGACCAGTTCTTGTTAGATACAGTTTCTAAGATCAGTTCACGTTAGATACAGCTTCTAAGACCAATTCTTGTTAGATACAGTTTCTAAGACCAGTTCTTGTTAGATACAGTTTCTAAGACCAGTTCACATTAGATACAGTTTCTAAGACCAGTTCTTGTTAGATTCAGTTTCTAAGACCAGTTCTTGTTAGATACAGTTTATAAGACCAGTTCTTGTTAGATACAGTTTCTAAGACCAGTTCATGTTAGATACAGTTTCTAAGACCAGTTCATGTTAGATACAGTTTCTAAGTCCAGTTCTTGTTAGATAAAGTTTCTAAGAACAGTTCTTGTTAGATACAGTTTCTAATACCAGTTCATGTTAGATACAGTTTCTAAGACCAGTTATTGTTAGATACAGTTTCTAAGACCAGTTCATGTTAGATACAGTTTCAAAGACCAGTTCACGTTAGATACAGTTTCTAAGACCAGTTCACGTTAGATACAGTTTCTAAGACCAGTTCTTGTTAGATTCAGTTTCAAAGACCAGTTCACGTTAGATACAGTTTCTAAGACCAGTTCACGTTAGATACAGTTTCTAAGACCAGTTCACGTTAGATACAGTTTCAAAGACCAGTTCATGTTAGATACAGTTTCTAAGACCAGTTCACGTTAGATACAGTTTCTAAGACCAGTTCTTGTTAGATACAGTTTCTAAGATCAGTTCACGTTAGATACAGCTTCTAAGACCAATTCTTGTTAGATACAGTTTCTAAGACCAGTTCTTGTTAGATACAGTTTCTAAGACCAGTTCACATTAGATACAGTTTCTAAGACCAGTTCTTGTTAGATTCAGTTTCTAAGACCAGTTCTTGTTAGATACAGTTTCTAAGACCAGTTCTTGTTAGATACAGTTTCTAAGACCAGTTCATGTTAGATACAGTTTCTAAGACCAGTTCATGTTAGATACAGTTTCTAAGTCCAGTTCTTGTTAGATACAGTTTCTAAGAACAGTTCTTGTTAGATACAGTTTCTAATACCAGTTCTTGTTAGATACAGTTTCTAAGACCAGTTATTGTTAGATACAGTTTCTAAGACCAGTTATTGTTAGATACAGTTTCAAAGACCAGTTCACGTTAGATACAGTTTCTAAGACCAGTTCACGTTAGATACAGTTTCTAAGACCAGTTCTTGTTAGATTCAGTTTCAAAGACCAGTTCACGTTAGATACAGTTTCTAAGACCAGTTCACGTTAGATACAGTTTCTAAGACCAGTTCACGTTAGATACAGTTTCAAAGACCAGTTCATGTTAGATACAGTTTCTAAGACCAGTTCACGTTAGATACAGTTTCTTACCCGACTAGATTACCGACGTTCGGACAACCCGTGTTCAATTCCCGCTGGGAGCAGTGTGAATTGTACTCGTGGTTGGAAAAAAAAAATACCCCCACGGTCGACCCAGCAGTTGGCAGAAATGGGTAACAGGGTATACTATCCTGGGAATGTGAGGAATGTCGCTTCGCATCTGAGTTTCGATGCTTGAGGCTACACTATACAGAAATATCCGAACATTTCTGGATAGGCGGCCGAGCACATATGGGTATATACTCGCGTGCTAAGACGCCGGTTCAAGTCTCGTACTTTACCTTTACCTTTACAGTTTCTAAGACCAGTTCTTGTTAGATACAGTTTCTAAGATCAGTTCACGTTAGATACAGTTTCTAAGACCAGTACTTGTTAGATACAGTTTCTAAGACCAGTTCTTGTTAGATGCAGTTTCTAAGACCAGTTCACATTAGATACAGTTTCTAAGACCAGTTCTTGTTAGATTCAGTTTCTAAGACCAGTTCTTGTTAGACACAGTTTCTAAGACCAGTTCTTGTTAAATACAGTTTCTAAGACCAGTTCTTGTTAGATACAGTTTCTAAGACCAGTTCTTGTTAGATACAGTTTCTAAGTCAAGTTCTTGTTAGATTTAGACCAGTTCTTGTTAGATACAGTTTCTAAGACCAGTTCTTGTTAGATTCAGTTTCTAAGACCAGTTCTTGTTAGATACAGTTTCTAAGAGCAGTTCATGTTAGATATAGTTTCAAAGACCAGTTAATGTTAGATACAGTTTCAAAGACCAGTTCTTGTTAGATTCAGTTTCTAGGACCAGTTCTTGTTAGATACAGTTTCTAAGACCAGTTCATGTTAGATACAGTTTCTAAGACCAGTTCACATTAGATACATTTTCTAAGACCAGTTCTTGTTAGATTCAGTTTCTAAGACCAGTTCTTGTTAGATACAGTTTCTAAGACCAGTTCTTGTTAGATACAGTTTCTAAGACCAGTTCTTGTTAAAAACAGTTTCTAAGACCAGTTCTTGTTAGATACAGTTTCTAAGACCAGTTCTTGTTAGATACAGTTTCTAAGACCAGTTCTTGTTAGATTTAGACCAGTTCTTGTTAGATACAGTTTCTAAGACCAGTTCTTGTTAGATTCAGTTTCTAAGACCAGTTGTTGTTAGATACAGTTTCTAAGACCAGTTCATGTTAGATACAGTTTCTAAGACCAGTTCACATTAGATACAGTTTCTAAGACCAGTTCTTGTTAGATACAGTTTCTAAGACCAGTTCTTGTTAGATACAGTTTCTAAGACCAGTTCTTGTTAGATACAGTTTATAAGACCAGTTCTTGTTAGATACAGTTTCTAAGACCAGTTCTTGTTAGATACAGTTTCTAAGACCAGTTCACGTTAGATACAGTTTCTAAGGCCAGTTCTTGTTAGATACAGTTTCTAAGACCAGTTCTTGTTAGATACATTTTCTAAGACCAGTTCTTGTTAGATACAGTTTCTAAGACCAGTTCTTGTTAGATACAGTTTCTAAGACCAGTTCATGTTAGATAGAGTTTCTAAGACCAGTTCATGTTAGATACAGTTTCTAAGACCAGTTCATGTTAGATACAGTTTCTTAGACCAGTTCTTGTTAGATACTGTTTCTAAGACCAGTTCTTGTTAGATACAGTTTCTAAGACCAGTTCTTGTTAGATTCAGTTTCTAAGACCAGTTCTTGTTAGATACAGTTTCTAAGACCAGTTCTTGTTAGATACAGTTTCTAAGACCAGTTATTGTTAGATACAGTTTCTAAGACCAGT
Organism: Megaustenia siamemsis; assembly: GCA_032433765.1. Taxonomy (NCBI): domain Eukaryota; kingdom Metazoa; phylum Mollusca; class Gastropoda; order Stylommatophora; family Ariophantidae; genus Megaustenia; species Megaustenia siamemsis. Next base: position 34,755,441 of record JAVIAB010000073.1, on the reverse strand, counting down.
TCTTGTTAGATACAGTTTCTAAGACCAGTTATTGTTAGATACAGTTTCTAAGACCAGTTCATGTTAGATACAGTTTCAAAGACCAGTTCTTGTTAGATACAGTTTCTAAGACCATTTCATGTTAGATACAGTTTCAAAGACCAGTTCATGTTAGATACAGTTTCTAGGACCAGTTCGCGTTAGATACAGTTTGTAATACCAGTTCATGTTAGATACAGTTTGTTATACCAGTTCATGTTAGATACAGTTTGAAAGACCAGTTCATGTTAGATACAGTTTCTAAGACCAGTTCATGTTAGATACAGTTTCTAAGACAACATGAGGAGAGGAAATAATACAATTATTCTACATTATTATTATTTATCAAAACGCTGGCGACAGACCAACAACGAATAGCCAAAGAGAAGCTTTAGGGACCAATTCCGTGATCGCCTCCATAACACGACCCATGGTGCCGCTACTCAAATAGTATCTCACTTCAACTCCATAGACCTCTGCGGTTTCATCGATATCCTGTCACTGGAATTATTTCAAGCTTATCGAACTGTTGCTGTCGGTTTGCCCTAGACAACCATCTAATAGACCACATGGGTTCACCTTCTCCATTTGGTATTAACATGTCGCCTCATTTGTTATCATGATATGAGATGTACAAGTATTAATCTTATTATTCTTGAATTATTCTTATTCTTCCTTTTTCCATATGTGTTCGTTTTTAATCGGTGAGCTGCCCGCAAAATTTCTTATTCCGAAATATATGGTTTTGTGTGTGTCATCGTTTTACATGGTAATGTTATAATAATACCTTTCCACATTTATATTTCTACATTATTTCCTATTTATTTGCTTCTAATTCTCTCCAACCACTGAGCAGCATCAGCCGTCATCTCTTATGCCAGTCACATAATTAACACGTCTCCTCTCAAAAACAAACGAAAATGATCTACAAAATAATGATACGAAGACTTTTCTCGACACCAAGGATATCACATTTATACAGATACAACTTTCGTATTAAATAAGTTACATAGCCTGAAGTAGAAATATCTCAGACTTGAAAAATTAAACGGGATCAAAACTAATTTAATATTAGAACTTAGAGAATGATTTGTAAGATGATAAGCTTTATCCTCAGTAGATAATCTTTTATATCATCAGATCTGTTAACAACGAGATCTCTGTATCTTTGGATCAGTTCTACTTGGTTGCTCGGAAGCATTATGTCTGTTTAATAATATAATTAGCTCTGTTCAATAGAATGTACTTTGTCTGCTACATTATCTCTTTAAGATTTATGCTTCGGAAGGTTTTTACTTAGAAGCAGTTTATACAGAAGTTTTAATTTTGTAACATATCTATCTATCTATCTATCTATCTATCTATCTATCTATCTATCTATCTATCTATCTATCTATCTATCTATCTATCTATCTATCTATCTATCTATCTATCTATCTATCTATCTATCTATCTATCTATCTATCTATCTGTCTGTCTGTCTGTCTGTCTGTCTGTCTGTCTGTCTGTCTGTCTGTCTGTCTGTCTGTCTGTCTGTCTGTCTGTCTGTCAGTCAGTCAGTCAGTCAGTCAGTCAGTCAGTCAGTCAGTCAGTCAGTCAGTCAGTCAGTCAGTCAGTCAGTCCGCCCGCCCGCCCGTTACTCGTCCATGTTAGCCTTGGTATACCTCTGCTTCTTTTACCTTGTATTTTTCCTTCCAATATTACTTTTATTAGGCTGTTGTGTCTTTTAACATGCCCCAAACATTTCATTTGTCTTGTTCTAATTGTGTTTAATAGTTCTCTTTTCATTTTTACTTGTTTTAAAACTTCATCGTTTGTTTTCTTTTCTTTCTATTCAGTTCTACATATGCTTCTATAAATCCACATTTCAAAGGCTTCAATTTTCTGTTCTGTTTTATTCTCTAATGTCTATGTTTCTGTACCATGTAGGGATATTGAGAAAATGTAACATTTTGCTATTCTTAGCTTTAGCCCTGATGTTATTTGTTTTTTTATGTTAGTATATTTTTCATGGCATTAAAATTACTTTTTTGCCATACCTATTCTTTTGTTCATTTCAATTATACATTTTCCATCACTGGTTATAATATGTCCCAGGTAGTTGTAGCTCTGAACTGTCTCCAGATGTATTCCTTCAACTTTGATATTTATTAGTAGGTCTTGAGAATTGTCTTTGTTTATGATCATAGTTTTAGTCTTTTTGATATTCATATCAAGTCCATATTTTTTGCTTGTCATGTTTGTTACAATAAGTAAATTATTGTACATCTTTAGGATTTTCTGTTAGTAGTACAGTATCCTCAGCATATCTTAGGTTATTGATTATTTTTCACTTAATGTGTAGGCCTGGCATCTCTATGATGTTTTTAAAGATTTGCTCAGTGTATAGATTGAACAAACTTGGTGATAGGATGCATCCTTGTCTTACTCCTCTTTTTATATCAATGGGTGTAGAGTTCTCCTTGTTATATTTTATTATTGCTATTTGCTCCCGGGTACAAATTACATATTAGTCGTATGTCTGTATCGTCCATATTTATATCTTTTCAGCAGTCTATAAGTTGATTATGGTGTATTCTATCAAAAGCGTTGGTATAGTCTATGAAACAGGCATATATTGGTTTGTTTACTTCTATGTATTTTTCAATATATTCGACATGTGATGAGAAGAGATAATAACCGAATTGCAAAGCAAGCCCTCTTGTGGGAAACAACAGGTAAGAGGAAAAGAGGAAGACCCAGAGAGACACTGAGAAGAACATTGATGAGAGGCAAGAGCAGCAGGAATCGGCTCCCTCGAAGATATAGAGCTGCTTGCACAGAACAGAGACAAATTGCGAGAATTAATAACATATCTTGAAAAGAAGTTAAAACTGCCAGAACAAAAAAATTAGATAAGAGAAGGAGTATCTTGGTCTACGCCCTCTGGGCCGGCTACGGCTCGAAGGGTCAATAAATAGATAGATAGATTTTTCAATCAATTTCCTCATGTTGAATATGGCTTCTTTTGACCCGCTGTTTTTCCTAAATCCAAATTGCTGCTCAACTAATTCAGTATTGATTTTATTCTGAATCCTTTCCTGTATAACTTTAAGTAAAGTTTTGGTTACCTGGCTCATTAGGCTTATTGTTCTAAAATCACTGCATTCAACTGCACCATTCTTTTTAGGTAATGCAATGAAAGTTGATGTTTTTAGTTCATTTGGTATGCATCCTGTATGGTATATGTCACTGCATATGTCTGTGATCATTACAATGCCAACATCTTCTAATGCCTGTTTCCATCTCTATCTGTACATTGTTAGTTCCTGCTGTTTTTCCTGTTTTCATTGATTTTATAGCTTTTTCTACTTCAGAGTTGAGGATTTTATAGCTGGACGTACATTTTATAAATGGTTTTTTGTCCCTTTCGTCAAGACATAATTCTGTTATATTGAGTTATTGCTCTTTCATTTCCCCGTACTCCCGCATGTCCAGGGACATAGACAAAGGTGACCTTACGTATTTTGGATATCTGCAACGACTCTACCCATCGCATGCGTACAGAGCCCGCCTCCACTTTTTTAATCATTCTCATCGAATCACTCAGTATACATGCGTGGGTGTAGTCTTGTGACTCTAACCATTTGAACGCCTTGGTCACTGCCATCGACTCCATTGTCATACTACCCGTGGTCATGACGTATGCACCACTGTCTTCCTTGACTGTTCGGCATGCCGAGCGTGCTGTAAATGCCCATGGACTTCTTTGGTGTCGTATTACAGATCCGTCTGTATAGATGATTGCATCTTTCTCATCGATGTTATCGCAGATGAGACCGTTGACTTCAGCATTAACCACGACCGGGTTCTGTTCCCTACTTTTCCTGTCGAGTGTGACAATACACGAGAAAGTCCCCTTGAATGACGTAGGCACCGGTATCCACTCCTCACCAACGCTGATATTGGTAAGCCCACATACCTGTTTGATGACATTTTTTGGAATCCTCAGGGAAAAGAGAAAGACCAAGAAATTCTTGGAAAAGACAAACAGAAGCAGATATGAAGATGATGGGGAAGACATGGAATGATTTTAAAAGAATGGTAAGAAACAGAACGACTTGGAAAGTGTTTGTTGAAGACCTATGCACCAGGGAGCTGAAAGGTAGAAGAAGAAGAATACACTGGGCCATGGCTTTTGAGCCCACACTGTCCGTAGTTTAAGTATGAGGTGTCTCCCATAGTCTTTTCTTCATCCGATAGCAACTATTTGGCAGCAGGTGTTTGCTTTGCGGGGTGACCTCCGTACATAGAGCTTTGAGTGCGAAACTTATTCGCGTGGCTTACCCCATTATTGGACACACATGGTGTTTTTTTAGCTGATTCAAGAGTTCCATCTGTAGCACCAAGCCCGCCACGGTAGGTGGGTTGTAAAGTTCAAGTGCAGCACACTAATACAACATAGTATATGTATGGCCCTTTTCGTCTTGTCAGAAGGTCTAGTGGAGGCTATTGTGTATTTTTGTTTTTGAGGTTTTGTTTTTGTCGTCAAACAGCTTCTCTCGTGGCTAATTCTATCAATTTTTGACAAACACACACGGCCACAGAATGAACAAGTCAGGCCCACTGATCCCATGGGGTTTTCCAACTATTTTCATAATTCCTTTCTTTTCTAAGTGTTGCCTTAGTACAGTCTCAAAAGATGGTATACGATTCTTTATACATGATCTCCAAGATGTGCGATCACTTGAATACAACATATATTACAATATAATATCTATACTTAATATCAAGCAGAAAAAAGGTATATAAAATATTTAATAATCTTTTGCGGGGACAAATCAATATTGAACTGTAATAGAGTATAGCTAGTGAGAGCATGGGGGCAGGTAACTTAGTTGTTACCCGCTTATCAATAGACAATAGCAGTAACAAATGGTAGCTACCATCAGTGTTAAGACATTAATTTAAGTATGGAAAATTTCCAACCAGATAACAAGTTGTTGAAACAAAGTTAAGGGAGTAAAAGTTTATAGTGGGTAGTGGACACACAGAAGTGAAGAAGGAAGGTAGAATTATACAGAGAGTTTAGGTCAATGGAAATTTTCCAACAGCAGGTTAGGCGCATGATTTGACTGCATGACTTTACTGTCCGGTAAACAGCTACCAGGACGGGTCAGGTCATGAAGATGATGGTCACAAATAGTTTGTTTTGACAAATTTTAGACTGAAGTCATGGAACGGTCAAGTCTTGGACATAAGTTGAACTTTGAGTCACAGTTCAGAAATATAAATTTGGCGGTGGAATTGTTGTAGTGAGAATTGGTTGGCTAAAAGGTTTGACGGCTGAAGATATGTCACACAAAGTGTAAAGTTGGAGTATTTAAACTTCAACACAATAGGTTTGAGACATTTAGGAAAATAAATAGTCAGCATTAAATTAGTCAGGAATGAGAATAGTCAAGATTTAGACTAAGTAAGCTTAGTCCGGCTTCGGCCGAACTGCCGAAGGCAGTTAGATAGAGTTAGAACAGTCAGAACAGTTAGAAAGTTAAGATTAGAAAGTGAAGCCAGTTGGTTAGGAAGTTAGAATCTCCAATTTATAGTTCAAGTCAGTTGAGAAGTTATTAGTAGAAGTTGATAGAGAGTAGGAGGTTAGCAATGAGAATATGAACATTGGTGTCGTGAAGAGTTTTTAAGAGTATTTCAAGTTGTGTTTTACATTCCTCATAAACGTAAGTTGAATAATGTTGTATACAAAATATGCACTTGGGACGGACCATAGTCATCGGCGGTAGCCTCAGAGAAGTCCCGAATTAATTAACATTAATTTAAGATAAGTGCATCCACCACTAGTAAAATCATTGTGCCTAGAGATATCAATATATAGTATTTATAGTTATAGCAGCTGTATGAGCAGCTTCGCTAGCAACTTTTGTAGCAGTTGTAGTAGTAGTTGTAGTTGTTGTAGTAGTAATTGTTGTAGTAGTAGTTGTTGTAGTAGTATATATTGTTGTAGTAGCAGTTGTAGTAGTTATAGCAGTTGTAGTTGTTGTTATAGTAGTTGTAGTAGTTGTAGTAGTTGTTGTAGTAGTTTTTGTAGCAGTTGTTGTACCAGCTATTGTAGTAGTTGTTGTTATGGCAGTTATTGTAGTAATTGTTCTTGTTGTAGTTTTTGTAGTAGTTGTTGTTTAAGCAGTTATTGTAGTAATTGTTGTTGTAGTTTTTGTAGCAGTTATTGTACCAGCTGTTGTAGTAGTTGTTATAGTTGTTGTTGTAGTAGTTTTTGTAGTAGTTATTGTTGTAGTAGTTATTGTAGTGGTAGTCGTGGTGGTTGTGGTTGTGATGGTGACTGCGGTGGCGGCGGCGTTTGTTTTTTCTATTCTCTCATCTCTTTTTCATCTTTTACTTTCAAAGGAAAAAGTGGAGTGTTCTTGACAAATGCCTACCGTTTGCCTCGTTGGTAATCGTTTGTTAGACTCAATATTTTGCTAATCCATCTTTCCAAAATCTTCCATTTCCTCTGTTTCTGTCGTCTTTTGTTTGCTGTTTCTATAAACAGTTGAGCAGTGAATATGTTTGTTTCTAGACACAGTTGACCAGTTAGTTTGTTAATGCCAACACATATAATGAGCTGTTTCTAGACACAGTTGACCAGTTAGTTTGTTAATGCCAACACATATAATGAGCTGTTTCTAGACACAGTTGACCAGTGAGTTTTTAATGCCAACACATATAATGAGCTGTTTCTAGACACAGTTAACCAGTGAGTTTGTTAATGCCAACACATATAAAGAGCTGTTTCTGGATGCTGGTCTGTAAAGAAGCTGTTTCTACCTTTCGTCCAATATTTTCACTTTCTTTTCTTCTTTATTCAATATAATTCTAAGACACTGCAAAATCCAACACTGGCAGGTGATTATTCTGTTTGTCTTGTTTTGCTTAAGTGTTATTTTGGCTATTTGGTTATGGCAGGCCCGGGTATCACTGCAAACAAAATAAAATCCATAATTGCTCAACCGCCCGTGCCAGTGGAATCATCTGAATTAATATCTCATCTCCCAAGCGAAGAAAGGTAACTGTAGTTCCCATAGTAGCAGTTTCAGCACACGCCGAAAGACATAAAGCGAACCGCGCAGAAAGTGAACACAGCCAACAGTTCTCCATCATACGATATCATCATTCATCGTAAACAATTGGAATATCGAAACATGATCAAAACGGATGAGACACAGCTCACGTTGTGCACATAGCACTTAACTCAGTAGCCCCTGCAAAAAGCCGGACTTGGAATATGAGGAAACTGCAACAAGGAACAATTTTCATGCATAGCCTTCAATTGTTCCGGCCGCCTATCCACCATATACCGGGAGTTCACATCCTCTTAAAAATGATGATCGTCGTATTTTTTAAAAATGTATAGCGCTTGATGATGTTAGGCCATCGTTGTGGACTCCAATTCCGAACATATAGACACATAGTTAGTTGTCGGATTATTCCCGTCGCACATCAAACATCAGACAGTAAGATTAGCGTACGGCCGGTCTAGGGATATGTGATGAACCATTACGATGACGTAGAATACAACAATGTCGTACACACAACAATTTTGCTCCCTTTAGATTCATGATTACTCTAGTGAATGCAGCCTACGACGAACAAAACACGGTGCAAATTCCCGAAAGAGATAAAATTGCTGCTGACGAAGCAGTTTACATTAATGAGTAATATGCAAATAACTTGCGTCAAAGAATTCCAACAACGGTCATGAACAGCACCAATGTCTGCTCCCTGTAGAACACATTCCATGATTCATGCGGCCTGCCACTAGAGAAACAGCAACTCTATGTACTAGCAGCGCGGACTATCAAGAAAACAACACAATCCTAGTCTTGTTTAAGTGTACTGTCTCTGAGTCGATTAGTGCGAGAAGTCAAATGTTCTTGCTGAACTTGTGTCTTAGCCATTAGCCAGCAAAACAAAATGTTTGATTAAAAACTACACGAAAATATAATACCCTAGAGGCTTCCGTACTGCGCTGCAGAGAATACTAGTAGTAGATCAGAGCAGACGGAGAATGAAATACAATCAGCTTAAAAGTGAAGTTTATTTCAAACTCTCAAGAGAAGTGGTACACGAACTCCAGTACTTGAATACGGGTTGGAAGAATTAATTAAATTTAAGAGCATCAAGAACATGTTTATTCATTAAACTTCCATCAGATCTTATCGTTGTCCAGTTGAATGATGCTGTCAGCTTCACGTTGAAAACGGAGATAATTAGTTGTACGTCCATTAAGTTATGTGTGGCCATTAGGTAACTGTGATTATTGCACCTTTCAACCCTACACATCCAATTTTAGCTACTCGGTAAATCAGTTTTTAATAGAAAAAGCACATTATTGAAGATAGCGGCAAAGACACTGATGTGAGTGTGGGTGTGTATGGGCGTGTGTGTGACAAGAATCCAAGAGGGAGAAAGGGGAGAGAGGCAGTGGGCAGTAGAGGGAGATACATTATATAATATCCAATCAAGTAACAATGCGCAGACTCTGCCGTCACTAACATTAAATCTGTCGACTCTCAGTCATCAAATGTAGATCAAACTAAAGCTACTTTGTAATAAAAGGTATACCAATTAATCCGATGGGGGTGATTTTCGAAAGGAGGCAAGATTTGCCATCATCAATCACATCATGTCAGGAAGTTTAACATTGATGGCAATCAAACTTCTTCTCGATCCTGGGCTCCACCGATTGTGGATGTCGTCTCTTTGCTTATTGTACCTTATCAAAACTATAAATGTGCACACTCTTCGTCGTTCGTTGAAGGCTACTGTGTAACCCCAGACATTTATAGGTTACTAAGGCCCGTGGAATGAATGGAATCACCCAATGTTTGTAACGCTTTTAGTTTTGCAAGCAAAGTAGGGGGAGGGTTGTAGGTAACATGACGTCTGCCTTCTATAGCTTCGCCTAGCTGAAGACGTTGCTAAGTTTGTGTGATTCCGGGGCTTCCCTCTCATCATACAATCTATAATAACAAATGACTGAGTGAGCATCTAAGGACATGCCAGTCCTGCAGTGATGTAGCTCTGTGTTATTGAGACCGTCATCTCCATCTGATAACTACTGTAAGTGTTCAAACGTTCATCTCACAACGTGTCCAAAAAAACTGTACTTGTACTTCCCACACGGAAACTATCCTACACCTACATTAAAATTACTAATTAAAAAAAATAACAATTAACTCCTCAAATAATTAAAAACTGTTGTCTCAACGGTAGAAAAAAACACCATCAGTTTTAAAGGGTAAATGTCGATTAATGAAGACGGGACCTATAGAGTGATTGGTAATAAGAGAAGAGGATAAGTATTCATGGAAACTGGCAGGAAAACAATGGGAGATTCTCTGAATATTGACTCGACATTTATCAGCTATAGTGAGCGGACAAAATAAAAGCGGTGTTGACCTTTTGCATCGACATCCATTGAGCACTTTACTGATTGCGTTTGTCTCACGTGGTCACTATTTTTCTTAGCGCTTCCATAAAGGAAGCAAGAATACATGGTGTATCTTTCATTCACATTGTTATAGGTTGTTAAATATTTCGTGTTTTCTGCTTGTGTTGTCATATTGTTACATATTTATTTGCATTATGTTTAAATTATAATTTAGTATTATATTGTTTTCTTTTCCTAATGTGATCCTGTTAATTATTTGTACTGTTCAAATTGTATGTTTAGTTTGTTTATCAGCTTATGTAATAAGCAGATTCTTCTGACGTAATTCGCTTCAAGAGGATATGAAGGGTACCATTCAATACGACGGCGGCACATCTCTACCCTTCACGTATGTGTTCTTGGGATGCGTTCTTGGGATGCGTTCTTGGGATGCGTTCTTGGGATGCGTTATCGGGATGCGTTCTTGGGATGCGTTCTTGTGATGCGTTCTTGTGATGCGTTCTTGGGATGCGTTATTGCTCCGACCCTAATAGAAATCTTCTTCGTTTTTCTATTGAAACTTGCATTCTCAAATGTGAACGAAGGAGCTTACCTACATACTAGATCTGATGGTCGATGCTCAATCTTGCAAGACTAAAGGAAGGTCCAAAATCAGACATATCACTATTAGAGATATGCAATGTGCTGACGATGCTGCACTTGTCACCCAACATCAAGAAATCTAGAATATGATAAATAAATCTTTTCATGCATGTAGAGACTTCGGCCTCACACTAAATTTCCAGAAAACGAATATACTCGGTCAGGACGTCGAAGCAGCAAACGTCATCATTGACAACTACAAACGTGATGTCGTGCAGCAGTATATCTACCTGGGGAGGACCATCAACGACAAACTATCCTTAGATACAGAAATTGACACCCACAACAGTAAAGCTGCCACCAACATCGCACGTCTTAACAGACTCATTTGCAGCGAATTTTTGCGAATTGAGCTAATTGATAACTTCTTCTGCAAAGCAAGAGAAAGTGCTAAAAGCTTTCTATGTGTTGTTATTGTTGTTGTTATTGTTGCTTTTCCCAGCTTTCAACTCTGACTAAGTCCCTTGAGACTAGGAACTGAATTTTGCGTGCTAATCCATTTTTCCCTGGCAGCCGTGTGCACAAGAGTCCCTCGCCGCACAGGCAAATAACTTCGACTTCGAAGGTACTCATGTTTTTTTCCGTCGATGAGTAACTGACGTTTCAAGCCGGGCCTCGCTGCTGAGACCAGGGGTGGTTGTAGCAGAGAGGAATCATAAATAAAAATCCCAACCGGTGTAGCCGAGATTTGAACCCACAACCTCTCTGTCCCGAGGCTGGCGTCTTGCCTCGAGACCAACCAGTCCCCCATGGACTTGGAATATGAGGAAACTGCAACAAGGAACACTTTTCATGCATAGCCTGCAATGGTTTCTGCCGCCTATCCACCATATACAAGAAGTTCACGTTCTCCCGAAAGTGATGATCGTCATATTTCTTTAAAAATGTATAGACTTTGATGATATTAGGCCATCGTTGTTGACTCCAATTTCGAACATATAAACACACAGTTAGTCGTCAGATTATCCCCGTCGCACATCAAACATCAGACCGTAAGATTAGCGTACGGCTGGTCTAGGGATTTACGATGAGCCATTACGATGACGTAGCACACATAATAATGTCGGACGCACTGCAATGACGCGCCCTTTATAATCCTGATTACTCTAGTGAATGTAGCCCACGACGAACAGAATATCATCCTATATGAGATGCCAGCGTCGTAATCTTGATATCACCTTGATGGACAAAGTGTTAAACGTGAAGGTCCTCATTTGCACAGGTCTCTGGAACGTCTACGCGCTGCTTAAACGCAGGTTACCCTGGCGTGGCCATTTACACTGTTTGAAAGATGGCGGCAAACCAAATGATAGATTTACTTTTACGCACAACTAGCAGATAACAAAGGAACAAAGTCAAGGTCAAGAAAGAGTCGTAGTGCTCAAGTTTTCACACATTTGTACTCGGCCGCCTATTCAGAAGTGTTCAGATACTTCTGGATAGTGTCGCTTCAAGCATTGAACTTCACAATGCGAGTCGGCATTCCTCAATCTTCCCAGAGTACTGCCCTAGTACCCATTTCTGCCAGCGACTGGGTCGACCGCGTGGGCATTTTTTTTTACAACCACAAGTACAACTCACACTGCTCACAGCGGGAATTGAACACGGCTTGTCCGAACGTCGGTATTCCAGTCAGTTTGTTTTTCCAACAAGTTACTGTAGCCACAGGAGAAATGAACAAGGAGTCGTCCAAAACTCCGATTTATAGAAGTATGTAAATGTGACATAAAGACTTTTAATATAAACTCTGCAGTCTGAGGAGAAATAGTTGCAGACCGCAATCTTTTGAAAACACACTCTAAAGCTCCAACTCAAGTAAGAAGCAGACAAATTCATAGAAAAGGGAGAATACACGGCGAAAGACAACAAAAAGCAACACTTCATATTGGCGTTGTAATATCCATGGTCAACAATGACTGACGAAGGCCATTGCTACTACTACTACTACTACTACTACTACTATTACTACTACTACTACTACTACTACTACTGCTACTTCTGCTGCTGCTGCTGCCGCCGCTGCCCACCAATTTTTTTTCTTCTATATGTTAACTTGTAGAAAATTGTGGAAGACAGGGCAGGATGGCTTACGCCAACTGGTATGGCACATGATGATGATATGAACGTTGTAATATTATATATACTAGTGTAGAATAGATCACATAATGGGAGATAGAGATATAGCTTTGGTCGGATAGCTTAGTAGTTAACCATAGTTAAATGGATGATAGCAATATAATTATAACAGATTGAGAACAGTAAACAGTTTGGGGGATTTGAAACATTTTAACTGTTACTGGAAAGGTGTTGGGGGAATAGATGACCGTCACATGTCCAGAAATTAGGTTGATAAACAAACTCGGGGACAGGTTAAGTTTTAGGAGAGAGATTTCACTCTTAGAGTTTATGTTAACGTAATTTTTTTAACTCAGAGGTTAACCAAATGTCAAGATTGAGTATTGTTTTGACAAATTTGACACAAAAGTCATCTAGAGGTGAAGTAGTATTCACTCTTTGGCTGCGAAGTAACTAAGCAGAGACTACGCCAATAAAGTATGCAAATGAGAGCTATTTAACCTCATGCATTAGCAGATTGAGTAAAAAAAAGTTTTATAATGATTTGAGAAACATCAGAACAACCTCCAGAAACATCGATGGATTGAAACACATAGATTTAGAAACAAAAATAGAGAATAAGATCAATATAGATACAAGTTAGAGAGAGATAGAGAATCACAGTGTACTTCAAGTCAGTAAGACATAGCTTCGCTGCGAAGTGTTTCAAGTTAGAATCAGACGTTTTGTGCTCCAGAGAACAATAGTAAGTAGATTAAAAGTAGCATTAAATAAGTCCAGATATAGAGATAGAATAGCGAGTGTAAAGCAAGACGAGTTGTAATATTTTAGTAGAATTACAAATACCACAGACCATATGTATTAAGAGATGCGTCAATATCCACCGGTGATTACCTTTTGAGCGCATCCAGATCAAGAAACTTAATTTTATCACTGGATTTTAAAATTTCAGAGATACTCCACTATCCATCACGTGTACAACCGATGATGAAAGAAAAAAAAAACTGTAATAAACAAATGCATAGTCTCTGATTATTGACTACATGAATCCATGTCAAGGCATTGTCAATTGTGATCAATGGAACCACAGTATCATAAAATAATTAGCTTCCGTTCCTAGTCAAACGATATGACTCTGGATAACCTACTACGATACTATAACACAAACGTGACTGCCATTCTAGAACAGGTCTATTTATTCATAACTTGTTCTATCTTGAGTGACCTAAATATCACATAGATTTATCTATAGAAACATCATGCATATTACTATAATTGTGTATTTGTGTGTGTGTATGTGTGCTCTTGTGTACGTGTATATGTGTGCACGTATGTATGTGTGCACGTATGTATGCGGAGGGTAGTTGGGTGGAGTCTGGGGCGTTTGACATTTACGATGAAATAGTGAGATAAAGAAGGATGAAGTATCCACATACTGGAAAGGAATGTAATATATTAAGGAAAGTAGGTGCATCTACTTATCTATTTATTGTCCTATCGAACTACAAGCTTATTGCTCTAGGAACTGTTCCAGAGATACAACCATGAGGTAATAGAAATTGACAACAGCCTGGAGGATATAGCTGGGTAGATCGTATCTTCTGCTCTATAAACAATGATAGAAATGTCGATCTGGAGGAACGGCAGAAAGGACAAGTCGAGGTACAGTGAAAAGGGAATTGTACAGTGTGGGTCAGACTTAGATATCCTATCTTGGTTGGTCACAATAACTGACCGTGGCACAATGGTAGAGCGTTGTGCCCTACATGATGTCAGAACGTATTTCTGTTCCCCAGACTATTGTGTTGGTCTCTCATGACCTGGGAAAAGAACGCATTATAAAAGTCGGTATTAATTCATCATGTTATCGCCGTTAACTGTATTTCTTTGTTCCGATCCGATCTGATCTAATCTAATACATAGGCGTGTCTGCACGACGATCTCAGTGTGCACAGCCCACCCCGTTTCCCACCACCCACCGTTTCTCTCACTGCCACCGCTATCGCCTCTGGAAACACTGACAAATTGTTAGCACGCGGTCACACGCGCTTGGATCCGAATTCACCAGCCTTCTAGCCTGTGATCTCACACTTCATGCCGGTCGCTGGCTGGCATTCGCTCGGATCGTTGGTGACAAAATAGTGGACGATACATTCCACATATCTTCAATATGTGCCAGGATTGTTATCAAATATTACATGTATTATTCTCAGCTGTTGTGTTCGTCATTTGTTTTCTATTTGGAAACAGTGTGTGCTATGGAGAAATTAATGCATATTTCATGTGTGGCTATCGTTCTAGCCTCGTCCTGTGCCTCATTAATTTGGTATTTATAATAAACGATGCGTGTTTTGTTAGCGAACTCGTAACCAACAGCTTAGCTGCCAAATAATTGGGGAATAGAGAGAGGGAGCATACACGCATGTAAACAGAAGACGTAGATCAATGCTTCTCAAACTGATGTGCAGGAACCTCTAATGATAAATGATAATGAGCTTGTTTGTTTATTAAAATTATTGTTAAATTACCATAAACTAATTTGAATATTTAGGAAAGTATAGTGTACAGTATGTCCATGTTTTCTGCGTTTATTTTTATGTTATTAAAATGAAAGAGTAGTTACTTCTTTCACTTTAAAGTGTAGTTTTTGTCTCATTTCTCGAAATACAGCTTCAATTTTCATTATTTTTTCCTGTGAAGACGCCGTAGAGCTGTTGTTAGTAGATTGTCGAGTTTGTGGATAAGACATCGAGTTCTATCCTCATCGACATCTAACTTCATCCATATTTTTATTGTATTTTTTTTTGGGGGGGGGGGGGCGGAGTGAGAGAAAGACGGCGCTGGCATAGTCTGACCCCATTACCAAAGACCAATTTTTCCTGGCTTTACATGCCTTATTCACGGAGTGCTTCTTTATTTCTTTCTTTCTTTCTTTTGTTCTTTCTTTCCCATTTCTTTCTTCCTTTGGAAGAGTCTAAAACCTGCAGCATGCGTTTAATTTCTAAAATAATAATTCAGTTTACTGATTCCAAATTGTGCAGTTACCATAAACTGTTATGATTTAATGAGCTCTAAGGCCAGTTATCCTTGCTTAGATTTCTGTTTCAGAGATCGACAGTCGAAGCTGTCTCATTTTTGTTATGGACGAAGTCATCATCATCAGGTACCATGTCCGGAATGTGATCGTATGTCACCATATTTGCCAGTACTTCGATCGATTCCACTACTGATTTCTGTCTGTGCCATGTTGTTAAACTGTCTAGATATTTTGTCTTTGCTTTCTTCTGTCTAAAAAAAAAAAGTAAAGTGCCCCCGTCACGCCAAGTGGCGTATAGGGAATATGGTGTTAGTGACCATAAATTTTACAGACCTTCGGCACATGATTTTTGGGGTAATGTGGTCGGTATTACGCCCGTGCTCTTTACTTTCCCAGAAAAAAAATCCGGTACATGTTAAAGGCTGGGTGAACCCGGAAGAAAGTCGGTTGGGGTCGAACCCTACCTCTTGTTCTTCTGTATCTTTTTCTGTAAATGTTTTCCTCTTGTTAGCAACAGTTTCTAGTTATCATTTCATATCACATGACTAAAGAATATAAACTCTCTTTTTTGATAGAATTTAAACTTTTTTCTGGTCTCTCTCATGACTTCTTCACTGTTCTTTTAACTGTCTTTAGTGTTTACAACATTCTTGTGTCTTTTTTATGTTTATTTTACTGATTGACCATGATTCAGTTCCATTTATTAGGATTTGCTGTAAAATAGAAGTATGCATTAATTTTTTCATAGCACACCTACACCAGCAGGCCCGGTACTTGATGATGATGTAAAATAGAAAACTATTGAAAAATTGGTCTTCTTACCTTTATTCACCAAAATAGTTTACACAAAATATTTGTCATTTTATGAAAAGATGTCTTTGTCTGGGCTGTTCTACATGTAATCTCGGACATGCTTCTACCATCGGAGATTATTTTTGTTATTTCCTTCTATCTGGCCTTCAGCCAATAACAACTTAAAGCTATGGATAGACCTCATCCTTATTCGTCCCTAAAAGTACTTTATGTGGGCTTAGATACTTTTTTCTTCTTCTAACTTTCAGCTCCCTCTGGAGCATAGGTCTTCAACAAACACTTTCCAAGCCAGTCTGTTTTTTTGCCACTTTTAAGTTCATTCCTTGTCTTCCCCATCATCTTCATCCCTGTTTTCATCAGTCTTCTACAAGAATATGTTGGTCTTCCTCTTTGTTTTTTTTTTACCTTGGTGATTCCAGAAAAGGGCCTACAATATAATACTCTCATTTGGCTTCCGCGATGTGTGTCCTATCCAGAACCATCATCTTCGCTGTATCTCTTTATCCACTGGTATTTGACTGGTACTTTTCCATAATTCTATGTTAGTGAATTTACCCTGCCATTTCCATCCTTTTATTCTGCACAAGCATCCATTAATGAAGGTCTGTATCTTCATGATTGTCATTATTACGTAGATACATTGTGTTGTGGTTATTTAGCGTCTTTCGACACAACACATACGACTCCAGCACGATATCTTTTAATACATGGTTGCATTCCCTTTTTGATCCGTACTCACTTGACCAGAATAGACGGGTTAGTCTGTTGGAAGAGCTACCGCGAAGAGTTGCAGTAGGGTCTGGATGGTTCCGGTTCACCGATCCTAGAGCGAGCAATCAGCCATAAGTTGCTGGCAGATTCCACCTTACACAGGTATTTGAAATGATTGACTTGTTTAAAACTCTTATTTACTTCGTTGGTGGAGAACATCCCCATGCGATGACCAATACTCCATCTCTTGTTGTTTAGACTAAGTCATTTCTTTCACTATCTCATTTATCATTGACTGCAATTTTTCTTGACATTTTGCTATTAAGACTGTATCGTCATTATATCTCAGGCTGCTTACAATAAGTCCACCAACCCTGGCAAACCTTATGTGGATCTAAATATGTTTTTACTACAGAGGTTGAATAGACAAAGTGACAAGTCACTCATTGTCTTACGCCCTATTTCACTGGCTGGTGGCTCCCAACTGAAAGTCTCGTTTGGAAAGTCTCGGCCTACGTAATATATGCCCCGTGATATGAAATGTTCTGTAGGGAATAAGCATCAAACTAGGGCACAACAACCACGGGATTAGTTCTTTTTATTCGTTGTTAATATCGTCTCGAACTTAGAGAATCAGGTACCCATTTAAAAAAAATTGTTGAGTCATCTGGAGCGTCAGACTTGAGATTGAACCAGCAATAATTTGACCATCAAGGCATCACGATTCTTGGATACGTCCAATGACAACTACTTGGCAATGCTAATTTATTTAATTAAATGTGTGGACATATAAGTTTATCCATCACAATTGTTAGTATGCCGAACAATATTAACAACAACGTATCTGTCAGCCTGTCCGTCCCCGCTCAATTGCCTGCCTGCATTTCTGTTTGTCTGTCTGTCTATTTAACTGTTTGTTTACATGTCTGTCTGTTTGCTTACTTGTCTGAGAGTGTGGATGTGGAAATGAAACCATGGAGGCGAGTTATGAATTCAGGAAATTAAGTTACAGTTGTGGTATGAATTCAGGAAATCAAGTTACGGTTGTGGTATGAATTAATGAAATCATATTACAGTTGTATGAATTCAGGAAATCAAGTAACAGTTGTGGTATGAATTTAGGAAATCCTTTCACAGTTGTGGTATGTATTCATGAAAACCTTTTAGAATTGTGGTATGAATTCAGGAAATCCAGTTACAGTTGTGGTATGAATTCAGGAAATCAAGTTACAGGTGTGGTATGAATTCATAACAGAAAGTGAATTGCGTGAAGAAATTGACGGAACTGTAAAGGCGATGTAAATGAATTAATGAAACCAAGATAAATGTGTGGGTGATTTGCTGGATTTAATTCATTAAAGTCATAGAGCTGTAAAGATGCATTGATTGACTCAAATGAAATATCAGAATCTCAATGACTCAAAGGAAGTATCACAATCTCATTGACTCAAAGGAAATATCACAATCTCAATGACT
The DNA here is from genome assembly GCA_032433765.1 of Megaustenia siamemsis. Taxonomy (NCBI): domain Eukaryota; kingdom Metazoa; phylum Mollusca; class Gastropoda; order Stylommatophora; family Ariophantidae; genus Megaustenia; species Megaustenia siamemsis. The sequence goes on along the minus strand of JAVIAB010000073.1, from coordinate 34,737,226 downwards.
CAAAGGAAATATCACAATCTCAATGACTCAAAGGAAGTATCACAATCTCAATGACTCAAAGGAAATATCACAATCTCAATGACTCAAAGGAAATATCACAATCTCAATGACTCAAAGGAAGTATCACAATCTCAATGACTCAAAGGAAGTATCACAATCTCAATGACTCAAAGAAAATATCACAATCTCATTAATTGAACCTATTTCCCAGGGAGGTATGTTTACTGAATCGAAAGGACGGTTGGAATGCGTTTGTGGGGTAGTGGGAAGTGGGTTGTGGTAAGTGAACAAAAAAAAACTATATTTATGGCGTTATACCATTTCAGCGGACTGCATGGGAGGGAGGGACTTATAGTACTAGAGAATAGAGGCCGCTTGTCCAGCGGACTGCATGGGAGGGAGGGACTTATAGTACTAGAGAATAGAGGCCGCTTGTCCAGCGGACTGCATGGGAGGGAGGGACTTATAGTACTAGAGAATAGAGGCCGCTTGTCCAGCGGACTGCATGGGAGGGAGGGACTTATAGTACTAGAGAATAGAGGCCGCTTGTCCAGCGGATTGCATGGGGGAAGCACTTATAGTACTAGAGAACAGAGGCCGCTTGTTCAGAGGACTGCATGGGAGGGAGGTACTTATAGTACTAGAGAATAGAGGCCGCTTGTTCAGCGGACTGCATGGGAGGGAGGGACTTATAGTACTAGAGAATAAAGGCCCCTTGTTCAGCGGACTGCATGGGAGGGAGGGACTTATAGTACTAGAGAACAGAGGCCGCTTGTCCAGTGCAGTCGCCATGTGGTGTTTGTGTATACCCCCGATAGAAAAAGAAACTTGTTGACTCTACCATAGTACGAACCCACGAGATCCTGGTTTGGAGCACGACAATTAGTTAGTGAGAGAACAAAGAAGCTGTGATATTCTATTTTTAGAATCAATCGATTGTGAGAATGTGTTTATAACACAGCCAACTATAGTTTTATAAAGGCCTGTGTGCTGGGATGGTTTTTCTTTCCGAAATCACCAAAAGCTTGTAACGTCTTCAACGATGCCAGCTAAAGACGGATGACGTCATTTAACCACAACCATCCCTGCTGACAATGATGAAAACGTCACAAGCTTTAGGTTTTCCCTTTCAGCCCAAGGGTATTAGAATGTAGTTGGCTGTGGTTTATATATAGGAACGGAACAATGAGAAAATGATGATGCGATGATTTAAATAGGGGACCAGAGTGCGTGGCCGTGAAGCCAAAGGGGAAGTAACTTGAACAAGTTGAGAATCCTTGGGTTGCGTTGTCGCACTTGATTATATCAATATTACATCATGGTACATGATCTCCACTGTCTGAACACGTGACATATCACCACCGTAAGGGGAGACGAACTGGACCTCATTATTTAAGAATATCCTCTGCCAATTTTCTCACTCGCCCACATCGACACGCTTGGTTGGAGATTTTGGAGAACGTGTGAGGAAACCACGCGAGTTCCGCTCAACAAATATTTCTTTCTTCTTTTTCTTCACCTTTTCGTCATCATCATTGAGTGTCGTCTCCGCATCGAAGGTTGGCTACCATGGAGCGCCATTCTACTCTGCCTCTTGCTTTGATGGTGCAGATTATCATTGGCTGACTTGTCCATCTTTTGATGTTATTCGTCCATGTTAGTCTTGGTCTGCCTCTGCCTCTATTACCTTGTATTTTCTCTTCCAGTATTACTTTTAGTAGGCTGTTGTGTCTTTTAACACGCCCCAAAAATTTCATTTGTCTTGTTCTAATTGTGTTTAGTAGTTCTCTTTTAATTTTTAGTTGTTTTAAAACTTCATGGTTTGTTTTCTTTTTTTCCTATCCACTTCAACCTATTCTTTTATAAATCCACATTTCAAAGGCTTCAATTTTTTGTTCTGTTTTCTTGACTAATGTCCATGTTTCTGCACCATACAGGAATATTGAGAAGATGTAACATTTTACTATTATTATTCTTCACCTTTTGCTGCTTTCTATTTGAACTCGAACGTGTTTTACTTTGTAGCATAAAAAAGGGTGAGAAAGGTAGCGACTACCAAAGTGTGAATACCAGAACTTGATATCTTGACAACCAATTGGACATAGGAAATAATGAATAATATGAAGAAAATTATGCTGATGCTAATGATGATAATGCAGAGGGAGCCGCGATAGCTCAGTGGTTAGTGAACTGGACTACAAAGGACATGTTGTAGGGTTCGACCCCAACCGACGGCTTCCGGGTTCACCCAGCCTTAAATGGGTACCGGATTTGTTTCTGGGAAACTAAAGCGGCACGGGCGTAATACCGACCACATTACCCCAAAAATCATGTGCCGAAGTTCTGTAAAATTTAGGGTCACTAACACCATATTCCCTATACGCCACTTGGCATGGCGGGGGTACTTTACTTTTTGATGATGCAGAAATAGAAACCGAAGTAAATGATGAAAAAAAGAGGAAGAGGCATGATGACATATATCGACCAAGAGGTACGAGCGGGTTTTGGTAAAAAAAAATAATTTTTGAAAAAATCTAATTAGCGATATCCGGGTGTTTAAACCGGCCATTTGTCCTGTAGAAATGGGAAAATATATGCATAGAAAAAAACAGTATGGTTAAATCTTCATGTAAATAAGTGGAAGACACAAATTAAAACAACGTTTCGGCTCAATAGGCCTACTGCAGGAACAAACATATAACACAAACACAGATATGTATTTAAAATGTAACAAAAATAGATCAAACAAAAAATAATAATCTTAGCTGAAAGCCTATTGAGTCTAAACGTTACTCTAATTTGTGGCGTCCATTTATTATGTAAAAATTTTACCACACCGCTTTTAAAAAAAAAATTTTTCTATATATTCTTTTTTTTTTTATTTCTCCTTACAATTAACTTTACTGCAGCTTCGCATTTTTATGCATTTATTTGCTTTCACGTCATTTGTCCAGTAGTTTAGTTTTTGTGAAATCTCCGTATGATCTATGATGTTATTAACGTAATTAAAGTGGAAACATCTCGGCATTTAAAATCTCCGTAGGATCTATGATGTTATTAACGTAATTAAAGTGGAAACATCTCGGCATTTACAATCTCCGTAAGATCTGTGATGTTATTAACGTAATTAGAGTGAAACAATCTCGGCATTTAAAATCTCCGTAAGATCTGTGATGTTATTAACGTAATTAAAGTGGAAACATCTCGGCATTTACAATCTCCGTAAGATCTGTGATGTTATTAACGTAATTAGAGTGAAACAATCTCGGCATTTAAAATCTCCGTAAGATCTGTGATGTTATTAACGTATTTAGAGTGAAAACATCTCGGCATTTACTACACGTTGGAGCGTTGTGTTGTTAACTTACGCTATATCTTCACTTTTCGACCCGACACTTCCATTTTAAGCATGGATATATTTCTTCTTCTTCTACCTTTCAGCTCCCTATGGAGCATAGGTCTTCAACAAGCACTTTCCAAGTCGTTCTGTTTCTTGCCATTCCTTTAAGATCATTCCCCATCATCTTCATCTCTGCTTCTACCTGTCTTCTCAAAGAATTCCTTGGTCCTCCTCTGTCTTTTTCCCCTGAGGATTCCAAAAAAGGGCCTGTTGTGTAATACTCTCATTTGGCTTCTGTAGTGTGTCTCCTATTCAGCGCTATCGTCTTCGCTGTACCTCTTTATCCACTGGTATTTGACAGGTCATCATCATCATCGAGTTTCGTCTCCGCAACGTAGGTTGGCTACCATGGATCGCCATTCCACTCTATTTCTTGCTTTGATGGTGCAGGTTGTCATAGATTGACTTGTCCATCTTTTGATGTTACTCGTCCATGTTAGTTTTGATCTACCTCTGCCTCTTTTACCTTGTATTTTCCCTTCAATATTATTTTTAGTAGCTGTTGTGTCTTATAGCGTGCCTCAATAATTTCATTTGTCTTGTCTTAATTGTATTTAGTAGTTCTCTTTTTGTTTTTAGTTGTTTTAAAACTTCATCGTTTGTTTTCATTTCATTCCATCCAATTCTACCTATTCTTTTATAAATCCACATTTCAAAGGCTTCAATTTTCTGTTCTGTTTTCTTGTCTAATGTCCATGTTTCTGCACCATACAGGAATATTGAGAAGATGTAACATTTTGCTTTTCTTAGCTTCACCCCTACTGTTATTTGTTTTGTTGTTAGTATATTTTTCATGGCATTAAAATTACTTTTTGCCATACCTATTCTTTTGTTTATTTCAATTTTACATTTTCTATCATTGGTTAAAGTATGTCCAAGGTAGTTGTAGCTCTGAACTGTCTCCATATGTATTGCTTCAACTGTGATATTTACTTGTAGGTCTTGAGAATTTTCTTTGTTTATGATCATAGTTTTAGTCTTTTTGATATTCATATCTAGTCCATATTTTTTGCTTGTAATGTTTATCACATTAAACAATTGTAGGTCTTTAGGGTTTTCTGCTAGTAGAACAGTATCATCAGCATATCTTAGGTTATTGATTATCTTTCCATTAATGTTTAGGCCTGGCATCTCTGAGATGTTTTTAAAGATTTGCTCAGTGTATAGATTGAACAAGCTTGGTGATAGGATGCCTCCTTGTCTTACTCCTATTTTTATGTCCATGGGTGTAGAGTTCCGTTACATTTTATTATTGCTGTTTGCTCCCAGTACAAATTACATATTAGTCGTATGTCTGTGTCGTCTAGATTTATATCATTTAGACAGTCTATAAGTTGATTATGGTGTATTCTATCGAAAGCTTTGGTGTAGTATATGAAGCCGGTATATATTGGTTTGTTTACTTCTATGTACTTTTCAATAAATGTTCTCATGCTAAATATGGCTTCTTTTGTGCCACAGTTTTTCCTGAATCCAAATTGCTGTTAATCTAATTCAGTATTGAATTTATTCTGAATCCTCCCCTGTATATCTTTTAGTACAATTTTTGTTACCTGGCTCATTAGGTTTATTGTTGTAAAATCACTTCATTCAACTGCACCATTCTTTTTAGGCAATGCAATGAAAGTTGATGTTTTAAGTTCGTTTGGTATGTATCATGTATGGTATATGTAATTGCATATGTCTATGATCACTTCGATGCCAAAATCTACTAGAACCTGTATCATCTCTATCTGTATATTGTCAGTATCCTGCTGCCTTTCCCTTTTTCATTGTTTTTATAGATTTTTCTACTTCTGATTTCAGGATTTTATAGTTGTATGTACATTTTATCAATGGCTTTTTGTCCCTTTCGTCATTAAATAATTCATCTGACTGGTAAATTTCCATAATTCTATGTTTTTGAATTTGTCCTGCCATTTCCATCCTTTTATTCTGCGTAAGCATCCAGTAATGGATAAATTTTAGTCCGGGCTGCTGCCATTTTTGCCTACTCTTTTCGGCTTTTATTTACCAAAGGTTCTTTAAAGTGTGCGAATGCACAAGGGACCTTCGGTGTTTCGCTGTTATCACAGAGGACATCCGATCTCATTGTCTAGAGATTACTGGAGGGTAAAGAGAGACTACTGGAGGGTAAAGAGAGATTACTGGAGGGTAAAGAGAGGCTACTGGAGGGTAAAGAGAGATCACTGGAGGGTAAAGAGAGATCACTGGAGGGTAAAGAGAGACTACTGGAGGGTAAAGAGAGACTACTGGATGGTAAAGAGAGACTACTGGAGGGTAAAGAGAGATTACTGGAGGGTAAAGAGAGACTACTGGATGGTAAAGAGAGACTACTGGAGGGTAAAGAGAGATTACTGGAGGGTAAAGAGAGACTACTGGAGGTTAAAGAGAGATTACTGGAGGGTAAAGAGAGACTAATGGAGGGTAAAAAGAGACTACTGGAGGAGGGAAAGTGAGATTACTGGATGGTAAAGAGAGATTACTGGAGGGTAAAGAGAGACTACTGGATGGTAAAGAGAGACTACTGGAGGGTAAAGAGAGATTACTGGAGGGTAAAGAGAGACTACTGGAGGTTAAAGAGAGATTACTGGAGGATTAACAGAGACTACTGGAGGGTAAAAAGAGACTACTGGAGGAGGGAAAGAGAGATTACTGGATGGTAAAGAGAGACTACTGGAGGAGGGTAAAGAGAGATTACTGGAGGGTAAAGAGAGACTATTGGAGGAGGGTAAAGAGAGACTACTTATGGGTAAAGAGAGACTGCTGGAAAGTAAAACCACTAAGAAACCACCAATTCGACGTGGAACATTCTCCCCCCTCCCCTCTCTCTGCGACGAGACCTTCGACTTACATCTCGACCACATTGTCCCAGAAGTGAAATAAACGCCCACTCAAGTACATTGTTTCTGGTAACTTCATGGAAATGAGCTGGATGCTTCCATACGTTCCCATCCCCACCACCCCCACACCTTTTCGATTGATCCCCCAGAAAAATATATCTTTTTCCAGTCTGGGTTTTGAGTGTATACATATTTATAGCTCTCTCTCTCTCTCTCTCTCTCTCTCTCTCTCTCTCTCTCTCTCTCTCTCTCTCTCTCTCTCTCTCTCTTCGCACATACATCACATATAATGATCTCAAGCATTGTCACGTGATGTTTCAAATTTCCAACCAATCATGTCCCCTTCTCTGACTCGAACTCAATAATAGGATGTTTGTAGACATAGATTATTTTTTTCTTTTACTTTTCTTAACTGATTGAAATTCTAAAGTTATTTCAAGAATCTCTAAACCCGGTCAAGTATAATGTTGACGTCAGCACCGATGGGTTAAATATTGAGTTATCAAGAGCGTCCACGAGCGCGTGTTTTGAGACACTTATATTGTTCTCATGGGTTGTTGATATCTTCAAACAAATATATTCTATACCATAATGATAGTTAATGTTGACATGTATTTTAAAGAATCAAATAAAAGAAATATCATTGTTTGTCAGGTCTCTCTAATAACTTAGCTGATATATACAATGTTATGTTTATTTTATATGTTCGCTACAGCTCTTAGTTCTTAAATGTTACGTAGAGCCAGTCTTAACATATGGATGCGAGTCATGGACAATAGGACAACAGACAAGAAAATCACTGGAGTCTGTAGAAATGTGGTTTTACAGAAGAATATTGAGAGTACCATGGACAGCCTAGAAGAGTAATGAAGAGGTTCTGAGAGAGGTCAAAGCAAAAAGAGAGCTAATTTCCAATGTTAGGAAGAGACAATCATCATTTTTGGCCATGTAATGAGAAGAGAACAACTTGAATATATTGTAACAACTGGAAAAATTGAGGGACGAAGAAATAGAGGGAAGCAAAGAGAAAAAATAACAGACAGCTTAAGAGAATGGCTTGGCAGAAGGTCAACAACAGAAATGATAAATAGCTGCCGAGATCGAAAATTGTGGAGAGACATGATCACCTACGCCACTAGGCCCGGTACTTGATGGACAGCTCTAATCGCTCCAATCAGAGCATTTCATAATTTGCGTATTTTGTATTTGTGAGTATCTCCAAATAGAGGACAGTTGTCATATGAGTCTGTAGGCTACATACAATAGGAAAAGATAGTTCAATGACATCCAGCTATAGACCAATCAGCCTTACAAGCTGTTTGTGTAAAACAATGGAACGTATAATCAATCTCAGACTGCAGTGGTACATGGAAAGTGAAAATCTCCTTGTCCCACAACAAGCAGGCTTTAGACAGTGTTACTCTACCGAAGATCAAGCAACCTATCTTTCCCAGGAAATCGAAGATGCGTTTCAAGAAAAGAAACTGGTACTAGCAGCATGGATAGACCTAAAGAAAGCATTTGATAAGGTATGGAAGGAAGGGCTTCTGAAGAAACTGAGAAATTATGGAGTAAATGGCAGGATGTACAAATGGGTCAAAGCATACCTGCATAACAGGAGAGCCAGAGTGCAACTGGATGGTCTTAAGAGTAAGAAGGTCTTATTGCGCCAGGGCGTTCCACAAGGAGGGGTACTATCTCCAACACTTTTTCTGATCTACATCAATGACCTAGTTACTGAACTACCACATGGCATCAAAGTGGCAATGTATGCAGATGACTTGGTAATGTGGTGCACAGAGGAGTATGCAACAGTGGCCTCCAAATTGCTACAAAGAGCTATGAATGCACTGAATTCATGGACAAATAGATGGTGTATCAGCATCAATACAGACAAATGCAGTACTACACTTTTCACACTCTCCCCAAAACAAAAAGCAGGAGCCATCTACATAAACAATGAGCCTGTGAAAGAAGACATACAAGCTACATATCTCGGAGTTACATTTGATAACAAACTATCTTGGAAACAGCAGATAAATAAGGCAACCCAAAAAGCAAGGAGAAAATTGGCTATTCTAAGAAAGTTGTGTGGAACCACATGGGGTGCGAGTGGGAAAATACTCAGTAAAGTTTACCAACAGAGTATACGCCCACATTTAGAATATGGATCATCCGCATGGTGCTCAGCATCAAACACCACATTGCAAGAACTGGATAAAGTACAAAACCAGGCACTTAGGGTCATCACAGGAGCAATGAAATCAACACCAATATTGGAGATGGAGAAATTGTGGAGGATACCAGCACTGAGAGAACGGAGGGACACAAAGGTGCTGATACAGGCAGAAAAATGTGTATGCATGCCGAGACATCCAATGAAGGACAGATTCCAAAATCCAGCATTGGGACGACTTAAGAGAAGCAGCTTTATCCACCAAGCCAAGCGTATTAGTAGACAAACACCAGACATGCCAAGAGTTGTTAAACCCCTTCTGCCCATACCAGAACAGACTCCCTGGACAGATGAATCAGGATTATCAGTTCAAATACGGACAGAAGTGAAAGGAATAGTTGACAAAGAGGAACAAAATAGTCTACAGCGAAAAACAATAGCTCTCAGTTTCCTGGATGAAGAATACCCACAAGACCTATGGATTCGTGTGTACACAGATGGATCAGCACAGAATGCAGTAAAGAATGGGGGAGCAGGTGCATATATAGAGTACCCAAATAACACTAGGGATATGGATAAAATAGCAACAGGGAAATATTGTCACAATTATGATGCAGAAATACAAGCAATAAAGTTGGCAATAGAAAAACTGCTGAACAGTAATCTTAGCCCACAGCCTGTAGTGTTTTTGACAGATGCAAGATCAGTACTCCAGGCACTACAATCCAGGAAATTACCCCATCTGCAGACCTTATTGACTGAACTCTGCAAGCACCACAGGGTTGCCCTGCAGTGGATCCCGTCTCACTGTGGAATACCAGGAAATGAGAAAGCAGATCAGTTGGCAAAGGAAGGTTCAACAGGCACACAACTAGATACACCAGTTACATACCATCATAAGAAACAGATAATCAAATCAATCAGAGGACCACAAGCCCCAAATCAGGATGCCTTTCATAATATGAATAGATATGAACAAGTTATCATTATACGCCTAAGAACAGGACACAATCGACTCCATAGTCACATGTATACAAAATTCAAGATCGGCACATCAACTACTTGTACATGTGGACAGGCACCCCAGACTGCTGAACACATACTTCAAGACTGCACTGAATATAGTAGACTGAGGAAAATCCATTGGCCCATAGATACAACACTACAGACAAAACTATATGGGCCACTGCAAGAATTACAAAAGACAGTAAAATTTATACAGGAAACGACATTGCAGATATAGACAATACTTCAGGCGAACGAAAGATAGATAGATAGATACAATAGTCATCGTACATTTTCAAATTAAAATAGATTTATTGTTAATAGTCTATAAAATATCAGCTTAATTTATTTCCGCCCGCGTTTATAAGGGTAATGGCTACAATGTTAACTTAGTAAGATAAAAGGATGAATGCGACATGATTGAGATTCGTTGAAGCTTAAGAAGACAGAATGTGTGAGCGATATGGATATTTGAAAACAGCAAAAGACGAGTATCAACATTCTTCGTTTGCTTAATTAATAACATTGTACATAGCTTTTGTATGTAAAAATGATATATAAACGCCCTGACAAACTAGAACTCCTGGTCAAGGGTCTCAATATTGATAGATCTGTCTCGGGACAAACGTTTGCTCCCCTCAAACCATTATTTGGAATGCTAATTCTGTGTTTTGATAAAGTATGTTTTCTGAAGAAGCCATATTCTGCATAAGAACATTAATCGAAAAATACACAGAAGTAAACAAACCAATATATGCCTGCTTCATAGACTACACCAAAGCTTTTGATAGAGTACACCACAAAGAACTTATAGAATGCCTAAAAGAGATACATCTAGATGACATGGATATACGACTAATATGCAATCTATACTGGGAGCAAACAGCAATAATAAAATATAACAAAGAGTTCTCTACACCCATTGATATAAAAAGAGGAGTAAGACAAGGATGCATCCTATCACAAAGCTTGTTCAATCTATACACTAAGCAAATCTTTAAAAACATCTTAGAGATGCCAGGCCTACAAATTAATGGAAAGATAATCAATAACCTAAGATATGCTGACGATACTGTACTACTAGCAGAAAATCCTAAAGACCTACAACAATTACTTAATGAAATAAACACGACAAGCAAAAAATATGGACTAGATATGAATATCAAAAAGACTAAAACTATGATCATAAACAAAGAAAATACTCAAAACCCACAAGTGGATATCAAAATTGAAGGAATAGACCTTGAGACAGTTCAGAACTATAACTACCTTGGACATACTATAACCAGTGATGGAAAATGTACAACTGAAATAAACAAAAGAATAGGAATGGCAAAAAGTAATTTTAATGTCATGAAGGACATACTAACATCAAAACAAATAACACCAGAGCTAAAACTAAGAATAGCAAAATGTTACATCTTCTCAATATTCCTATATGGTGCTGAAACATGGACATTAGACAAGAAAACAGAACAGAGAATTGAAGCCTTTGAAATGTGATTATATAGAAGAATAGGTAGAATTGGATGGAAGGAAAAGAAAACAAACGACAGAGTCATAAAACAACTAAAAATGAAAAGAGAACTTCTGAACACAATTAGAACAAGACAAATGCGATTCTTAGGCCATGTTAAAAGACACAACAGCCTACTGAAAGTGATCCTGGAGGGGAAAATACAAGGTAAAAGAGGCAGAGGCAGACCAAGATTAACATGGACGAGTAACATCAAAAGATGGACAAATCAACCGATGACAACCTGCACCATCAAAGCAAGAGATAGAGCAAAATGGCGCTCCATGGTAGCCAACCTTCGTTGCGGAGACGGCACTCAATGATGATGATGTTTTCTGATATGATTTTAAAATATATTTTGGTCCCTATTTTCTAAATTGTCTGTCTAATTTTAGACAATGATTTGTCTCCCGCGCTTTTACTTTTTTAGAAATTGCTGTAATTTTTTAAAAAAACATGTAACAATTTGTTGTCGTATCTATTTGTGAAGAACAGTGAATTGAAGTCTATTATTTGTTGGTAGATGACGCGGGTTCGCATCCCACTATGGTTCACAAGATGTTTCGTTCAATCAAAATGAAAAAAAAACGCAATCCTGTACACTACGTGGCCACAACACTGGGCATGTCACTTTTATTCCTCAGGGTCACGGGATTCCTTCACTCCCTTTTACCCATCCCCCCACTCCCCGACCTACCTCAGAGAATATGTACAAACAATAATAGGAGACATCCTGATCACTTTTTCTAACCTACGTTTTCTCAGTTAAAGTTGTGGGTGGTCCGGTTCATGTTGTTAGCCTGTCAAGTGGATGCCACTCCAGGTATTTAATTGTGTGTGTCTGTGTGTGTGTGCGTGCGCGTGCGTGTGTGTGTGTGTGTGGGGAAAGATTGAGGTGGGGGTTGGGGGCCTTTCCTGTACACTGCTTGGCGACTCCTCTGGAAATGTGAATTTTATTGTCTGCCCTTCACTTAATAAACATAACTTAAGACGACAGACAATAAAACAAGTAGAGGAATTTAAATACCTAGGAAGTATAATGACAAACGACAATTCACAAACAGCAGAAATAGACTCAAGGTGCAACAAAACGTGTCAGATCATTGGACAACTATCACCAATTTTGTCCAACAAGGAAATAGAGCTAGTGGCAAAACGGGCACTTTACAATACAATCTTCATCCCAACATTATGCTACCAGTGCAAGAACAATAAGAAAAAAATAACCTCTATTAGATGAACTGTGTTTGACGAATGACAGGAAACAAACCTGAGTGGCAAAATCAGAAATTAAGAACTGAGAAGAAAGCTAGGGATAACCCCCTCCATAGAATATATAAAGAAACAACAAATAAAATGGTTTGACCACGTGATAAGGCTGAAAGATCAAAATACAACGAACCTTCAAGAAACGTTGCGAGAACACTAGACCCAAGGGATGACCACGAAAAAGATGGATTGGTGGTATATTAGAAACACTAGGAAACATAACAGCAGCAGAGGCGAACAGAAGGGCAAAAGACCGTAAATAATATCTATCCTCAACGCTGAAAGGCGAATGAGGAAGGAAAGAAGAAGACTTAATCGCCTGAAAACTTTAGAAGTAGATTACTTAAAACTCTCTTGTAAGGTTAATGCAATAAAAGATGCGATTATTTTTTTATATATTAATATTGATTTACCAAAAGCGGGATAAAGTGAATACAAATACAAAGAGTTGCGAGAAAATTGAGTAATGTACGTTGAGAGTTATTGTTCAAACATTAATCTAGAACAAAGAACTGTATACAATATAAAACGACATCTTGATGCACATGTCGATTTTGACTGCCTAAATTCTAATTTAAAACTGCGGGAGTCTCCGTGGTCTATAGGGACAATTTTGTAATCAGGACAATTCACCAACTCCACAGCAACATAATGCATTGCTTTTGGCACAAAATTGAAGACGAAACAAAATCTGTCCCACGAGACATCGAGTCAATAGCAACATTTAAAATTAAGAATAACTGCTCTTTTCCCTCTGTTACCATTCACAAATGACACTGAGCTCTATCTCAGCAGTATTAATATAAAAATAGGGATAAATACTACTGAGATAGAGCTCAGTGTCATTTGTGAATGGTAACAGAGGGAAAAGAGCAGTTATTCTTAATTTTAAATGTTGCTATTGACTCGATGTCTCGTGGGACAGATTTTGTTTCGTCTTTGTCTGAAAATAATATTTGTTTTTTTGTTTCGTTTTTGTCTGAAAATAATATTTGTCGAATTATTATTTTCAGACAAAATGTCTTCAAGATTTTGTTTCGTCTTTGTCTGAAAATAATATTTGTTTTTTTGTTTCGTTTTTGTCTGAAAATAATATTTGTCGAATTATTATTTTCAGACAAAATGTCTTCCATTATCCATATTATCCAGCGTTTGCTCCATATATTGTAATGAACCTGGATTATATAAACTATAATTATGCGTATGTATCTACATGTGTATTTATTGTATTTACATGTGTATATATTCTATGGCGTGGATTATTCCCAGCTTTATTCTCAGTTTTTAATCTCTGATCTTATCTCTCAGCTTGTTTCCTGTCATTTGTCTAACACATTGTGTTGTTATGTTGGACAATATATTTGAATTCTTCTTTTCAACGCTCTAATTGTATATCGTTTTGTTTATGTTGTATTGTAAACATTTATTTATTGCTAATGTAATGGTTTCTCGACGCCTTGCTAGGCGTATGGGGGATATGGTGTTATTGACTATACTTTTCCACGGCCACGGCACTTTTATGGGTAAAGTGGTCAGTATCACGTCAGACTACCTTACTTCCAAGAAAAATATCTCCTATCCATTTTTAGAGGCTGGGTGATTCCCAGAGTCTTCTCTGTCCAAGAAAAAAAAAATTCGCCACTTCTGAAAATCGAGCCCGGTTCCTTCCGATCAAGAAGCGAGTACACTAACCACTTTTTTAAAAAAAGAATCTTCAACTAGAAATAATTATCGTCATTGTTCTCTATTGTTTTTGTGCAATTAGTCAGGATTGTGGTTATCTTATATATATATATATATCATCATCATCATCATGTGCCATACCGGTTGGCGTAGGCGATCATGCCCTTCCTTCCACACATTTCTACCTACCGTGCATCGTATTAGCTCTGTTGTTGACTGTTTTCCATGTCATGACATTAAGCTATACAGTATTTGCTCTCTTTACTGTCCGCTATTTCCCTGTATTTTGCCAGTTGTAATCAAGTATTCCAACTTTCCTCTTCTCAAGATATGCCTGAAAAATGTTGATTATTTCTTTCAGATATTTCTTTGGAGATCCATGTTTGTGTTGGCCTCTTTGAGAATTTCCTGGCTAGTCATTTTAGCTATCCAGGAAACTTTCAACATTCTTCTGAGAAATCCCATATTTGTGACCTCTAATCGTCTTTTTATTTGTTTACGGTCCATGATTCGCTTCTATAGGTCAAAATTGGCTCTATATAGTAACAATGAAAACTTTTTCGCACTTTTATTGACATAGATTTGTTGCATAAGATGTTTTTCATTTTCTGAAATGTTATGTGGGCCTGAGCTATTCTGCTTTTTATTTCTGTGGTGCATTTTCCATCTGATGTTATTATTGTGGCCATGTACTTGACTCGTTACACTTGTTTCAGATCTGTCTTGTTTTTATGTTGCATGATGGTGATGACTATTTCTTCGATATCACCATTACTTATGTTTTCTTACTATTCAGACTTAGACATTTCTAGTTGCTTTCTTTTACTATTATGTCTATCATTTTTTGTAGTTCATTCTCTGTCTCTGCTATTAAGACTGTCATCGGCATATCACAAACTATTTATGTTGTGACCATTGACTTCAATTCCTTTATATCTACTATTGATCTCATAATAATATTTTTGCTGTAAAGTGAAAACAAATCCGGCGACAGAACACAGCCTTGTCTGACTCGTTGTTTTATATAATGGAACTGTCCTGTTTGGTGTCTGTTTGTTGCCAGTACATGTTTTTTTATGATTCGCAGATCCTTGCCTTCCATGTTTTGTTTCTGCATCATATTGATTATTTCCACGTGCTTTTAACTTTTTCAAATGCTTTTGTGTAGTCTATAAACCACAGATATATATTGTTCTTTATCTCTTTAGCTTTTTCTATCCATGTTCTTATGATGTATATTACATTATTGGTTCCCTTTCCTTCCACAAACGCTCTATTTTGTTTCTTACACGTCTCAAGATGATTCTTAGTAATATTATATATATATAGGGAGCCGCGTTAGCTCAGTGGTTAGTGAACTGGACTACAAAGGACAAGAGGTGGGGTTCAATCGCAACCGACGGCTTTCGGTTCACCCAGCCTTTAATGGGTACCGAATATTTTTTTTGGGAAAGTAAAGCGGCATGGGCGTAATACCGACCGCATTACCACAAAAATCATGTGCTGAAGGTTTGTACAATTTATGGTCACTAACACCATATTTCCTATACGCTACTTGGCCCCGTCGAATACATATATATATATATATATTTTTTTTTTTTTTTCTCAACTGAGAGTACAACACAACAGACCTTTTTTTGGAATCCCCAGGGGAAACGACAATGGGGAAGACCAAAGAATTCTTACAGAAGACAGATAGAAGCAGTGATGAAGATGATGGGGTTTTAAATTGTTCATCTTCTGAATTACTCCTTGTGAATTTGTTACAATTATTCATCTTTGAATTACTTCTTCTATATTTGTTCAAATTATTGATTTCTCGAATTACTCCGTGTGTACTTATTTGGATTGATCAACTTCTTAATTACTGCTTGTTTATTTGTTTAAATTGCTTATTTTTGAATTGGTCATTGTGTTTTTGTTTAAATTGCTTATTTTTGAATTGGTCATTGTGTTTTTGTTCACATTTTCCATTTTATGATTGCTATATGTGCATTTGTTCAGGTTCATCACCTTTGAATTGGTCCTTGCGTATATGGTCAAATTATTTATCTTTGAATTGGTCCTGGTGTAATTGTTTAAACTGGTTATCTTCGAAATGTCCCATGCGTATTTGTTCCAATTATTCATCTTTGAATTGGTCCATGCTCATTTATTGCTAATCTTCTGAATTATTCATATCATTCCTAACATTTACCACCGCAGCCGCATAATTTCCAACCAATGAGCTATTTATATTTTCCTGTCCGTCTTTTCAGCTCCCACAATTCCTGTGGACGCCTGTCTTGGTACCAATTAATATCCGGTTGTTTTCAGGGATTCCTGGATCAATGAATGTGTAGCCATTATAATGATTTCTTGTCTTTTATAATACAGAATCGTTTTAAGAGCAATTCCTGTCTCGCATTTTTGGGTCATCGATCATTTCCTGATGTGTAAGATCTAGGATTTCAAGCAAAGAATTCTCTTTTGTTATACATAGCTTGATATATGTATTGACAAGGTATCACCTAAGATCGATTGGCTGTCTTGTAATATTTTAGCAAAATATCTGTGTTCCCTCTGAAGCAACAAGGAAAACTGTCGTCAGTATGGAAAGAGAAAAATCAATTTAATTCTCAGTTAGTTCGAGAGATGGATAGATTTGTGTATTTGATTGAATCTTAGGTCCATAAATATGTTTTTCAAGTGGCGTATAATTTTTGTTTAACCAATGTTCTTTTTTTAATGTAAGAAAAAGGTGAATCGGAATTATCATGCTATCCCACATAACGAGACAGTTGCAACATATCGAGCTTCTGAAGTTCTGGTGTACTTAATTTGTCTCCTGGCTCTCAACGGCCGTAGCATGATAATGCTAGCGCGGAAAATCTTGTTCTCATTGACTTGTTAAATGCTTACATCGGGACTGTTACGTCTTCAAAGTTTACCAGCACGTGTTCCGGACCGCTCCTGCTGAATGAAAGGCTTGGTTATATGTGCGTTGTTGGGTTACGTTGCCACTTCGGATGGTGCTGGTGTATGACTCCTTGCCTCACGTTTAAAGGTGCAAATCCATATATAGTTATGGAGAGAGAGAGAGAGAGAGAGAGAGAGAGAGAGTGTGTGTGTGTGTGTGTGTGTGTGTGTGTGTGTGTGTGTGTGTGCGTGCGTGCGTGCGTGCGTGCGTGCGTGCGTGCGTGCGTGCGTGCGTGCGTGCGTGCGTGCGTGCGTGCGTGCGTGCGTGCGTGCGTGCGTGCGTGCGTGTGCGTGCGTGTTTGAAATTATTTACAATTTAAAAAAAAAATTAAAGGAACCCTTGATATGAAAAAGACGATTGCAAATTATTTTAAGTATGCACATTGTACAGATCAAATAACAAGACTTTTGACAATTTAAGAAATCTTTGTTGTTCTTCCTGGGAGGACAACATTTTATTGTAAAGCCGACAATAACATTACCAGCTTCATTGAACTGATAATGGTAACCAACCTCCTACAATTCTCCCCCGTTGCTCTGGTCTCGGCTACAGAGTTTCAGCAATGAGCTGAAATATTTATATGTGATTAGGGCAGAGATAGAAGATCCATGTGAACTGTGCAGGTGCAATGATAATGATTTTATGTACACAACAGTGAGCTAGGCTTGTACTAGGAAAAAGAACTATAGCTTGTTTCATAACTCGTGCCCAACTTTTAAAATCGAGCGCTTTTTAACCGCTTGTTGTAAGTTGTTCAAAATTTGCATGTAAAGTTATAATGATTAGAACCCAACAGGGAATTAATTTCATTTTAAAAAAACATTTGGTTTATTGTTGCTTATTTGATTTATATAAATTTATAACGACCCATTGATGTAGTCAAAACTTAATGTTTGCAGTATTTTAAGTTAAAATAGCGAGTAAAAATCCATACAAGGTAAAATTGACGTGTTTGCACGCTTTTACCGTGGTTTTTTGACACAATTAGACACTTGTAAAGAACACGAGAAATTGTGTGTTCCATTTCCGTTCATTCATAGGTGGAGACGTGGAACGATAACATTTATCATGAGTCTTAAAATGAAATTCTGCAGTTTACAAAACATCGCAATAAAAATGTATGACTATTTTTGCAAAGAGGCTAAACGGGAAGATTATTTCATTCTTTAGAAAACCCTGAGAATAGGACAAGACACATTTTGGATTTATCTAAACGGTTATTTAATCGCTGGATTCAAGCACGTGACCGTCAATGTTCAAAATATACAAAATCACAAGGAAGAGCAAAAATGTTGGATAATTTCGACAGTGAACTTATTAGAAGTGAAATTCGCAAAATGTTGGGTATGAATGAAACTGTTACAATAAGAAAATTAAAAGTGTCGCTGAAAAAGAACAACAGTATTGAAATATCAAAGTCTACATTATGGAGGAATGTGAGAGCTGCAGGCTTTACATTCAGAAAGTATTCCAATGGACGAAACATCATCTGTGAGAAGCCACATATAGTAGTCATGAGAAGCAAGTACTTACGTGAAGTAAAAGAGGTGCGCAAGCAAGGTTATGATATTGTGTACTTGGATGAAACATGGATCAATGCTCACCACACTAACCAAATGGAATGGCAGTCATCAGATGGAAAGATTAAGAGATTAATACCTAGCAGCAAAGGACAGCGCTTGATAATTGCTCATGCAGGTAGTCGACAACATGGACTAATACAGAATGCAGAGCTCACTTTTCTTTCAAAATCCATAGACAATCGGGATTATCACACAGAGATGAATGGTCACATATTTAGACATTGGATTGAAAATTCTGTTCTCCCATCACTAGATCGACCATTTTGCCTAATAATGGACAATGCAGCGTACCACAACATTGTTGCACTTGAAGATAAAGTCCCGACGTCATCCAGTACAAAAGATGCTATTAAGATATGGCTCACAAAGGAGCACATACAATTCAATAACATGTACTTAAAACCTGAATTACTATCTCTAGTAAAGCAAAAACAAAGGACAAAGATTTTTCAAATAGATAAGATTATCCAAGAGCACGGTCATATAAGTTTGAGGCTGCCACCTTACCATGCTCATTTAAATCCAATAGAACTAATCTGGGCAAAATTAAAAGGACAAGTGGCAGATGAAAATACAACATTCAAAATATGCGATGTAAAGACTCTTGCTAATCTCGCTTTATTAAATATAGACAAAGATTATTGGGCTAAATGTGAAGACCACGTCTTAAAACAGGAAGAGGAATATTGGAAAAATGATGGTTTGTGGAATGTTCAACCCCAAACAGTTATTAATCTTTTAGACTCGTCTGATTCAGAATGAAAGTATATAGCTCCCACAATGTTGGCCCCTATATTACCTTAAATCAGTTCAACAAAAGGTCCTTATCAGGACCACACAACTATGAAAATTGGACATACAGGTATACCTTGATATTATCGTCCGTCCTTGAACTGAGAAGACAATAATTCTCCTGGTGTTTTGTCTTATTAGGTTATTTCCCCATTACGGCCATGCCTTTACCTAGTGAAAATTAATCATAGACCAGCAACTACGGTAATTTCTAATATTTAGGGGTTCACAATTTACAATTTTGACAAACATCAAAGAAATTCGCCGCTTTAAGAAAACTGCAGCTGCAAGATATTTGTTAAATATACATTTAAAGGGTCTTTTGCATTCTAATAACATTTGGAAAACTTCAACAGTTTAACAAACGGTTACTGAGTAATAGCGTTTTGAAGTTGGGCGCGTGATTTGAAACGAGCTATAAGGAGTATATGTCGTAAACGAGAAAAAAAAAATTAGTACTAATCAAACACTCATATTTTTTTTTTCATTTCATTTTATTTTCTCTTTCTTAGGTTCTTAGCTTTAGTTTGTTTCCAATGTATAATGGGCTTACATTTCCCTTGCGTGTCCGTTAGTTTTTGTTACCGCCGTTTTCCGAGAAAGGTCGCATGTAGACCGAAATGTCAATTGTCTGGTTTGTCCTGCTATGTACAGCTGTCACCATACACTGTTTTTATCCCGTTCAATACCAACCAGTCTTACCGCAGCATTGCTTCTATTTGTATGTTACTATATATATTTAACTCCCGTGTGTTACCAGGGCCTCATTATGTGGGAAGTAAAGAATAGTGACACTGTGACCTTCCAGGCGTGTCGTAAGAGGCGACTAAGGAGAGTGATCGATGGCTAGACAAGCTGTAATTGTAAAAAATATTGTTATGGAAACAGACCATATATTTTAGAAGCAGTGATCTCTGCAATATGTGCCATTTTGGCACGCAAGGTTTCTGCTTTTGAGATTGTAATTCTACCCTATGTGCCGTCTTCGGCTCGAAAGGACAATAGATATATATTTAAGACTTTATCATTGCCTATTAATCATCATTATCATCAAGTACCGGGTCTGCTGGTGTAGGTGATAATGTCTCTCCACAACTTTAGATCTCGAGTTATTTATCATTTCTGTTGTTGACCTTCAGCTAAGCCATTCTCTTAAGCTGTCTGGTATTTTTTCTCTTTGCTTCCATCTATCTCTTCGTCCCTCAATTTTTCCAGTTGTTACAATATATTCCAGTTGTTCTCTTCTCATTACATGGCCAAAAAAATGATGATTTGCCTATTAATAAATAGCGATAAATAAAAGAAGTGCAGTACCGGTTTATTTGTTAAGATGAGCTGTCAATGCAATGATGAATAGTATAGTTGGACGCCAACTCCAGTTGGAAATAGATTGGAAGTGGTTCTTTTTTGATCCACAGGAAGCTGTAGGGTTAATGATGAAGTAATTAATAATGTGCGTGTCTGTTTCAGTATAATCATAATGGCATCCCTGTTGTCTACAGCAGACAATGGGTTTACTGTCTGGATAAGTTGAAGTCTCCTCTCTGCGGCATTTTCCTGGACAAAATGGATAGTTTCTGCCTGTGGAGTAAAATCCCATGCTGTAAGGAGCTAGTGGAACAATGAGACGGAAAGATCGATGTTTTTGTAATGTGGATGATATGGGAGTGATCACCAAAGTGATAACCTGGCACGAACTGGGAAGCGAAATGAAACAGTTTGATATCACTTACGTTGTAGGAGGTACCAAACTCACAGACTGGCACTAGTAACATCGTAGGGGTTACTAATGTTACAGATTAATAAATTAGAGGTTGAATGAGTTATTAATGTGACAGTGTAACGTGAGAGTACCAAATGAGTTATTAATGTGACAGTGTAACGTGAGAGTACCAAATGAGTTATTAATATGACAGTGTAACGTGAGAGTGTCAAAAGAGTTATTAATATGACAGTGTAACGTGAGAGTACGAAATGAGGTATTAATGTGACAGTGTAACGTGAGAGTACCAAATGAGTTATTAATATGACAGTGTAACGTGAGAGTGTCAAATGAGTTATTAATATGACAGTGTAACGTGAGAGTACCAAATGAGTTATTAATGTGACAGTGTAACGTGAGAGTACCAAATGAGTTGTTAATGTGACAGTGTAACGTGAGAGTACCAAATGAGTTGTTAATGTGACAGTGTAACGTGAGAGTGTCAAATGAGTTATTAATATGACAGTGCAACGTGAGAGTACCAAATGAGTTATTAATGTGACAGTGTAACGTGAGAGTACCAAATGAGTTATTAATATGACAGTGTAACGTGAGAGTGTCAAATGAGTTATTAATATGAAGTGTAACGTGAGAGTACCAAATGAGCTATAATGTGACAGTGTAACGTGAGAGTACCAAATGAGTTGTTAATGTGACAGTGTAACGTGAGAGTACCAAATGAGTTGTTAATGTGACAGTGTAACGTGAGAGTACCAAATGAATTGTTAATGTGACAGTGTAACGTGAGAGTACCAAATAAGTTGTTAATGTGACAGTGTAACGTGAGAGTACCAAATAAGTTGTTAATGTGACAGTGTAACGTGAGAGTACCAAATAAGTTGTTACTGTGACAGTGTAACGTGAGAGTGTCAAATGAGTTATTAATATGACATTGTAACGTGAGAGTACCAAATGAGTTATTAATGTGACAGTGTAACGTGAGAGTACCAAATGAGTTATTAATGTGACAGTGTAACGTGAGAGTACCAAAAGAGTTATTAATGTGACAGTGTAACGTGAGAGTACCAAATGAGTTGTTAATGTGACAGTGTAACGTGAGAGTACCAAATGAGTTATTAATGTGACAGTGTAACGTGAGAGTGTCAAATGCGTTGTTACTGCGACATCTTAACACAAAAGACGGCGAAGAAGTTAATTATATGACAGTTTAGTTTAACATTTACGGTATTCGCGTCATCATCATGATGTATACCTGTTGGCGTAGGCGATCATGTCCTTCCACAATTTTCTATCAACCGTGCAAAGTATCATTTCTGTTTTTGACTGTTTTCCATGCCATGACACCAAACTATCTAGTATCTTCTCTCTTTGCCGTCCGCGATCTCTTTCCCTGTATTTTTCCAGTTGTAACCAAGTATCCTAACTTTTATCTTCTCTTGATGTCACCGAAAAAATGTTCATTGTTTCTTTCTGATGTTTCTTATGAGCTCCCTGTTTATGTTTTGGTATTCGCATATGTTACTAATACAACAGATGTATACGAATTACTTCAGCAGAAGTTACTACAGTGACAACGTTATAGAAATGGTGTGCGCAGAAGTTAAGGATGTATCAGTTTAACACAATATCATAGTCAAGGGTTACTAATCTGACAGTTTTATATGAATGGTGTACATAGAAGTGTCTCCTGTGACAGGTTAACATGAATAGTATTCAGGAGGTACTAATTTGACAGATTATTACCATTAGCTTTGTACAAGTTGACAAAGTAAAAATAACGACAGTTACACCCTGCCCTGCTCACTGCCATTTGATTTCCTCATCGCCTGTTTTCTCTTCCCAATCGCTGCGCCCTGCCACAGTTTACTGCAAGTGCTGCCAACAATTAGCACACTAGTCCGACCACAAATGGCCTTGTCTGTCCTTTATTACATGTTCGGTATTACGGTAACGGAAGAACAAAAGCGAACAAATGATATCTCTCCTCGACGCTGAAAGATAAATAAATGGTAAAGTAAAGGTAAAGTACGAGACTTGAATCGGCATCTTAGCACGCGAGTTTTCACCCATATGTGCTCGGCCACCTATTCAGAAGTGTTCGGAGACTTATGGATAGTGTTGCTTCAAGCATCGAAACTCACGATGCGATGCGGTATTCCTTACCTCCTTGAGTACTACCCTGGTACCTATTACTGCCAGCGGCTGGGTCGATCGCGGGGGTATGTTTTTTTTTTTTTTGCAGCCACGAGTACATCTCACACTGCCACCAGTGGGAATCGAACACAGGTTGTCCGAACGTCGGTGGCCCTATCTGGTGGTTTTGTCAACCAGGATGCCGAGGCCCGTTGAAAGGTAAATATGGAAGGAGAAAAGGTGTTACGGAGTTCTATTTTAACCTGGGCACTACAAATTGGTTGGTGGTTTAATCGGCTGGCTTGTTCACCATATGTAGCCGAATGTCATCAAACGTTTGAATAAATATCAGTAAAAGAAAAGAGAGAAACATAGTTTCATATTTTTTTGGACTCTTCAAGCCTCAGGTATAGTCTCTACAAACCCTCGTATCTTCAAGCCTCGGGTATAGTCTCTACAAACCCTCGTATCTTCAAGCCTCAGGTATAGTCTCTACAAACCCCCGTATCTTCAAGCCTCAAGTATAGTCTCTACAAACCCTCGTATCTTCAAGCCTCAGGTATAGTCTCTACAAATCCTCGTATCTTCAAGCCTCGGGTATAGTCTCTACAAGTCCTCGTATCTTCAAGCTTCGGGTATAGTCTCTACAAGCCCTCGTATCTTCAAGCCTCGGGTATAGTCTCTACAAACCCTCGTATCTTCAAGCCTCGGGTATAGTCTCTAAAAGCCCTGGTATCCTCAAGCCTCGGGTATAGTCTCTACAAGCCCTCGTATCTTCAAGTCTTTGGTATAGTCTATTCAAGCCCATATATAAGTCTCTTCAAGCCTCTGGAATTTTTCCTTCAAGATTGTGGTATTTCTCTTCAAGCCTCTGGTATTTCTCTTTATGCCTCTGGTATTTTCACTTCAGACATCTCTCATTTTCTCTTCAAGCCTCCTGTATTTTCTCTTCAAGCCTTTTGTATTTCTCTTCAAGCCTCTGGTAATTTCTCTTCAAGCCTGTGGTATTTTCTCTCCACACCCCTGGTGTTTTCTCTTCAAGTCTGTGGTACTTTTTCTTTAAGCTTCTCGTATTTTCTCTTCAAGCCTCTGATTTTTCAGTTAAAACATCTGGTATTTCTCTTCAAGCCTTTGGTATTTCTCTTGAAGGCTGTGGTGTTTTCTCTTCAAACTTCTGGTACTTTCTCTTCAAACCTCTGGTATTTCTCTTCAAACTTCTGGTATGTCTCTTCAAACCTCTGGTATTTCTCTTCAAACCTCTGGTATTTCTCTTCAAACCTCTGGTATTTCTCTTCAAACTTCTGGTATTTCTCTTGAAATCTCTGGTATTTCTCTTCAAACCTCTGGTATTTCTCTTGAAATCTCTGGTATTTCTCTTCAAACCTCTGGTATTTCTCTTCAAACCTCTGGTATTTCTCTTGAAGTCTCTGGTGTTTTCTCTTCAAGCCTCTAGTACTTTCTCTACTTTCTCTTCAAACCTCTGGTATTTCTCTTCAAACCTCTGGTATTTCTCTTCAAACCTCTGGTATTTCTCTTCAAACCTCTGGTATTTCTCTTCAAACCTCTGGTATTTCTCTTCAAACCTCTGGTATTTCTCTTCAAACCTCTGGTATTTCTCTTCAAACCTCTGGTATTTCTCTTCAAACCTCTGGTATTTCTCTTCAAACCTCTGGTATTTCTTTTCAAACCCCTGGTATTTCTCTTCAAACCTCTGGTATTTCTCTTCAAACCTCTGGCATTTCTCTTCAAACCTCTGGCATTTCTCTTCAAACCTCTGGTATTTCTCTTCAAACCTCTGGTATTTCTCTTCAAACCTCTGGTATTTCTCTTCAGACCTCTGGTATTTCTCTTCAAACCTCTGTTATTTCTCTTCAAACCTCTGGTATTTCTCTTCAAACCTCTGGTATTTCTCTTCAATCCTCTGATATAGTGGAAGTTGTCGTGTAATTTAATGGGAACAAATGAAGCATAGTGTGACTGATGAAAACAGTGAGCAACGAATAAATAGCGGGGAACAGTGAGCAACAGATACTGGGCAGTTAAGGAAAATATCAAAATGGGATGTCAACAGACGTTATAACCAACTGTAGAGTTAGTAAGTTGTGAAGAGTCGCAATCATTTTCGAAATCAAGCACGGTGCATGATGATGATGTTTTTTTTTTCATAAGGTAGAAAGACTTGAGTGATTTTTCTTTCTCCTAACGCTCTATTTGAAGTTAAGGTTGCATTCTAACAAAGACTGAAAAGCAGTGTTTTCCATCCCCTGATCATTCATTTAGGTGTAATCCAATGTGTTCTGTAACAAGATATAGCTTCGCGGCATCACATGAAATAGATCAGCAACGGAATTGATTTAAAATAAACACTAGGGACAGGAATATGTATCTGGACACGATCGTCTACATTCGTGATCATGGTACCTGATGATGAATGGGAAAATCGAAAGTTTGAAGATGATTCGATTTCGATTTTCCCTCTCCCTGCTTTTCATGTGGATTATAGTCGAACTTAACTGGAAACTGTCACAGTTTGGGCCGGGAGGCATTAATAACCAGATGTAGTCGTATAGATGTTAATGTATGTACTTTCTGAATTGTGTCATCCGGACAGTGTTTCTATATTCAAATTGCTGACGATGAATGATGATATCGTGTGGCGAAAGACAGTTCTGCTGCGTTCACTTTCGGTGCCGATTGGTCTTATGTCTTTTGGCGTTACTGTAGCGGCTATGTTGGGGACGGCAGCTGCCTTTCTTTGTTTAGATATTCGCTGAGATTCGGATGATATGGAAGATTAATTCGGATGATTCCGCTGGCACGGGCGGTTGAGCAATTATGGATCTTCATTCGTTTTCAGTGATACCGGGGCCTTCGACAAACTACAACTATAACTTTCTGATAACGGTTTATCTTAATGACTCGACTGTTCGAGGTTTCATGGTCTAAACGAGTGTCTACACTGATGTTGGTGCGCCACAATAATTGCTTCTATGTAATTGTTCACGTCTTCCTTCTCAAGTGACATGTAGAAATAAGCAGACCTGAATAAACTGTCTGTTTATATTATTCACTTCCAATAGATTTCACCATGCAGAAACACAAAATAAATAAATAATATGGGCAGTTTTTTTTTATAACCTACAAAACAATTTTTGTACGTTTCTTATGAAACATTTTCTAATATTATGTGTTGGCATCTTAATGCTGGCATCATGATAAATAATTTAGAATGCCATACAAGGAGATTTTGCTTCGTAATTAAAATTTAAATGCAGACATTATCTGCAACAAATAGCTGGAGAAAGTTATTACGATAAAAATGTACAAAACACTGGATCATGTTGACAAATATGAAATATAAGAAAGGCAATCTGTCGATGATTCCCTTTATTATTTTCTAGATGTCCATGTAAAGTTTTATTTTTTCTTATGATATCTGTCTGCTTTATCTTATTTGTTTGTCTTAGCACCATTTCTTTTCATGTCATTTATCCGAGTTCACATTATTTTTCTGTCGTAGCGACATTTGTTTATTTTTCAGCAATTTATCTTGAAGCCATTTTTAGTCTGTGTTCCTTTATCTTTATAACTTTTGTCTGTAATACCACTTGTCAGTTTTCATGGCATTTACCTGTCATTATATAATTTGTCTGTCTTCATGTCATTTCTCAATCTTATTATCATTTCTTTTTTTATGATAGCTGTTTATCTTTTTCCAGGTGCATGCATTTCATCATTCCAAGAAATATTTCTTTATGCCACTAACCTGACTGTGTCCCTTTAATGGTATTACTATTGTAATGCTACAAAGAGCCAAGTGGGTGCATATTTTTTCTCTTGGCCAGAGTTGAGTAATTTAAACGATAACCTAGTTTATGTAGTCCGATATCATTTAGTAAAATCAAGTTTCTTTTCTTATTGATCAGGTAATGTCATGTCAAAAGCATTTTGGCCACAAATTTGTTACCGCGGTATTTAAAAAAAGATTATCCTGATGGCATTATCCCATTTAGAGGATTGCTAGGGGAACACATAGAACGGTAGTTAAAGGCCGTTTGTCTTCAACACTCGCCACGAGGTGTTCGGGTCTGTTTTTTTTTTTTATTTCACCCTGGAGAGAATAAAAATGTTTGACGTTACCGAGATTCAAACCCGCGCTCTCCTGGCTTGGAACACTACGAGTTATCAACTCAACCACACACAAAATGAACTGGATCGCTGAGAATAAGATCCCCTAAGTTAACCAAGCTCAAAAATGGTACTGGAGGTTTTCTGGGAAAGTGGTGCGACCTGGCGTAAAACTGACCATAACACCCATAAAATGTACCATTGGCCATTAACAAATAAAAACATTAACACCACAATCAATCATTACCCTTACGCTTTAAGGCATGTTTACTTGATCTATTTTGTAAGATTTCTTACAATGTCGTTTACCTTCCACTTTTTTTGCGCTGTTAGAATGTTTGTACAAAGAATAGAGATTGTCATTTACTGAGTTGAATACAAACCGATAACAACAGATTTGTTTTTTTCCCCCTATTACACTTTTGAAGACACACAAAAACACAATAGATTAGCCAGTGCCAGCTCTTGCCGTGGCTTATGTAGCTTTAGGCTTATTCGATTTCGATTTTCATTTCTTCTGGTTAATGGCT
The DNA here is from genome assembly GCA_032433765.1 of Megaustenia siamemsis. Classification (NCBI taxonomy): domain Eukaryota; kingdom Metazoa; phylum Mollusca; class Gastropoda; order Stylommatophora; family Ariophantidae; genus Megaustenia; species Megaustenia siamemsis. The sequence continues at coordinate 34,709,486 of JAVIAB010000073.1, read as the reverse complement.
GAAGTCCACGAATGGAACATCTATTATCATCTAGTGGGCATTTTTTTTTCTAAGGAAATAACGGTTGCTGAGTAACAAACGAAACAATGAATGGTACGGAGAACAAAGTTTATGTCTAGTTAATGTAAGGTAGATAAAGATTCATCATCATCATCAAGTACCGGGCCTAGTGGCGTAAGTGATCATGTCTCTCCACAACTTTCGATCTCGGCAGCTATTTATCATTTCTGTTGTTGACCTTCTGCCAAGCCATTATCTTAAGCTGTCTGTTATGTTTTCTCTTTGCTTCCCTCTATCTCTTCGTCCCTCAGTTTTTTCCAGTTGTTACAATATATTCCAGTTGTTCTCTTCTCATTACATGGCCAAACAATTATGATTGTTTCTTCCTAATATTGGAAATTAGCTCTCTTTTTATTTTGACCTCTCTCAGAACATCTTCATTACTCTTCTTAGCTGTCCATGGTACTCTCAACATTCTTCTGTAAAACCACATTTATACAGACTCCGGTGATTTTCTTGTCTGTTTTCCTATTGTCCATGATTCGCTTCCATATGTTAAGACTGGCTCTACATAACATTTAAGAACTCTTTTTCTTGTTTCTATTGTCAAAAATAGATTGCATAGTATCTTCCTCATTTTTTGGAAAGCTGCTTTTCCCAGAGCCATTCTGTATCTCACCTCTTTTGTACATCTTCCGTCTGAGGTTAACAAAGTTTCCAAATATTTAAATTCATTTACCTGTTTTAATATTGTTCCACTTGTCTTTATTTTGCACTAAGGTAATGTCTTTTTCTTTGTTGTTACCATTACCTCTGTCTTTTTGCTATTAAGGCAGAGTCCTTTATTTTTGCTTTCTTTCACTATAATGTCCAACACTTCTTGTAACTCATTTTCACTCTTAGCGATTAAGACTGTATCATCAGCATACCTTAGATTATTTATATTATGACCTCCAATTGTTATTCCAGGCATGCTCCTTATGGATCTTAAAATAATTTAACTATAAATATTAAACAAATCTGGTGACAGCACACAACCTTGTCTAACACCCTGTTTTATTTGTTGAAACATTCCCAATTGGTTTCCAGTTCTTATGGCCTCTGTTTGTTGCCAGTACATGTTCTTTATTATTCTTAGATCTTTGCTGTCTACATTTATGCTTTCTAAAATTTTGATTATTTCTTGGTGCTTTACTTGAGATAAAGATTACATAGGTGGTTTATAAAGGAAAAACAGGTTCTTAGATTTTCTTCTTTCTTTCCTTCATGTTTTACTCTTTATTTTGAAGGTTCTTCAGTTATTCAATTCATTACAATTTTAAGCAGGTAATATATTTCTCTAAATCCTTACTATTGCTATCAAATGCGGACCATAAATGGATGGAATGGTAAGTTGATGTTTTCTTCCAAACAATTAATCAATTTCGTTATTTTTTGAACACCTTTGGTGCTATCGACTGAAGCGAAAGACAACCCACCTATCATTGTACCCCTCTTCTCTACGCCTCTGACTATTATATGATTGCATTGTTTTCTTCAGGTCGTTCAGTTCAGTTGTATTTTTGTCTTATTGCCTTGTTATATCCAGTGCTGTCATCTTCCTCCTCTTCTTATTCTACCTTTTCAGCTCCCTCTGGAGCATAGGTGTTCAAGAAACACTTTCCAAGCCGATCTGTTTCTTGTTATTCTTTTAAGATCATGTAGTGTCTTCTCCATCATATTCATCTCTGCTTCCATCTGTCTTCTCCAAGAATATCTTTGTCTTCCTTTTTGTCTTTTTCCTGGCAGACAAAAAGTGAGTCAGCAACCCGGACTCCTTACGGCTTTCTCCGGATTGCATCATACATCTCTTAGACAGAGAGCCTTTATCTTTCCTGGATGGCGGATTTACTTTTATTCTTTTCTTTGACTTGTCCATGTTTGTTAATTTTTTTCGGCTAATTTTTTTCGACTTTTTTTCCAGTACAAAATAGCCAGTCCCATGCCCAATCCTCCTTAGTCGCCTCCTACGAACATGCCTGGTAGGGAACAGCACCACTATTCTTTACTCCCCTCTCGGGCCCCGGCAACGCACGAGCGATCCTGTGCTGTAGCAATTTCAAAAAAACTTTGTGGCAGAGACATTTAGTGAGATAGATTCTCAGTTATACAGAAGAAGAACTGAAAATGGAAACGTCTAGACTGTAATCATTTCAAACAATCTAAATAATGGAAATTCTCAGAATATTATGTTCAAATTAAATAGACACACATAAATTGCCCACGATGTGCATCCAAGCGTTGATGTCATCATAATCATTTGCCCGACCGGTTGGCAATCATTCTTGTGCAATTCTCTGTTCACAATGCATTGTACCAATTCTGTTGTTGATTGTTTACTGCATCACGACACCACGCTATTTGGTATCTTTGTCGTCCGCGATGTCTCTTTACTGTATTTTGCCATGTTCAACCAAATATTCTAACTTACCTCTTCTCATGATGTGCCAAAAAATGTTGATTATTTCTTTATTATGTTTTTTTTTCAGTTTCAGGAGCTCCCTTATTTGTGTTTGCTTCTTTGATAATTTCATTGTTGGTCTTTTTAGCTGTCAATGGAACTCTGAACATTCTTCTGAGAAATCCCATCTCTGTGGTCTTTATTCGTCTTTTCATGTGTTTGTCTACTGTCTTAGATTCGCTTCCATAGGTCAGAAGAGGGATATGTACACAGTGGAATTAGGCAAACGATGGAGTTCGATGTCTCACGTATTCAAAAGTGCTTTATAATCACATACAAGTATCATGCCTTGGACAACGTAGGAAAATACAACGTAGCAAAGAGAGTGGGAACGTAGATGAAAATAATCGTGATCAGACCTGCGGCACTCTGTGAAGTCTTGTCACAGATCGAGCAAAATGAACGAAATATGTTGTCACACTAGAAATCACAGGAAGCACGGACCACGTATTGACTTGTTTGTACATGGAAAGGAGAAGTTGGTTTTCACATATTTTTTTTAAAAAAAGGCCTCCATCAATTTCCATAATTGCTGCAACCATAGACCTACACTCATCGTGTGTCTGGTTAAATATTTGTACTGATCGATTAGTCAGTTTCTTGTTTGCTGTTTTACTTACTTCCTGATTCAGCAGCTTTAGAGTTATTGGTTCTACCCCACTGTTGTGTAAGGTCATTTGTTTCAAACTTAATGTGCGAAGAAGCATTACCGTAACATCAACAAGTGCCTGGTGCTCAACAATGCGATTGTTAGTAATTTGTACTAGCGTGTACACAGAGAAAACTTTAGAATGTGTTGTAGTTGGACTCAAGTGAGTAATGAGTTTGTGTTATGGTTCGACTCAAGTGAATAATGTGTTTGTATTATGGTTGGACTCAAGTGAGTAATCAGTTTGTGTTATGGTTGGACTCAAGTGAGTAATGTGTTTGTGTTATGGTTAGACTCAAGTGAGTAATGTGTTTGTGTTAAGGTTGGACTCAAGTGAGTAATGTGTTTGTGTTATGGTTGGACTCAAGTGAGTAATGTGTTTGTGTTATGGTTGGACTCAAGTGAGTAATCAGTTTGTGTTATGGTTGGACTCAAGTGAATAATGTGTTTGTGTTAAGGTTGGACTCAATTGAGTAATGTGTGTGTGTTATGGTTGGACTCAAGTGAGTAATGTGTTTGTGTTATGGTTGGACTCAAGTGAGTAATTTGTTTGTGTTATGGTTGGACTCAAGTGAATAATGTGTTTGTATTATGGTTGGACTCAAGTGAGTAATGCGCTTGTGTTATGGTTGAACTCAAGTGAGTAATGTGCTTGTATTATGGTTGAACTCAAGTGGGTAATGTGTTTGTGTTATGGTTGAACTCACGTGAGTAATGTGTTTGTGTTATGGTTGAACTCAAGTGAGTAATGTGTTTGTGTTAAGGTTGGACTCAAGTGAGTAATGTGTTTGTGTTATGGTTGAACTCGAAGTGAGTAATATGTTTGTGTTATGGTTGGACTCAAGTGAATAATGTGTTTGTGTTATGGTTGGACTCGAAGTGAGTAATGTGTTTGTGTTATGGTTGGACTCAAGTGAGTAATGTGTTTGTGTTATGGTTGGACTCGAAGTGAGTAATGTGTTTGTGTTATGGTTGGGCTTAAGTGAGTAATGTGTTTGTGTTATGGTTGGACTTAAGTGAGTAATGTGTTTGTGTTGTGGTTGGACTTAAGTGAGTAATGTGTTTGTGTTGTGGTTGGACTCAAGTGAGTAATGTGTTTGTGTTATGGTTGAACTCAAGTGAGTAATGTGTTTGTGTTATGGTTGAACTCAAGTGAGTAAGGTGTTTGTGTTATTGTTGGACTCAAGTGAGTAATGTGTTTGTGTTGTGGTTGGTCTCAAGTGAGTAATGTGTTTGTGTTATGGCTGAACTCAAGTGAGTAATATGTTTGTGTTATGGTTGAACTCAAGTGAGTAATGTGTTTGTGTTGTGGTTGAACTCAAGTGAGTAATGTGTTTGTGTTGTGGTTGGACTTAATTGAGTAATGTGTTTGTGTTATGGTTGGACTTAATTGAGTAATGTGTTTGTGTTATGGTTGAACTCAAGTGAGTAATGTGCTTGTGTTATGGTTGAACTCGAAGTGAGTAATGTGCTTGTGTTATGTTGATCTCAAGTGAGTAATGTGCTTGTGTTATGTTGATCTCAAGTGAGTAATGTGCTTGTGTTATGGTTGAACTCAAGTGAGTAATGTGCTTGTATTATGGTTGAACTCAAGTGGGTAATGTGTTTGTGTTATGGTTGAACTCACGTGAGTAATGTGTTTGTGTTATGGTTGAACTCAAGTGAGTAATGTGTTTGTGTTATGGTTGAACACAAGTGAGTAATGTGTTTGTGTTATGGTTGAACTCACCTCATAGTGAATTATAATTTACTTTTCTGTCAAGGCCGAATAAAATTTGCACTGTGTGTTCGTGTGAGATCGCTATTTTTTTCTTGTAGAATACCGTTGGTCATGTGATGCTGATCAATAACAAAACAAACAATTCTGGAAGATGCAGAAATAAACGCTCTTGAAGACAATATACATATTTTATCGAATATCATTTACGCCCATCAAGGTAGCTAAAATAGCTAGGGAAAGAGAAAGAAGAGAGAAGAGAGACAGAGATGAGAGAGAGAAAGGACAGAGAGAGAAAATAAAAAAGAGAAATCAGAGAGAAATGAGAGAGAGAAGTGAGAGAGAAGAGAGAGAAAAGAGAGAGAGAGAGAGAAGAGACAGAGAGAGAGAGAGAGAGAGAGAGGCAGAAGAGAAAGGGAGAAGGGGCGAGAAACAGACTGAAAGATAAAAACGTTTAGCTCTTACGTTTAGCTAAAAGAGCAAGTCCTTAACTGCATAAACCACCAGATGATGATGATGTTAGTGATGATAGTGATGACGTTAACAATGATGATGATGATAATTAAGATGATTAATTGAACATATCTGCCTGTATTTTCCTCCTCTGTCTACAAATTCAAGCCTCCAAGTATGCAGGTATCCTGAATTTGTGTTTGTTTTTTTTCATGGTTAGTGTATATATACTTGTTCTTTTCTCTTCGACATGCAGTGATTATACTTCTGCATACTCACATGGGCAATAACCACCCATCACAGTAAATTGTGATAACTCGCGCAGGCATTCGTGATGCAGCCTTTGAGTGCAGGTTGCATTGCTCCAACATTTCATGAGCAATAACCATTAATATTAATGGGAAATGCACAGTCATTGTTGCATGTATAAATACTGGCATCTGCCTTTTCAAGTGTCGAGTTGTTTTTTTTTTCCTTTTCATTGATTTCCTAATCTAATGGCTTACTCCAATGATGCCGTGGATATTTTAATATAATATAATACACATATAATATAATAGACACATACATATATATATTGCTATCTGTATATATTTTATTTAGGTAATCCACATCGACATTAATGTTATTAGGATATCATCATCATTTAGTGCCGTCTTTGCATCAAAGGTTAGATACTATGGAGCGCCATTCCGTTCTGTCTCTAGACAGTGCAGGTTGTCGTATGTTAACTTGTCTGTCTATTGATGTTACTCCTCTATGATAGTCTTGGTATCCCTCTGCCTCCTTTACCTTGTATTTTGCCTTCCAAGATTAGTTTTAGTAGGTGGATGTGTCTTTTAACAAACCCCCAAAACATCTCATTTGTCTTGTTTGCATCGTGTTTAGTAATACTCTTTTCATTTTTAGTTGTTTTAAGACTTCAACATTTGTTTTCTTTTCTGTCCATCCGATTTTTCATATTATTTTATAAATCCATATTTCAAGGGCTTCAATTTTCTGTTCTGCTTTCTTGCCTACAAATGTCCATATTTCTGCGCAATACAGGAATGTGGAGAAGATATAACACTTTGCTATTCTTAGTTTTAGCCCTGGTGTTAATTTGTTTTGAAGTTATTATATTTTTTTTTAATAGCATTAAAATTACTTTTTGTCATTCCTATTTTTTCGTTTATTTCAGTTTTAATTTTTCCATCACTGCTTATAGTATGGCCAAGGTAGTTGTAGTTTTGAACTGTCTCCAGATTTTTATTTCAACTTTGTTATCAGCTTGTGTATTTTGAGTGTTATCTTTGTTTTATTAAGATATAGCACGCACAATGTCAAGCTGCGCAATTTATGACATTTAGAAATGTAAAAAAACTGCTCTCGCATTAATTAAATTGCATGTATTACTTTAGGACATTACTATTTGTGGTACATAAAACCTTATCGCATTATTATATTTGTTAATATAGTACAGCTTTATAACTATAAAGTTGATGATACATACAATTTTATAATATTCAGATATTGGACACAAACGTCTGTTTCTTTCAAAAATTGTACAAAGAACGGGCATAGACATGAAAATCATGATAGATGAATTCAGTTGTAGTCATTCTATTTCTTCTTCTCATCGTTAAGTAGGTGTTGACGCGTTGTGTCGCTAGTTAACGTCAGAGCCGTGATATATGATCCTTGCGACACGACACATCCGTCTACGGCTTAGATTTCCTTAACAATTTTCTCCCGGACACCAGCTATTATTGTAGGCCTACTCTTTGCGACTTTAACAACCAAGAGTTCTTTCAACGTGCGTGAGCGTAAACGGGACCTCCTGTCTTTTTCGCATTTTCCCAAGAAGATTAGACATCGATTCTCACTACCCAGAGACCGGAGGAGAATAAAGTCGACGCCTTACCTCTAGACCACACAGTCCCCAATAGTCATATTTTATTTTATTTGTTTGTTTGTTTGTTGTTGGCCCAATATGCAAAATGTTGCATTGTCTTCAAAGTTAAAACATTATAATTTTAGTTACTTTAGTGTATACCCCAATACAACATTCAGACACTCATAGATTGTATAGAAAATTGCATTACCTTAATATGTTTCATGCACTAAAAAAAAAAATAAAAATGAGGAAAGAAAATTTCTTGTTTTTTTCTTGCATATTTATTTAATATCATACCTTCGTGAATTAATTAATTCAATATATGACTGACAAAAGGAAGTACCTTTCAAGAGAAAAAACATAATCCCTAAAGACATGAACATACAAACCGTATAGGTCATTCATGCAACGCTTTCATGGGAAACGAAATATAGAAATATAAGTTGTACAGAAAATTAAATATATGCAACTAAAGCGTTTTTATTAACGATGTAGACATGACAACTCCATGAGTATCTCTGAAAATTGAACATAAAGTTAACCGGGAGAGATAACTTCAGTGATAATAGTGGAGGTCAAGATACGAGAATTATTTTCTTGGTAACTGTAAAATGCAACAGTGATATGCAACATTAGTGATCTATGGCTACCAAATAGTATTGCCCTGCAAGACCTTTGGATCGCTCGGCTGCGTGGAGAGAAGAAACATGTTGCATGGGGTCGGCTGCGTGGAGAGAAGAAACATGTTGCATGGGGTCGGCTGCGTGGAGAGAAGAAACATGTTGCATGGGCTCGGCTGTGTGGAGAGAAGAAACATGTTTTTTGCTTTCGGCTGCGTGGAGAGAAGAAACATGTTGCATGGGGTCGGCTGCGTGGAGAGAAGAAACATGTTGCATGGGGTCGGCTGCGTGGAGAGAAGAAACATGTTGCATGGGGTCGGCTGCGTGGAGAGAAGAAACATGTTGCATGGGTTCGGCTGCGTGGAGAGAAGAAACATGTTTTTTGCTTTCGGCTGCGTGGAGAGAAGAAACATGTTGCATGGGTTAGGCTGCGTGGTGAGAAGAACCATGTTTTTTGGGTTCGGCTGTGTGGAGAGAAGAACCATGTTTTTTGGGTTCGGCTGCGTGGAGAGAAGAAACATGTTGCATGGGTTCGGCTGCGTGAAGAGAAGAAACTTGTTTTTTTGGGTTCGGCTGCGTGAAGAGAAGAAACATGTTTTTTTGTGTTCGGCTGCGTGGAGAGAAGAAACATGTTGTATAGGCTCGGCTGTGTAGAGAGAAGAAACATTTTGCATGGGCCCGGCTGCGTGGAGAGAAGAAACATGTTGCATGGGCTCGGCTGTGTAGAGAGAAGAGACATGTTGTATGGGCTCGGCTGTGTAGAGAGAAGAAACATGTTGTATGAGCTCGGCTGTGTAGAGAGAAGAAACATGTTGTATGGGCTCGGCTGCGTAGAGAGAAGAAACATGTTGCATGGGCTCGGCTGTGTAGAGAGAAGAAACAAGTTGCATGGGCTCGGCTGTGTAGAGAGAAGAAACATGTTGTATGAGCTTGGCTGTGTAGAGAGAAGAAACAAGTTGCATGAGCTTGGCTGTGTAGAGAGAAGAAACATGTTGCATGGGCTCGGCTGTGTAGAGAGAAGAAACATGTTGCATGGGCTCGGCTGCGTGGAGAGAAGGAACATGTTGCATGGGCTCGGCTGTGTGGAGAGAAGGAACATGTTGCATGGGCTCGGCTGTGTAGAGAGAAGGAACATGTTGCATGGGCAATAACTTGTCTCTTTCTTTTTCTGCCAAAGTTCGCCCCTGGAGAGGACACTCCAGCTTCGCCATTTTGTCGTCGAGACAACACAAGCAGCAGTTCTAAGGGCGCTGAATAATCCACAGTGAACTATGACTGACGGAAGCTACTACTTCTGCACATTATTGTGTGATGATTATATGATATTAATAAAAATAAACATAAATATAAAGTATTTTTTAATGTAAAGTGCTTCAATTACTGGTAATATTGATGGTAAAGGTAAAGTACTTCAATTACTGGTAATATTGATGGTAAAGGTAAAGTACTTCAATTACTGGTAATATTGAAGGTAAAGGTAAAGTACAAGACTTGAATCGGCGCCTTAGCACGCGAGTATTCACCCTTATGTGCTCGGCCGCCTATCCAGAAGTGTTTGGAGACTTCTGGATAGTGTCGCTTCAAGCATCAAAACTCGCGATACGAGGCTGCATTCCTCATTTTCCCAGAGTACCACTCTGGTACCCATTTTTTCCAGCGGCGGGATTAAACGCGGCGGTAGTTTTTTTTTCCCCAACCACAAGTACAATTCACACTGCTTCCAGCGGAAATCGAACACGGGTTGTCTGAACGTCGGTAGCCTAGCCGGGTGGTTTTCCGAACTATGCTACCGAAGCCCTCAAACTGATGGTATGATACCAATATTGATGGTATGATACCAATATTAATGGTATGATATCAATGTTGATGATATGGTACCAATATTGATGGTATGATACCAATATTGATGGTATGATACCAATATTGATGGTATGAATTACAATTTTCAATAAAAATATATGTACAGTACTGTAGTAAGAAGATTTGAAAATCAAATGCAACAAATCAATACATAAAATATCTAATGTGTTACAATGATAGAAACATTACTGATACAGCACAGAGAGCTTTCATCGAGGTATGGTTGATATTATTGTTACTTAATTGCCAAAAAAAAATTATCTTAAAAAATCAAAAAATGTATTTAAACAAGGATAAAATGTGTACTCCATTTATCTGCCATCAATTTTAATCTAAAATTCTCCGATCAATATATGTCTTTATCGTTCTTTGGTGGCTCAATTCTCAGTTTGGCTTACTTTAATCTCAAATGTTCTAACAAAGTAAACTAGCTCTTGTGGAGCTTAGTCCCGACCAGACAAACCTTTTCTTATTTAGCTTTGTTCGATTTCTTGTCGCCTCAGTCAATGTTGTTACGTCCGTTTTGTTGACAAATGAAAGCATGGCTTCAGTCGTAACCATAGTAACGAAAATGGTAGCTGATTTAGATTGTAAAATTATTCATTGTTGAATACACATTAGCAAAAAAATTAATTTGCAAATACAACGAAACAATGGAAGTAGCGCATATTTTTCTTCTTCTTCTACCTTTTTAGCTCCTTGTGGAGCATAGGTCTTCAACAAACATTTTCCAAGTCGTTCTGTTTTTTGCCATTCTTTTCAGATCATTCCATGTCTTCCCCATCATCTTCATCTCTGCTTCAATCTGTCTTCTCCAAGAATTCTTTGGTCTTCCTATTGTCTTTTCCCCTAGGGATTCCAAAAAAGGAATCGTGTGCTGCCGGGGCCCGAAAGGGGAGTAAAGAATAGCGGCGCTGTACCCTACCAGGCATGTTCGTAAGAGGCGAGAAAGGAGGGTTGGGCATGGGACTGGCTATCCCATACTGTAAAAAAATAGCCGAAAACAAACTTCATAAGCATGTACAAGTCAAAGAAAAGAGAAAAGCGCATATTAACACACGCATATTTCTCATAAATTTACGAACACAGAATATCGTTAAGTAATTCATCATTATTTCCATTACATTAATTTTTTTCTTATCAAGTCAGTCATCCAACTTGCACCAATTACTTTGTTTTCGTCACAATTATTATGCTGATAATCGTCACAATTATTATGCTGATAATCGTCACAATTATTATGCTGATAATCGTCACAGTCTGACTTTAACGAGTGTGTATAGTTGTGCTATTTCAAATTGGGATAATACCGGTGATGGGGAGAAAAAACATTCCGTCCGAGGTTTTCATTCCCCTTGATCGGAAGCAACTGAGTCTGTGTGGTGATCACTTTACATGCTCTCATCTTTTGTTTCGCCATGTTGTGTAAATCGTCTTATTACAAAAGAACTAGTTTCAAGACAGCAGTCTCAGAAAAGAAACAACGATCTAGTGGTTGAAGTATATAGTGTGTTATTAAAAAGTGTTGACATCTTTTTAGTTCTATTTAACTGAAAACTAATTTCAGAAATCAGTTTGCCATAAATACCTTAGTCAGCCTATAGAAGACTCTTCATGAGTGTTTTTTTGCTGTGACTATAAGTCTATATAGGGGTACTATAGTCAGCACAGCAGGTGGTTATCTTTTTCTATATAGAAAATATCAGACACACATCTTCAAATGATAAGTGAGTCTTTAAGCCTTGTCGAAAGGGAATTACTGGAAAAGGGGGGGGGGAAGAGTAGCTTTCTGTGCCTGACAATTTAACGTCAACTACAAACCTCATCAGCATAGGAACGTACTGTAGCCCGTTCATGTACACGTTTGCTTTCGATTTGTAAAAAAATACTTGTTGTATTGCAGTGGTATTTTGCATGCAACCTTAGAATATCCATATCCAGACTGTCAAAATATGGTCTTCATCAATCCGAATCTGACGATGCTATGAGGTTGGTAAGGGTTAATGGCTGAAAAAAATCGTAATCTGTCTCGTTGACAGTACGCGACTTTTCACGTGGAGTACATGTGCAACACACTTCTTCCAGAACTGAATGCCTATTCTTGAGATGGACTCGCGTGTCAGAACTTCAACATCAGACATCTTGTCCTTTTGCTTCAGTGCACAAAAGCTCGATTGCATTGATGTGTGCATGATATGCAGGAAGTCGAAGAGAAGTGTGGCCGTATTCCTCAATGATTTTGTCATTATGATACACCGTTTTCTTATTTGTATTCCTCAATGATTTTGTCATTATGATACACCGTTTTCTTATTTGTATTCCTCAATGATTTTGTCAATATGATACACCGTTTTCTTATTTGTATTCCTCAATGATTTTGTCAATATGATACACCGTTTTCTTATTTGTATTCCTCAATGATTTTGTCAATATGATACACCGTTTTCTTATTTGTATTCCTCACAAGCTGCAACAACTCGGGTTTTAAATATATGTCGTCGAATTTGACATTTTCCTTAACAAGCCATGTCATAATTTGATCTTTTGTATTTGATACACTTTGTCTTCCCCTAACACAGCATTATGATAATATTCTCCTACCAGTGCCTGAAAATGTGTCCATTTCTATGTGGTAGTCATTACCATCCATACTTTTTTATTGGAAAGTAAGTCCAGCGTCATGGCCAAGGCCGTTTTCACTGCTTCCAGCATGCGTTAGTATGATGCGCTGGCCTTTGCTGATGTGAATTGTACTTTTCTGTTCACCGTCCACTGATTGCCATTCTTTAGCATAGGTGTAGTGAGCATTGACACAGGATTCGTCCAAATATATACAATATCATAGCCATGACTCCACCGTTCACCCATCTGCCTCAGGTATTTGTTTCGGGTAGTAATCAAATGTTATTTTCCACAGATAATACTTCCGCCGTCTACAGTTTTCCTGAAAGTGAAGCCGGCGGCTCGTACAATTTTCCACAGAGTACTTTTAGAAATGTCAATCCTGAAGTCTGCATGAAATATTAATTTTTAAATATCTCTCGTCTTATGACATCTACGTCAAGTCGTCAACTGTCCTTTTCATTCCTTGTTTGACATGAGTGCACTCTTGAGTCTTGTTTAGTCCAACGGGAGAAGGATGATCTATACGTGTTTAGTCCAACGGGAGAAGGATGATCTATCCAGACCAAGCGCCAATTGCGTTCGTCTCTCTGGCTCATGAATATCGCATTATAAATGGCCAATCTTCGATTCCCTGCGGGAGTGCTGCTATAGTCAAACAGTAACCTTCTTCATAGTTATACATTTGCATTTCAAACTCATGATGATGCTGATGTTGTTTATTAGAAGCCAACATTATACAACAATAACAACTGGATACGCCTTTAACATGAACGGCCGAGTCGCATTATTACGTTTTTTGGTTTAACAGTTTCAAATGAAAGTCGAATTGGTTGCACTGGAAAATCAAGAATTTCATCGGCGTATTTCAATGTGAAAACAAAACTATTTTTGGAACAACACAGTAGATCTGCTAAAATTATGTTCAGTTGAGTTAGGTTGATTTTAATATGGCCTAAAGAAGAAATTTTGCAGAATGTCTAAGAGTAAAAAATATTTATATAACGTCATGGATATAGGCTTCTATAGGCTTCTATAGGCTTCTATAGGCTTCTATAGGCTTCTATAGGCTTCTAGCAAACAAACAAAAATCGCAGATTTAAAATAGTTTTCGCGCAAGTCAAAAGCAACCATGTTCAGGAATTCATGAACGGACTATAATCGCAATTTGCTAGGGCAACATAATCCGCAATGAGTGTATTAGTCATGTGATCCGAGTACATTTCCAGCGTCGGTAACTGTCAAGTTCATAGACATGAAAAGATAAGGCACGGAACATGGTATTTTAACCTACAGTTGCAGACAGACACAATATTAACGAATGCTATTCGTGAACATATTCATGAAATTTTAATGAAGATAAAAGATGGTGTAGAAGAGACTGGCTTCAAATGATTAATGAAAGCAGCCAAAAAAATGTCCGACCGACACTGCCAAACCTTTGTCAGAGGGAAAAACACGTAATTATCGAAAATGTTGTCAGACTTCAATTACGGTAATGTAGCAAAGGTTTGATTTTTAAAGAAAAGTTTTCGCTGTAATGTGTAAGCACGAATATTTTACAGACAGTGTTAGTAGAAGAGATTAAGCACGATTTTAGTTGCCTCCCATTATGTTTCCCAGACTAATGTCCTATTTCCATATTTTGTTATGAGTGCAATGCTAAATCCTACGTAATCTACTGTTGGCTTCTATGGAAGCGCATTTTCAGTCTATACTTTACATAACTCATATTATTTGTTGAACCCACTGCTTAATAATTATGTGCTACTCTCTTATGGCATACAGCGTCGGGGATAATGGAGTGATCATGACTTAACTAATTTATCTGATATTTTTAATATTGTGTCATCTGTTATGCTGCAAATTGTCTGTAAAGCTTGCTGCTGAATGCAGTTTGCTAGTAGCTGCTTCGCTTCACTACATCATACAATTGTGCGCTTCTGGTTGTAACTCACAAACGGCTACTGTTCTGTGCCACTTATGTAATGCATTATAAATTCCGCATTATTCTTGTGTTTAGTAGCTACGTTGTCTTGCATGTTCTTTGCTGTTAACTATCTATGTTTGATATCACTATTTTGGCAGAAAGACCACGTTGCTTATTTTTCTGTTTAAATCAGTCATTCCGTGTTTATTTCTGATAATTGATGTTACCTTTGGTACTGACATGTACTATTTAGTTTACATATTCGTCGTTTCTTCTTAGTCAACTGATAGTAATTTATCAAAATGTAAATTAACACTAACGATAAAGTAATGTCAAATAAATAAAAAAGAAAGTTATGTCACAAAAATGTATGCATGTGCTATCTATGGGAGGACGTGCCAAAGAATGTACCGTCCAAGATGTTTAGAATCTTAGATCCGCCGCTGGCAGTCAATTATTTCCTGTCTGCCGCCTCACTCTTATCAACAATTCAGCTTACACATACTTCATTTTCTTAAAAAAAATATATATTTTTGTATTTGTTTTGTTTTACTTCCCCGAAAGGGCTTCTGGCATTAACTTAATGTTTGCTTAATGTAAGGATGTAATACTGTAACAACAACAACAACAACAACAAATTACTAATTTATTTCTCTTGTAATGTAATGAATTTATTAGGGAGAAACAATCATCATTTTATGGCCATGTAATGAGAAGAGAACAACTTGAATATATTGTAACAACTGGAAAAATTGAGGGACGAAGAGATAGAGGGAAGCAAAGTGAAAAAATAACAGACAGCTTAAGAGAATGACTTGACAGAAGGTCAACAACAGAAATGATAAATAGCTGCCGAGATCAAAAGTTGTGGAGAGACATGCTCACCTACGCCAGCAGGCCCGGTAGTTAAAGATGATGACGATGATGAATGTAAGCTCTGTTGGGGTTTGACAATACATTATTTCCTTCAATCATATAAGCAAAAACCATGTTAAAATATTGACTGTATCCGAACTCTTCATCCCAATAGTGTTATCCAGCAAAAGTCCTGAGGCTATTTCCAATGATGAGCTTACAACGTACAACAACTGATAGATTTATGAAAAGCCTTAAACATGGAACACCACTCTGATACCATTAACCAGTCGCTTTCCTCACCGGTGCACTTCATCGTGTCCCCTTTAATGCATCTCCATTTATTTCAGTTTTGAATCATTTCTATGCCTCACAGTCCAGCTTGGCAAACAAAGGGATTTTGATTCCCGCAACGAAAATTAGTCTGACTAAAATATATTGAAATAGAATGTTGGTTCACTATTTGATTTCATTGTTTTTTGGCTGTTAATTTTTTATTTTTATTTTATATTTTGGTCAGAGTTTGTAAGCAGCGAGAGAAAATAGTCCAAAGCTGTGGTTCCCATCTTGTTTTTTTGCCGTTCACGTCACACTATCCTTTGTCGTGAGTCCCTGCGGCGCACTAACGTCATCATCATCATCTTCAAGTACCATGCCTACTGGCTGATCATGTCTCTCCACAATTTTCGATCTCGACAGTTATTTATCATTTCTGTTGTTGACCTTCTACCAAGTCATTCTGTTAAGCTGTCTGGTATCTTTTCTCTTTGCTTCCCTCTATTATTTCATCCCACAATTTGTCCAGTTGTTACAATATATTCCAGCTGTTATCTTCTCATTACATGACCAAAAAATGATGATTGTTTCTTCCTAATATTGAATATTAGCTCTTTTTTTGCGTTGGCCTCTTTCATGACGTTTTCATTACACTTCTTAGCTGTCCGTGGTGTTCTCAACATTTTTCTGTAAAACCACATTTCTACATAATGCAGTAATTTTCTTGTCTCTTGTCCTATTGTCCATGATTTTCATCCATATGTTAGGACTGACTCTACATGACATGTAAGAACTCTTTTTCTTGTCATACTAGCGTACGATTGTTGTAAAAAATGAGGAGTTTTCTAATTTCTCACAAAATTAACTTCATACCTGTCTTGTAAGCCAATAACTCCATTCCTAAATGAACATGTCTCAGCTCCTGAATAGTGTTCGTTTGTTTATTTTTCCCAATAAAAGTTGAGTGAGATTTTTTAAATTATTGTCAAGTTCAACCTAAGCACCGTCGATCACGGATGGGGTCGTGTTTGTGTCCTCAACTGAAGAGTTCATTAATCACGGCACTTCCAAGGTTCTCTCTCCGTCATCCCCTCACTCTCGTTCTCTGCCCATGTTTATTTACAAGTAATATATATATATATATATATATATATATATATATATATGGATGAGTGTGTGTGTGTGTGTTATAAATGCATATCTATACCAGCATTATAAACGTGCCGGCTACGAGATTTAGATACGTTAAAACCAGGCTAACTTCATTTAATTTCTTTTGCATTATATATATATATATATATATATATAACCCTATACCAGACAACAGCCAGTAATTATGATGATGTAAATAATATAATGAGTATATTTAAGAAACAGAAGAAAATAGATATATATGTGGAATACCAGGAAATGAGAAAGCAGATCAGTTGGCAAAGGAAGGTTCAACAGGCACACAACTAGATACACCTGTTACATACCATCATAAGAAACAGATAATCAAATCAATCAGAGGACCACAAGCCCCAAATCAGGATGCCTTTTATAATATGAATAGATATGAACAAGTTATCATCAGAACAGGACACAATCGACTCCATAGTCACATGTATATTCAAGATCGGCACCTCAACTACTTGTACATGTGGACAGGCGCCCCAGACTGCTGAACACATACTTCAAGACTGCACTGAATATAGTAGATGAGGAAAATCCATTGGCCCATAGATACAACACTACAGACAAAACTATATGGCCACTGCAAGAATACAAAAGACAGTAACATTTATACAGGAAACGACATTGCAGATAGACAATGCTTCAGGCGAACGAAGATAGATAGATAGATATAAAAATACATAATTTTGTTAAGGGAGAATATATTATCACACACCTTAGTAATTGTAACATATATATGTTGCAAATATAATTGCTGTTTAGGTAAATGTTATTTTAATAAAAAAGACTGATCATTGAAGGTCACAATATAAATAATCTAAGACATGCTAATTATACAATTTTGATAGCTAAGCGTGAAAATGAGAAGACAAATGGAACAATATTAAAACAAGTAAATGCATTTAAATATTTGGAAACAATATTAACCTCAGATGGTGGATGTACAACAAAGGTGATGTACAGAATGGTTCAGGTAAAAGCAGCTTTCCAAAAAAATGAGAAAGATACTGTGAAATCTATTTCTGACAATAGAAACAAGAAGAATAGTTCCTAAATGTTATGTAGAGCCAGTCTTACCATATGGATGTGAATCATGGACAATAGGACGACAGACAAGAAAATCACTGGAGGCTGTAGAAATGTGGTTTTACAGAAGAATTTTGAGAATAACAATGACAGCTAAGAAGAGGTCAAAGTAAAAAGAGAGCTAATATTAAATATCAGGAAGAAACAATCATCATTTGAGGGCATGTAATGAGAAGCGAACAGCTGGAATATATTGCAACAACTAGAAAAATTGTGGGATGAAGAGATAGAGGGAAGCCATGAGAAAAGATACCAGACAGCTTAAGAGAATGGCTTGGCAAGAAGGTTAACAAACAGAAATGATAAATAACTGTCGCGATCGAAAGTTGTGGAGAGACATGATCCCCTATACCAGCAGGCACGGTACTTGATGATGATGATGATGAAGACTGCTCAACTAGGTTTATGAAACTTCGCAATCAAAAATATGTCAAGGTTTTATTTATATTTTCTTTTTTAAAATTAATACAAGAATAATACAATATTTTATTTCTGGAAAAAAAGTAATAATGTACATAATTTGTAGTGAAAACTGAATAACATATAAAAAAAAAAAGTAAAGTACCCCCCGTCACGCCAAGTGGCGTATAGGGAAATATGGTGTTAGTGACCCTATATTTTACAGACCTTCAGCACATGATTTTTGGGGTAATGTGGTCGGTATTACGCCCGTGCTGCTTTTACTTTCCCAGAAAAAATCCGGTACCCATTTTAAGGCTGGGTGAAGAATAACATATATTTTTTGGTAAATAGTTAATTAACTCTGTACCTCTGTAAGGAGGAGAAATAAGCATTAACATGAAGAAGTAATATCATCATTCTATGAATTAACAAAATATCAGACTATTGTAGTATTTCCATTTAAAACATATAATGTAAGGGATTTGTATTATTTGTGTCCAACGATAAGGAAAAAAACACATCAATTTAGCATTGCACAATTATTGCTGTCGTTGTCATATATGAATACGGCTGTATGTCTGTTAACAAAAATGTATTTTTATTCGATAATCTATTTTATTTTTACTGTTCATGTGAAAATACTTTAAATTCTTACAGTCATCGACTATGAAAAGTTTAAAATACATTTACAATAACTGACTTCGAAATCATTGGACGTTATTTTTAAAACATCACAATCATAGTATATCATTGGACGTTATTTTTAAAACATCACAATAATATTATGATATCATTGGACGTTATTTTTAAAACATCACAATAATATTATGATATCATTGGACGTTATTTTTAAAACATCACAATAATATTATGATATCATTGGACGTTATTTTTAAAACATCACAATAATATTATGAAATCATTGGACGTTATTTTTAAAACATCACAATAATATTATGATATCATTGGACGTTATTTTTAAAGCATCACAATAATATTATGATATCATTGGACGTTATTTTTAAAGCATCACAATAATATTATGATATCATTGGACGTTATTTTTAAAACATCACAATAATATTATGATATCATTGGACGTTATTTTTAAAACATCAAATAATATTATGATATCATTGGACGTTATTTTTAAAGCATCACAATATTATTATGATATCATTGGACGTTATTTTTAAAACATCACAATAATATTATGATATCATTGGACGTTATTTTTAAAACATCACAATAATATGATGATATCATTGGACGTTATTTTTATACATCACAATAATATTATGATATCATTGGACGTTATTTTTAAAACTTCACAATAATATTATGATATCATTGGACGTTATTTTTAAAACATCACAATAATATTATGATATCATTGGACGTTATTTTTAAAACATCACAATAATATTATGATATCATTGGACGTTATTTTTAAAACATCACAATAATATTATGATATCATTGGACGTTATTTTTAAAACATCACAATAATATTATGATATCATTGGACGTTATTTTTAAAACATCACAATAATATTATATCATTGGACGTTATTTTTAAAACATCACAATAATAGTATGATATCATTGGACGTTAATTTTAAAACATCACAATAATATTATGATATCATTGGACGTTATTTTTAAAGCATCACAATAATATTATGATAGAATTGGACGTTATTTTTAAAACATCACAATAATATTATGATATCATTGGACGTTATTTTTAAAACATCACAATAATATTATGATATCATTGGACGTTATTTTTAAAACATCACAATAATATTATGATATCATTGGACGTTATTTTTAAAACATCACAATAATAGTATGATATCATTGGACGTTATTTTTAAAACATCACAATAATATTTATAACATTTGAAGTCTTTGAAGAAAACTTATGGAATACAAAAAAAAAAAAAAACAATTTTCTAATAAAATATATAAAAGGTAGTAGTTTATGTAATTTGTATTAAAGTGATTTGTTTTAAAACATAGTTGTATTAATTGCTCAATGGTAAAGGTAAAATAACTTCTGCACGATGAAGTAACATCTTCCCTTGAAATTAAAGATAAAAACTTATAGAGTATTACATTTTTTTTGTTATTTATTAATTTTGATTTATTGCGTCCAACGACAATAAGAAAAATAAAACATCCCAATGAAATGATTTTGAAAAAAAAAGCTTAAAAAGACGGTAGGTGATAAGGTAAGTAACAAAAATAGTATTAATATTCCCTTTAGTTTTTTTTTTTTTTTAATTGTCCTCATAAACGACTTTCACGCCCATTGAGTTTGAGAAAAAAAAAATAAAGTTAAAAATAACTTACCGTCTTAATCGGCTCAAAGTCATAAAAAAAGGCACTCACAAAATGTAAGCTTTCTATGTTAAGTAGTTTTGCTTCGACACTGATGATTATTACATTCAGAAGAAACGCTATTCAAGATCTAAGAAAGTAATTAATTTCTAAATTTACACGGCATAAACACACATGTATTTTAAAAACGATAAAAAGAAAATCTTTAAATATGTAAAATTATAAATGGTATCTCTCTCTGCGATCAGGACTCAATCAGAGTAGGATTCCAGACTCTCACACGAAGACAGCTGTCTGTTTAAGCCTGTTAGATCCACTCTGCTTGAATACCTGTTAAAACGTTACACTGTGTTCTGCGCCAGTGGCCCAGTGCATCCGATTTCAGCCAGAATTTTGTTCAGGTTTGCTTTTCTTAGCCTTTGATTGTCCCCAATCTTCCTGCAAGGCAGCGGATGGTCTTTTCTGTATGGGGATTCTGCCCTTATGTCTTTTCTGTATGGGAATTCTGCCCTTAGATGGTCGGCCTTCCCAGGTTTACGAGCACCATCTGCCCGAGTCACTAGAGGTGACTAACACAGACATGCGACTTGTAATGTGAGGAAACTACAACAAGGAACACTTTTCATGCACAGCCTCCAACTGTTCCCGTCGCCTATCCCCCATATGCCGGTAATTCACGTCCTTTTGAAAATGATGATCGTTGTAGCACTTGATGATGTTAGGCCACCGTTGTTGACTCCAATTCTGATCATATAGACACACAGTCAGTCGTCAAATTATCCCCGTCGCACATCAAACAGCAGACCGTAAGATTAGCGCACGGCCGGTCTAGGGAACCATTATGATGACGTAGCACACAACAATGTCGAACACACAATCGCGCTCCCTCATATAAATGGTATAAGAACTATTGTTAAACAATCTTATATTTCTGAACTATCTTTACGGAATGTTCCCAATACTGGGGTCTGCCGAGGGAACTTATAGGAGCGAAGAATAAAAGTCGCTACTACAATGCAATCCATTACAAAGTGATCGGGTCTGAGTTATTTTACCTCCAATAGCAAACAATGTTGACCCTACCAGAACTAAAAACATGCATTTTCCTGGTTTGGGGCTCCACAAATTATCGATTCGGCCATCCACTTTTCCTCCTTATATTATTGAAACATTTATTTAAGCACCACTTATATTAAAAATCTATATGTAAAAAAACTGTAAGATGTATACGTTAATATAAATATAAAGATATATGCTTATGTGTCTATATTTGTGTGTAATTTGCGCGGGCATAACTTTTAGTAACGTGTTTATTCTTGTTCCGTTTCTGTAGCTTCATGAAAGCAATTAAAAGTGCCATATTTGACTTACCGTTATATTTTCGTTCATAAATACTTTATAAATAAAATAGTTATATGTATAAATAGTCTATGAGCAAGACACCGTAGAGTGTGTATGAGATGAGAGCTATCAGCGGCTTACTGCTGCATGAGAACTAATACCCGATAAACCCGGAAACTCGCGGTCTGGTCTGTCTAAACGAGTAGGGATTTTGTTATGGAAGGCAAACTTGGTACTTAAAACCCGTGCTGATGCCAGATATATTGGGTCTAGCGTTGCAGATAAAACCGTTTACAATATCCCATAAGCCACAATACTTACGTTCTCATAACTCCACTTTCAGATGAATACGGAAGATAAGTAATCGTTGGAAAAATTCAAAGAAAGAAAAAATATATTCAAAACATATTTTTGGTGAGCTCATCAGTCATGTTTTTGTTGAAGTCGGGCAGACTGAAATATAGATGTCTGTTGCTTAGTGAAGCTTGCTTAAAGTTGAAAACAAAAAGGTCTGGCAGAATGATACAGGAAGGCGTCATTTTAGGAAATCTAATAAAAGAAATTTTGAGCAACAGCTCACATTTGGGTAGACATCAGTCTTCATTCTAATTCTAATCTAATGGGAAATGCCAAGGACAGGGCAGATGAGAGCAATCTTATCGGGACGATTGGCAATAACCCGACGCGACGGAAGCAACATTCAATGTTAATATACCGTTACGTAATCGGTGGCTGTGAAAGCGATGTTTGATACTTTGTCTTAATGAGCAAGAAACCGGAGACACATTCTGGCGGTCCTCCGCCAAGCTAATGGAGTTGACCTCGAGATGATCAAGATTGTCATTCTGTGTTTGACAATCTGTCCTGGAATAGGAAAAGTCTACATATTTTCTGTCCTCCGATTTCCCTTACGGGAAGTAGAAACACTCATTACAAATATATTCAAGATTGACGAACGGATGCCAAGAAACGTCAGTGATCTACATTGTAAATAGACACATGGCTCATGTGGTTTAAAAAAATGCATTGCTTTAGTGTACGGCTGTGAAAATTGTGAATGATAGATAAATAGAGCGTAGGTGAAAGCTGTTCCTCTTGTTTTCTTATTTTAACCATCATCATTTGAACAAAATGTACATCACAGGAACTTATCACTACATATGAAGACTTCAAAATTATTCATTTTTTCTCTTCTAACTCCAACTGTAAAATGTAAGAAAAGTGTTGGTTTTTCATAGTAAAGATGTATGTAAAATCTTCCTTCTTCATTTTCTTCTGCTTCTACTTTTTCAAACATTTGGGCCAGACACCTTTATTCAGATTACCTTTTTTCAATGTTAAACTACCAAGTGTTCTTTAAGATTAACATTGGGTTTCCTCTCTGTTGTTCCTCTCCAATCGCTGAAGCGCTAAGTTGCTGGCATCGCAGTCTGAAGGTATCCTGTTCGAATCACATTTGAAGCGATCACGTTTTGTGATCTCTAATCTTGTCGCAGGTGTGATCATGTACCTAGTCAAATCGGAGACGGGAAATTAGAGTGAAATGTTCAAGTTGAGCACATAATATAACACATGCCGGTTGAAAACCGAAAGGAGTATTATGATGCCGCTGCCCGGGTTAACTCGTAAATGGGCTAGTAACACCTGTACATTTTTTAAAATAATTAATAAGCTCTTCTGAAACTGCCCTGTAAGATTCTCATCCTTGTTGCCATGTAGTTTGTGCCATCTGCTGAGATCTGCCTGAACTGTCAGGTGAAAAGACTCCAAAGCAAATGGATATTTTTAGAATATTGTGATGATGGTCTTAAGGCGGAGATAAAACAAAAAACAAATAATAATAAAATAAAAACCGGAGATCAGAATACAACCCAAACTGCTTCTGTTAATTTGTACATTCTGACTCGGAGTTTGCAGATACATCTTAGCTTATTTAATCTATTTGTTCATTATTGGTAAATAGTACCGATTTCATTGCATCTCGACCAGTCACAAAGGTGCTTATTCTGGTGTGAATGATTCACGAAGAGAGTGAACTTTGATAGTTTTTGTTGATCGTTGATTACATTCCTTTTCAACCTTTGCATTCATTTATTTCAATCCGTACCATGATTGGTTCAAGTAAATAGAGGAATTAACATTGTAAATAGCTTGTATTCTGTGAGCAGCACATGAAGTGACTGCACTAAATTGACTACAGGGTCAGCGAGTCACATTTACATATGACTAATCTTGAAAGCCACCTGTTATTCATGGAAATAGACTAACTTCAACCTGGGCAAAGAATTAACGATCGATGAGAGAAGACAAAACTAATCACAAATTTGTTTTTCAAAGTCTGATATGTCGGGCCGAAAGACAAACATCGCAAACAGTTGTGAACTGCGACACAGCGCAATATATTTCGTTTTATGTGTGCACGCAAAATGATACGCATGCAAAATGTGCAAAAAGGCAAAAGAAGACTGGCTCAGCCAAAAATGTAGAGAAATAGAAACTATGGAAAGCAAACAAGACCTAAGAGGAATGCACACAGAAATAAAGAGAATGACTAATAAAAATAAAAAAGCCACAGAAGGTGGATGCATTGCAGACAAAAAAGGAAAAATGCTAACAGACAATAAGGATATCATAGATAGATGGCAGGAATATATAACAGAACTATTTCATGATCAAAGGGACAAGAAACCAGTTATAAAATGTACATCAGGCTATAAAATCTTAAAATCTGAGGTGGAAAAAGCTATAAAAACAATGAAAAGGGGAAAAGCAGCAGGACCTGAAAGCATACAGATAGAGATGATACAGGCACTTGAAGATTTTGGCATTGAAGTGATTACAGACATATGCAACGACATATACCACACAGGATACATACGAAATGAACTAAAAAACATCAACTTTCATTGCATTGCCTAAAAAGAATGGTGCAGTTGAATGCAGTGACTTTAGAACAATAAGCCTAATGAGCCATGTTACAAAAAATCTTGCTAAAAGTTATACGAGGAAGGATTCAGAATAAAATCAATACTGAATTAGATGAGCAGCAATTTGGATTTAGCAAAAATAGCGGGACAAAAGAAGCCATATTCTGCATGAGAACATTAATTGAAAAGTACACAGAAGTAAACAAACCAATATATGCCTGCTTCATAGACTACACCAACGCTTTTGCTAGAGTACATCACAAACAACTTATAGAATGCCTAAAAGAGATACATCTAGATGACATGGACATACGATTAATATGTAATCTATACTGGGAGCAAACAGCAATAATAAAATATAACAAAGAGAACTCTACACTCAGTAATATAAAAAGAGGAGTAAGACAGGGATGCATCCTATCACCAAGCTTGTTCAATCTATACACTGAGCAAATCTTTAAAAACATCATGGAGATGCCAGGCCTACAAATTAATGGAAAGATAATCAATAACCTAAGATATGCTGACGATACTGTACTACTAGCAGAAAATCCTAAAGACCTACAACAATTACTTAATGAAATAAACACGACAAGCAAAAAATATGGACTAGATATGAATATCAAAACGACTAAAACTATGATCATAAACAAAGAAAATACTCAAACCCACAAGTGGATATCAAAATTGAAGGAATAGACCTGGAGACAGTTCAGAACTATAACTACCTTGGACATACTATAACCAGTGATGGAAAATGTACAACTGAAATAAACAAAAGAATAGGAATGGCAAAAAGTAATTTTAATGTCATGAAGGACATACTAACATCAAAACAAATAACACCAGAGCTAAAACTAAGAATAGCAAAATGTTACATCTTCTCAATATTCCTATATGGTGCTGAAACATGGACATTAGACAAGAAAACAGAACAGAGAATTGAAGCCTTTGAAATGTGGATATATAGAAGAATAGGTAGAATTGGATGGAAGGAAAAGAAAACAAATGACAAAGTCTTAAAACAACTAAAAATGAAAAGAGAACTTCTGAACACAATTAGAACAAGACAAATGCGATTCTTAGGCCATGTTAAAAGACACAACAGCCTACTGAAAGTGATTCTGGAGGGGAAAATACAAGGTAAAAGAGGCAGAGGCAGACCAAGATTAACATGGACGAGTAACATCAAAAGATGGACAAATCAACCGATGACAACCTGCACCATCAAAGCAAGAGATAGAGCAAAATGGCGCTCCATGGTAGCCAACCTTCGTTGCGGAGACGGCACTCAATGATGATGATGTGTGCACGAGAGCGAAGAATATATCTTAGCTTAGTAATTAATGACTTGGAAAAAAAATATATACCTGTCATTGTCATGATATTTCAGTAATTGAAAGAAAATATAAAATAAATAAAAACAGAAGTAAATTGTGCTCAGCTTAGCTTGCATAAAACATTTTAACACGAATATATTTATGGAAGAAACAAAAATAATCTAGATATTCTAACATAGCCCGCCGCCCCGGCCTCTAGGCTGCGGGTTGACCATGGCACTCCTTACATCTCGTGCGTGTCTTTCAATTGATCTCATCGTGAGAAATGCCTGTCGTTGTCATCGCTTAAATGAGAAGCTCCTGAATGAGAAGGAATTGCTGGTCCATTTGGGTGGGGGTAGTAGCATGAATAAGAGACGAGCAACTGTTGTTTGTGTCTGCAATTTGGTTCATGCAAGGAGTTCACTCCAAGTGTTTTCTGACTGTTTTCTATGATTTATTTTCAATGGGAAGATCAGACTTTTGTCTTTTCAATTACGCTATTTGATTATGTCATGTGGGTCTAGCATTGATTGACATTTGAGAGAGAGAGAGAGAGAGAGAGAGAGAGAGAGAGAGAGAGTGCAGTCAGTTATGAAAGTTGCCTACCTGCTCTGATTTCCTTGTTCGTAATTGCTTCTTAGAGTATGTTTGTGTTTGTTGAAATTGTCAGCCGTGGTCTGAAGTAGTTCTGCTCCTAGTTTGGATAATCTATCCGCCCCTTCGTTGGCAGGGATTCCAACATGCTTGCTACTCAACTGAGCCGCGATAGCTCAGTGGTTAGTGAACTGGACTACAAAGGACAAGGGGTAGGATTCGATCCCAATCGACGGCTTCCGGATTCACCCAGCCTTATATGGGTACCGGATTTTTTTCTGGGAAAGTAAAGCGGCACGGGCGTAATACCGACCACATTACCCCAAAAATCATGTGCCAAGGTCTGTAAAATTTAAGGTCACTAACACCATATTCCCTATACACCGCCACTTGGCTTGACGGGGTACTTTAATACTTGTTACTTTTTGCTACTCAACTGCAGAATAATCTCCACGTCATATACAGTCAGTTAATGGATGCTCAGTCGAACATTAATGGAGATGTCAGAACACAGTCCATGATGTGCAGCCTTCTAGAGAGAGAAACCATTCCAAAGTCAACGAAACAAGGAACAAGAGAGTAAATCTCCTATACCAAGTTAAAACATAAATGCCCTTCTAAATTATTGGGGAAAAATGTCATTTTCACGGATAAAAACAAAAAAAAGCAGAGAGCCCCTGTCACGCCAAGTGGCGTATAGGGAATATGGTGTTAGTGACTATACATTTTACAGACCTTCAACACATGATTGTTGAGGTAATGTGGTCGGTATTACGCCCGTGCCGCTATACTTTCCCAGAAAAAAATCCAGTACTCATTAAAGGCTGGGTGAACCCGGAAGCCGTCGGTTGGAATCGAACCCTACCTCTTGTCCTTTGTAGTTCAGTTCACTAACCACTGAGCTATCGCGGCTCACAATTTTAGTAGATGCCAGGAACCAAAGACCACAAGACAATCAAGGAAATTAAATTATTATAAAAGGGGAGAAATAGCAACATTACAGCTGACAGTGCTATCATTGACTCATATCTGATTGTCTGTGCAAGGATCAGAACTATTTAGATGCTCCTCAACTTCGCAGTGACCCTAAGAAACAGACTGGTCAGGTCGAACGAGTAAATGATCAATAGGGAAGGCAGCCAGGTAATCAAAAACGTCATGCTGAAAACGGATGTGTTAGGTCAAAGGTGACACATATTGCGCCTTGTTATCAGCGCATCTACGCCAACTTTACGCCATTTAAGAACGGACGGTTGAAAGTAGAGAAGAAGATAACACTATTTAAAAAAAAAAACATATACATCTTTTATAAGGATCTTGCTACCAGTGAAGAGATTTAAGGAAAATCAGCCAGCACCTCAGCATTTCAAACAAAAACATGAACACTGAGGAAAATGCAAATGTACGTGACATTGTCATACACCCTGCAGGTCTAGCCTGGGAAACACGCCATCTTGCACGGAATGCTGAATGAGCTAAATAAACATGGAGAATAGAAAGAGAAACGATGCAGAGAATGTACATGCATTGATTGGCCAGCTCACAATAAGCAACTGTAAACATTGTGAGTAAGGGTTCCTTCAAGGCTCAAGGCGTATGGGGAATATGGAGTGAATGGCCTTATTCATCAATGACCAACCGTCTAACGGCGACATGTATGTGTTGTTTTGTCGATAGCGTACCAACTGGCCTTATTTACCAACAAAATGTCTCCGGAATACATTATCTGAGGGCGTGTGACACCTACAGACGTGTCGATCCAAAAAAAAAAACCTATAAAATTGTCACAGCTAGGAATTAAACCCGGAACCTCCTTAGCCAGTAGTGAGCGCAGCAACCGACCAGGTACTTTGCATAGAAGCATGCAATATTTGTGGCTGTAGCTCGTATATTTTCTCCCAACAGCTGTGTCCGTTTTGTGACAACAAGAATGTAACACAAAAACATTGCCAGATGAATGAGGCTGTAATGTTCAAATTAAATATGAATCTCGGCTTTCCGCACACGCACGCACGCACGCACACACACACACACAAGCACGCACGCACACACACAAGCACGCACACACACAAGCACACACACACACATGCACAAACATATACCCACATACAAAATATACACATATATTCATTATGAACTGAAGAATTGTGTTTATTTATTAATAATGTTTCTGAGAAAAGCGTTTGGAATGACGAGAAAAGACAGAATCAGAAATGATATTATACGAGAAATAGTAGGAATTGAACTAATCCTAAGTTACATACAGAAATAACAAATAAACTGGTTTGGCTATCTAGAAAGAATGCCGTGAGATTCCTTCCTATACAGAGTGTATATTAAGAGAGGAGAAGTGGGAAGTGCAAGAGGCAGACCCAGAGTAAGATGGCCAGGCAACATGAAAGAGACGCTATAGCAACATCAATTGGCAAGGATTGATGCCGCCAAAGGCGAGAACTAGAACATGCATCTCCCTCGACACCCGAACGGGTACACAAGGAAATGAAGAAAGAAAGAAAAAGAGAAAAATCCTTTCTACTTTAGAAAACAAATATTAGCTGTTGTTGCATTTAAAGCTTTAAAAGAAGACAGAAATACGAACAAAAGAGTACGCCGCTCGAAACAGAAAATATTCTCCTCTGCTAGAAAGCACAGATTTGTCTGAACCGCTTGTATTTAAGTAACGAGAAATAGCTCGACCACATAGAAAATGTTGATGCAAGATAGTGTTGCTTTGAATAATAATGAATGATCCGTGTTAAAAATATCGTTAATTATTAGAGCACGTTTACAGATTGTCAAAAACGCACAAGGTTCATAAAAGCCCTGGACGACCTCCATTAAGTGAATGGCAGATATTGAGTACGTCCATTGACCCATTTCCTATTCAGTTGAAGAGAGACCTTCTAATGCCAGCTTCAGTGCTATAGCGAATCATCACTTAACTTGAGCAAGCATGAACTGACTCTCACACGAAAGAAGGAATTGAAGATGCAAGTTACACAAATGTAAAAATGTTGTCATCTTTATATTGGTTGAGCCAGAAAATTCACGAAATAGCTAAATATTACAAATACATCATTTATTATCATCATACGTGATGTGTGACACTGGACGATGACAATACATTTCTTTTACTATTCTTAATATTATATATATATTTGGATTTTCATTATTTCTCTCTGCGACAACCACCTCTGGTCTCAGCAGCGAGGCCCGGCTTGAAACATCAGTTACACATCGATAGAAAAAACATGAGTACCTCCGAAGTCGGAGTTATCTGGCTGTGCGGCGAGGGACCCCTGTGCACATGGCTGCCAGGGAAAAATGGATTAACACGCAAAATTCAGTTCCTAGTCTCTAGGGACTTCGTCAGAGTTGAAGCTGGCGAACGCAACAACAGCAACAACATATATATATATATATAAAAGTCTATCAGTACTATCTGTACTTCAATTTCTCTGTGATAATCGTGGCAATACCATTATAGGGAATCAAGGCAAAGAAATGCATAACAATTCGAAGCTGCAATAAAGCTAAATATGAGGGAGAATTGAAAAGTAAAATAAGAAAAAAAAGTGTATGGTAAAAGCTTCACATAATTCAGAGACGACACAAATTTGAACGGCGTTTCGACTCAGTATGCCTTCAGCAGGTACAAACAAGCAAACAACACACACACAGATATGTAAGTAAATAGAACTAATCCTACATCTAGTAATGAAACAACCAAAACAAAATAATCTGAACTGGTTTAAGAAACAAAAAAAATTCTTCCCTATGAACCACTATCCATGTTCCTATGTTACCTATGAACCACTATCCACGACACAGGGGAGAAATGTTTTGTTTCTTAAACTAGTTTAGATTATTTTGTTTTGGTTGTTTCGTTATTAGTTAGCTATGTAGGATTATTTTTATTCACTTACAGATCTGTGTGTGCATCTTTTTTTTTTGTTTTATCCTGCTGAATGCCTATTGAGCCGAAACGTCGTTCAAATTTGTGCCGTCTATCAATTACGTAAAGCTTTTACAATACCCTTTTTTCTATTTTTTTTTTTCAGTTCTCCCTCACAATCCCATTATAATTTTTTTGTTTTCATATTTTCTTTTATTAGATTTTATCTGGCAGTATTGAATGATTGTCATCGCTATCTTTTCCATCTAACTAGTAGCCTCCGTCAGTCATAGTTGACTGGATTTTTCAGCGCCCCTAGAAATGTTATTTTTTCTTTTCTTTTCTTTCGTAGTGTATTCTCTTTCTCTATGAATCTGTATGCTTCTTGTTTGAGGTGAAACTTTAGAGTGTGTTTCCAGAGATTGCGGTCTGCAGCTATGTCTACCCATGCTGCAGGGTTTATGTTCAGAGTCTTCATGTCGCGTTTACACACATCTACAAATCGAAGTTTTGGGCGCCCCTTAGAACTTTTACCCTGCCGACGACTATCTTTGTTTCCATCTCTACTAGCTTGGTCACTTTAGTTAGTCTTTTCTCAGAGTGACTGTCATCATCAGGGAGCGCGATAGCTCAGTGGTTAGTGAACTGGACTACAAAGGACAAGGAATAGGGTTCGATCCCAACCGACGGCTTCCGGGTTCACCCAGCCTTAAATGGGTACCGGATTTTTTTCTGGGAAAGTAAAGCAGCACGGGCGTAATACCGACCAAATTACCCCAAAAAGCATGTGCTGAAGTGTCTGTAAAATATAGGGTCACTAAAACCATATTTCCCTATACGCCACTTGACGTGACGGGGGTACTTTACTTTTTTTTTTATTGTCATCATCATCAAGTACCAAGCCTGCTGGCGTAGGTATTAATGTCTCTCCACAACTTTCGATGGAGACAATTATTTATCATTTATGTTGTTGACCTTCTGCCAAGCCATTCTCTTAAGCTGCCTGGTATCTTTTCTCTTTGGTTCCCTCTATCTCTTCGTTCCTCAATTTTCCCAGTTGTTACAATATGTTCTAGCTGTTCTCTTCTCATTACATGGCCAAAATATTATGATTGTTTCTTCCTAATATTGCAAATTAGCTCTCTTTTTGCTTTGGCCTCTTTCAGAATTTTTTTCATTACTCTTTTAGCTGTCCGTGTCCGTAGTTCTCAACATTCTTCTGTAAAACAACATTTTTACGCCCTCCAGTGATTTTCTTGTTTGTTGTCCTATTGTCCAGGATTCACATCCATATGTGAAAACTGGTTCTACGGAACATCTACCAACTTTTTTTCTTGTTTCTATTTTCAAAAATGGATTGCATAGTATCTAACTCATTTTTTGGAAAGCTGCTTTTGCCTGAGCCATTCTGCATCTCACCTCTGTTGTACAGCTACCATCTGAGGTTAACATTTTTCCAGATATTTAAATTAATTTACCTGTTTTAATATTGTTCCACTTGATTTTATTTTGCACTGAGGTGATGTCTTTTTCTTTGTTGTTACCATTACCTCTGTCTTTTTGCTATTAAGGCTGAGTCCTTTATTTTTGCTTTCTTTCACTATAATGTCTAACATTTCCTGTAACTCATTTTCACTCTTAGTGATTAAGACTGTATCATCAGCATACCTTAGATTATTTATATTATGACCGATTATTATTCCAGGCATGCCCTTTATGGATCTTAAAATAAGTTCACTATAAATATGAAACAAATTTTGTGATAGCACACAACCTTGCCTTAACACCCTGTTTTATTTGTTGAAACATTCCCAATTGGTTTCCAGTTCTTATGGCCGCTGTTTGTTGCCAGTGCATGTTCTTTATTATTAGAATTTTACTGTCTACGTTTATGCTTTCTAAAATTTTGATTATTTCTTGGTGCTTTACTTTGTCAAATGCATAGGGAGATCTGTTTTCACCTCTATGGATCATTCTACTAAAAATCTTATGATATATATGACATTGCTTGTTCCTTTATCTCTAACAAAATCACACTGTTCGTCGCTAATTCCTGGACTGATTTTGTTTCTCGCTCTTCGCATATGATTCTTAGTAATATCTTAGTCATGTGACTCATAAGGCTTATTGTGCAATGACCATCGCATTCAATCGCACCCGATTTCTTTGGTAGGGCTATTAATATTGATTTGAGCATGTCGTCTGGTATATATCCGCTGTTGTAGCTATCACTCAATATTTTTGTTATTATTTCTATTTCAAAATCACCCATGGTTTCAGTCTCTTCTTTAGTTATATTATCTGGTCCAGGAGATTTTCCTGCTTTCGTATTGCGCAAGGCGTCTTTCACTTCTTCTTTCAGTATTTCTGGTCCTCCATTATCCTTAATATTTACTTCTGTTCGTTCATCATTATAAAGATCGTTAATGTATTCTGTCCATCGTTCCCTTTTGCTTTCTTGTTCAATCAACATTTTCCTTCCT
Source organism: Megaustenia siamemsis (assembly GCA_032433765.1). Lineage (NCBI taxonomy): Eukaryota > Metazoa > Mollusca > Gastropoda > Stylommatophora > Ariophantidae > Megaustenia > Megaustenia siamemsis. The sequence goes on along the minus strand of JAVIAB010000073.1, from coordinate 34,676,556 downwards.
TTGATCTTAAACATCAAGTTTTGTATTGCGTTTTTCTTACTGTTAATTCTTCAATTTGTTTGTACATGTATATATATCTTTGGCATCTCCTTTTTGGTGCATTTCAATCTCTTTGCTTCTCTCTTTTATTCATGCTTCTTTTGCTTCATTGCATTTTATAATAATTTCTTTATTTAATCTTTTATATTCATCTTTATTTTCATTATTTCTTCTTCTTGTATCCATTAGCTGCAAAATGTCATCTGTCATCCATTTCTTCCTTGAATTTGTCCTCACTGGTGGTATGAACTCTATTGATGTTTGTTGCATTGATTCTTTTAAAATTTCCCACTGTTCATCAATGCTTTGTATCTTCTCTATTGCATTGTACCGGTTCTGAATTGTGATTTCATATTTGTCTTGCATTTCTTGTCTGATTTTAGTAAATCTAAATTTAATTTGATGTTAACTGAGGTTGTTTTGTTGCTTTTAATTTTACTCTGAGCTTTCCTACAACTGGTACATGATTACTATTGTAATCTGCTCCTGGTCAAGTTTTCACACACACCAGACTGTTTCTAAATCTATTGTTTATCATTACGTAATCAATTTGATTACGTGCGTTGTCTCCTGGGCTTTTCCATGTCCGCAGACGTCTTGGATGTTGATTAGCAAAGTGTTTCCTATCATCATGTTGTTTGTTCTTGCCCAGTCAATACGTTTGTAATCTCAGACATTCCTCTCGCCTAACCCATAATGACCAACTACTTCCTCAATTCTTTCCTTTCCTACTTTTGCGTTAAGATCCCCTAGAACTATGGTGTTTTCATGTGGTTTGCATTCACGAAGTGCCTTATTTAACTCGTAAAATTTATCAATTGTTTCCTCTAGACTGTCTGCTGTTGGTGCATAAACTTGTATAAGATTTATATCTATTGGCTTTCCATTTAACTTCACTAAAAGGACTCTGTCAGATATTGGGTAAAGGCCTTTCACTGTTCTTGTTCTTTCTGCATCCAAGATGATACCTATTCATCTTTGGTGTTCAGTACCTCCAGAATAGATTATTTTATATTCATCAGAGTATATCACCCCTGATCCAGTGTATCTCATTCGCCATGCCCCAGTAAATGTAAACCCATTCTTTTCAGTCGTTGTAGGGAGATGAAATAAAATCTTAGGCATTGGCGGTGAAATTGATGCTAGAAGTCAGATATGAGTCGTTGCTACTTTTAGCTTTTGTCTTAATCCCTCTTATTAACATTAACTCCTTCACTTTTAGTGTATATCCTGATTTTCATATTAACATTAACTCATCCACTTTTAACGTTTGTCTTCATCACTCATATTAACATTAACTCATTCACTTTTAGTGTATATCCTGATCCCTCACATTAGCATTAACTCATCAACTTTTAGCGTTTGTCTTCATCCCTCATATTAACATTAACCAATCCACCTTTAGTGTATATCCTGATCCCTCATATTAACATTAACTAATCCACTTTTAGCGTTTGTCTTCATCCCTCATATTAACATTAACTCATCCACTTTTAGTGTATATCCTGATCCCTCATATTACCATTAACTCATTCACTTTTAGTGTATATCCTGATCCCTCATATTACCATTAACTCATTCACTTTTAGTGTATATCCTGATCCCTCACATTAATATTAAACATCCACTTTTAGCGTGTGTCTTGATATCTCATATGAACATTAACTCATCCGCTTTTTAGTGTTTGTCTTGATCCCTCACATTGAAGGGGTGTGATTTTAAATAATCGTCAACGTCCCCAACGTAACAACGCCACCAATCTACGCTTCCAATCTGTAGTCTACCTCACTGACGTTTCATTAATTCATCACAGCGTGTCATTTCTTTCTTGTAGTGACCGATTAACAAACGTTTCTTGACAGAGCAATTTCCTGGATCCCCTCCTTGAGTTTGTCTTCTGGTTTCTTTTGATACTCTCTTTCAGCATGCAACACCCAACGTGAACCGACTCAACCTTGGACGTCCTTCGTTGTCCGTTAGCAACTATGATTCTTGCAGACGGTGTATTGTTTATTTATTTAAGTCTTTTGTCCCTCTTTCTAATGTTTCACATCCACGATGTGTATTAATTTGGTCGTTATCTTTCCTCCGTTATTACTCCGCGACAACCTCCGCTGACCTTCTTCTTGGCCGTTAACTCAAGGCATTCATCCACAACTCCGGTGAAACCTATGTGACAAAAGACCCCTAACCAAACAAACTATATTAAAATCATCAAGTCACAATATCGTCATATTTCTTCATTGGCAGCCTTTATTACTTAATTCTCTTCTGTCTGTTACAGTTGCAGTTATTTATATTCCAGTCTCACACTTTCATCCTACTCTATCTAAATGGAGCTAAATTATTCTAACCTTGATGATGCCACTATTCTATACTGGTCCGTTCTCATCAAACGTCCCAAACTACACTACCTAATACTAAATTCCTGCTTCCACTTGTTCCTAGTCCATTCCGGATCTGTTAATATCGTCTTGTTCCATACCGATTATTCTATATCTCTAGCTACCAGTTATAATTCAATCTCCAAGTCCACCTTCTTTAATGTTTTCACTGCTCCATATTAATGTTCTCTCTGCTCCATATGTTTCCGTCTGCTCATCTCCGCTGCCAATCTCCAAGCAATCTTTCTATGTTCCTTAATGTTTCCACTGCTCGATATTAATGTTCTCTCCGCTCCACATGCTTCCGCCTGCTCATCTCCAAGAATAATAATATCCTATCTTCGTGGTCCCTTCTCAACCGTCTCTTAGCCCACGTCATACCCAATTCCGTCATAGATTCCTATTTCGTCATTTCTTCTTCAGTATACTTCTGTGCTTAACTTGTTTCTTCCCTATCTTTCATCCCTTAGTGTGCAGCTCCCTGTCAAACTATTTTCTCTGTTAAACAATTCGCCCCTAATATATGCCAATCGTTGCACTAATCTAACGACTATTCGCCTTCTCCCCTGTCATACTATTTTCTCTACTATAACATGATCTCATCCACTTTTAGCGCTAGTCTTGATCCTTCATATAATTCTTCCACTGATAACATTGGTCTCGATCTCTGATCATTTTATAAATAATTAAACCACCTTTAGCGTAGATATTGATCTCTCCTCATATTAGCATTAATTAATTTTTTTAAAATTAATTAATGATTAATTAACCACTTTAAAGTTTTGTCTTAATCTCTGCTCACATTAACATTAATTAAACCACTTTTACTGTCGGCCTTGATCTCTCCTCATATTAGCATTAATTAAACCACTTTTAGCGTTGGTCTTGGCCATTTGCATTAATGCATATAATAATATTGTTTTCTCTTAGGACCACCATCACTCTAATCAAGAAATATAATAATCCGATCTACTAACAAAAACATGGAACTATTTCAACGCATTGCACAAACTGCACACCATCGGCAATGACAACCAGAGTAATTTCAAAGAGAAATCTGAATTATTTTGAAAGATATTTGGCCCGGGAAGTGAAATGTCTCCTACCCTTTTAGATTTTCAGCTACCAGGGATCCTTCTTACTTGAGCAACGACCTCCTTTTTATCGTCCGTTTCCGGAAAAAAAAAAATGAAACTTTACCAACTCGGAGATGAGAGATGATTGAGGGGAAAAAAAAAACTCGATCCCGCCAAATGTGAAACGAACTCTGTAACTTCTGGCTATAACAAGATCCCTTTCTTATTTCCCTCTAATTATTTATTGGCTACAGCACGTGGAACTTTCATCAAAGGCGTTTTCTTGTGCCGTTTTTCATTCCCCGTAGTCTTTATCTTTTGTGCACGATTTCTAGTCATAAATTTGAATTTACTGTCAACAGCATCTCAAGAAATGTCTTTATCGTTTCGATGAGGAAGAGATTGCTAGTTTGATTCTAATTTCCTCTATAAATCTGCACTAGCTTTACTTGTACACAAGGTCGTTTTAAACTTGATCTACGGCTTCAAGGTTTGCTCAACATGAAGTCGCTATCATTGATTTTATTTGTGTGAATATTGTGTGTGTGCTTTTTTTTTTCAAACTACTGACCTTATTAAACCCGTTGGAAGAAACATATGGACATTACATAATGTCCGCTGTACGCCACCTCAAACATGATGGGGTTTATTCTTCTTCATTTTTTGCATTTGATAGGCTGGTATTATTGAATAAAAATAAACGAGCAAGGAAATGCACAGACCCTATCAACTCTTTATACAGCGACCTACTTCTGTTAGTGTAGAAAAGGGTGTATGTACCTGCAATATTATATACTATGAGATTATCTTTAAACGGTATTTAACCTTCTGCTTTAACGTACGTATTAGCATAATTTAGTAATGTTAAGGACATTAATGTATTATTATCATCATTTATGCAACACTGACAGCATCAATGTAAAATAAACAGCACTAAATCTGTATTAAGACACTTAGTACACTATTAACATTTTAGTGGGGCATTGCTGAGACAGTGATACAATATTGACAGTATTAATGTGAAGTAAACATTATTAACAGTATTAATGCAACATTATTAGTAAAACAAGCTAGTAATAACTGCATTAACATCATTATGCATTGTTTGCATTTTAACAAAATGATTAACAATTATCCAGACATATTCATTTGACGCTTTGTTAAAGCTAGATAAAACAATAACAAAAAAGGCGGAGTCGATTGTGCAAACCGAACAGTTAATGACACATTAAGAAGTTTGAACGCCTTAAAATTTGGCTAAGACAGAATTAAACGCAAAAACTTGAGATCTACATTTCTAAAATTATGAAACGCTGTTGCGGAATTTTGATCAGTGATGTCATTAGTGATGACAGATTGTTATAATGCTTAACATTGTGAGCTCTTGAGGAGATAGAACATTAAACCGAACATTCGGTCTTGGAGCCAAAGCCAAGATTTATGAGCCAGATTTGGCTGGAAGCAAAAATCTGGCTTTTCATAGCATGACAAAAAATCTATAAGAGGAACATCTCAGTGGGCTTTGCAAACATCGGTGTGGGTGATTTGAGATTGGTTTAATCCTAGGGTTTCAGGTTGGCGGTCATAAAAGATGGGTAAATATTGTTTCTGAATTAGGTTAGCCCGTTGTGCAATATTTTATAGGGTGTCGCAGTTGAACAATGGTTGATAACTGATCGGAAGACAAAAGACCTGGTTCCATCCGGATATATGTGTCTAGTTTCGCTATCCTTAAATGAATTCCATACATTTTTTTTCTGACTTTTATTAGGAAAAAAATCCGTGTTCACTAAACGTCACACTGTGGTCACGAGATTCTTTCTTGCCCTTATTTGATTGACAGAGAGGTATTAGTAGTAAACTTCAACGAACAAACAACAACATTTGATTGACAGAGAGGTATTAGTAGTAAACTTCAACGAACAAACAACAACATTTGATTGACAGAGAGGTATTAGTAGTAAACTTCAACGAACAAACAACATCATTTGATTGACAGAGAGGTATTAGTAGTAAACTTCAATGAACAAACAACAACATTTGATTGACAGAGAGGTATTAGTAGTAAACTTCAAGGAACAAACAACAACATTTGATTGACAGAGAGGTATTAGTAGTAAACTTCAAGGAACAAACAACAACATTTGATTGACAGAGAGGTATTAGTAGTAAACTTCAACGAACAAACAACAACATTTGATTGACAGAGAGGTATTAGTAGTAAACTTCAACGAACAAACAACAACATTTTAAGGTCGATACGCTTCCTCGTTGTTATTACCTCAGCAAAGTGGGCCAGGTGCCCAAGTATTATTTTTCTGCTGGATCAGTAGCATATGGGGCTGCAATTGAGCCTAAATCAATTGTATCGCGAAGTTAGCGCTCTATCAACTACGCTTCTGATACTATATTTTTGAATTATAGGACTCGCACAAGGTCTGTCCATCCATCCTTCTTGTTAGACGTTTTCTCTATTTCTTCCCAGCCAATACCCTTGAGAGTCTCCATGGCTTCTCTACCTCATACTTTCCTGGGTCTTTCTTGTTTCTCATTTTCTCGGTGTTTCATGACATCCCCTGACTGGCTATGGCTTTCTTTAGATCGTCTGTATCATGGGCTCTCTGTTACAGAGTCCCATCATTTTCATGAATGGGTTTGTTGGATTTCGTATTTGTGTTTCCAACTTCAGTTGTGTCTTTTTTTTTACAGCTGACATGTTGGCGGCCTGTCCCCAGTATTCTTAGTCACCTTATAGGACACGCGTGGCAATGGCTCTTGCCTTTGCTCAGCGACCTTAGCTCTCATATATCCGGCCGGAAGCAACTCTTGCCGTTTAGATTTCATAATCAATACTTCACTGAGAACATTAATCATTATTACTGCATATTAAAGTTGGTAAAGTTCACTGATAAATCCTTCATTTCCCTCCTTCCTCAAAGGTACTATCTATCTATTGTCCTTTCGAGCCGCAGACGGCACATAGGGCAGAACCACAATCTCAAAAACTGAAACTTTGCGTGCCAAAATGTCAAATATTGCAGAGATCACTGCTTCTAAAATCTATGGCTCTGTTTCCATAACAATACTTTTTTACAATGACAGCTTGTCAAGCCATCAATCAACCTCCTTAGTCGCCTCTTACGGCGTGCCTGGAAGGTCACAGTGTCACTATTCTTTACTAACTTCATAATGAGGCCCGGTAACACACGAGGAAAGTTTTTTTCTTTCGGGCGACGACTCTTTTGCTCGCTCGGGGGAGGGAGACAGCGCTCTGTGCAGAACGGATCCCTTCGGCCCCCGGCGAAGGTACTACACCCAAGTAACTCTCTCTCTCCTCTCTCTCACTCTCTCCCACTCTCTCTGTCCATCTCTCTCCCTCCCCTCTCTCACACCCTCTCTCTCCCTCCCTCTCTCTCCCTTCCTCTCTCTCTCCCTCTCTCTCGTCCTCTCTCTCTCCCTTTGTCTCTCCTCCTCCCTCTCTCCCACTCTCTTATTAAATATAAACGTAATTCCCCCCCCACTCTATAGTTGTATTTGTCCACACGACATTTTTGTGCCCTATTTGTTATCGTCATCAGGAGTCATGTCTACAGGCATAGACTGGTCCTATCACGTAATCTTGTAGACAGTGTTTCTTATCAGTCCCATCTCACTTGTGCAAAGGTCACTGCTGCAACAAAATAGATAGATTGTGGTATTTCCAAAGAGCAAACAAACGTGAGCAATCTACTGGGTAGACTTTGTAATCTAATGATTGATGTTGTGTAAGAAAAATATAAATTGAGTACGTCACTAAGTAAACATTTCACTCTATAAAGCTTAGGTCTATCGTAAAGATAGAAGTAACTATTTTAGTGCCCGTTAATAACTTTCAGAAACATAACAAGTAAATATTTTAGGTATAGTTATAATTATAGTTGTTCCAAGGCCCCGGTATCATTGCAAACGAACTAAAAGCCATAATTGCTCACCCGTCCCAGCCAGTGGAATCATCAGAATTAACATTTCATCGAATGGTGTCATCCAAACAAAGAAATAAGATGCAGTCCCCATCGTAGCAAACACAACAAACGTCAAAATACATAAGGCGTAGTAGCACCGATAATAAACGCAAATGAACTGTCCTTCGTCATACGACATCATCATTCATCATAAGCAATCTGAATTTAGAAACACCATCCGATGAAACACACAGCTCACGGTGTGCACAGAGCACCAATCTCAGTAGCTCCTGCAGCAAGCCAGACTTGGAATATGAGAAAATTGCAACAATGAAGCTCTTCAGACTGTGCCTCAAATGTTTATTGCCGCCTAACCGCCATATTGACCGGAAGTCCTGTTTTAGTGATTATTCTTTATATCCAACATGGAAGACAAAGACAAATGAACATTTCAGTGAATGAAGTCTCGGTAACTTATATCAGAAATCAATGAGTGGACTGTTCACTTATCGCTATTTTAGTAGTTTGTATAGTAAACATATAAAATAAACATTTCATTTGAAAGTGACAACTTTCAAGTAAAAAATTAACATCTTGGACCCTTCACTTTGCGAGAGACATCCTTAATGGAGCAGAAACTTCAGTGCTCGTACTAGCCTCATCAGCAACCCCTGAACTGACCCGAACAGAGTACTCTTGTTAACGCCGATGAACGAACTACAAGTCCACACACTTAATTATCTACATCTTTCCTTTTGAACTCACTCAAAGTGAGCGATAAACAGAATAGAGTTTACAATATTTGATTTTATTTTATGTTTTTGTTTGTTTTTAAATTAAGAATTTTCAAAACTCGATTACAATATTTATTTTTTGTTTTTAAATAATGATTGCATTTTTTAACTAACGGTCATTAAATACTTATTTAGACCGTAGTCGTACACTCGTTTGATCGATGTAGTCTTTGAAATAAACCGTTCAATGATGGCAATAATGAATATCGATTCCTACTCACACAAAGACAAACGAAGGCATGTTAGCATAAGGCAGATAAATACTCTAACATGGGCTGGAACATCGGTATTGATTCATCTACTTAATATCTCTACTTAGGATCGGAGTTGCGACCTGCAAGGGTCGATTCTATAGGACTTGATTGTTAGCGTTCGTCCTCTACTATTGCATATTTTTTTTTTGTCTACTCTTGTAAAAGAAAATAGAATGTCGTAAATTATTTCTTCTACTTTGGAGCAAGGTGTGATTTTTGTTCTTGTGACAACACATCAGACCTCATATTTTGATTATTTTTTTAGCACTAGAGGAAATAAATTAAATTGTTTACTCACATGGAAAAAAATGCAAGAGATTGTGTACAACACAAAACATGTAATAAAAGAAGCAGTGGAAGAAGAGCCCGTGGCAGACTCCAAGTAATTTGAATGACAATATCCTAGAAATGTTAGAACATCAACTGACAATATCCTAGAAACGTTAGAACATCAACTGACAATATCCCTGAAACGTTAGAACATCAACTGACAATATCCTAGAAACGTTAAAACATCAACTGACAATATCCTAGATTCGTTAGAACATCAACTGACAACATCCTAGAAACGTTAGAACATCAACTGACAATATCCTAGAATCGTTAGAACATCAACTGACAATATCCTAGAAACGTTAGAACATCAACTGACAACATCCTAGAAACGTTAGAACATCAACTGACAATATCCTAGAATCGTTAGAACATCAACTGACAATATCCTAGAAACGTTAGAACATCAACTGACAACATCCTAGAAACGTTAGAACATCAACTGACAATATCCTAGAATCGTTAGAACATCAACTGACAATATCCTAGAAACGTTAGAACATCAATTGACAATATCCTAGAAACGCTAGAACTGTAAAAAAGGTTGAATTATTTATCTTATTTATTATTGTTATTATTATTGTTCATTGTTCACAGCACAGCACATTTATAGTTAACATTAATCATCACAGACTTCTCAGTCCTTATAAATCATAATCATGTTTATTGAATTTTATCTTGGCACGTGATACATAATAGTGGATGCACTTCTCTTATAATTAATGTTCTTTAATTCTGGACACTCAAGAGACAACCGTCGATGAATATTGAAATGTCAATAAGTGCATATTAAAAATTAATCTCTCTCACAACTTACTTACGACTTCTTATAAAAAATATGAAGCACAACTCGGAAATACTCTCAAAAACACTTTCACAACTAAATGTTGATTATATTCTAACTCACTGGTTCTGGTTCTGTCTACTGCTCAACTAATTTTCCTAAGTCACTGCTATCTTTACTACTCTCTAGCCTGGTCATTAATAACTTCTCAACTAACTTAAAACTACAAACTAATTTCTGACTAATGAACTCATGGAGATTCCTAACTTTTCTCATAACTACTTCTCTGTCTTGACTCTCAATTCCTAACTACTTGTCAGTTCTAACTTACTTTCCTAATTACTTTCCTGACTACTGAACTACCAACTTACTAAAATCCTTCTGTGTCGAATCTTAAATACCCCAACATAACTCTGCGCGTGGAATATCTGCAGCCAATGAATTTATCGCAATTGCCGCGAAGTGACAACTTGCAACCCCTTGAACCAATCAGATCTCATCATTCTGACCCCTAGTTGAACTATGTCTATTTCCCCCTACGCACTGGCCACAACAGAATGAGAAACCACATGTTCAAAAAACTCAAAATAGGTACTACCAGCCAATGCCACTGTACACTGGACAACATAGCATGTTCTACAGGATTGCCCCCAGTACACAGACCTGAGAAGGACAATGTGGTCCATACCCACCTCTCTGGAAGAGAAACTATACGGGGCAACCGAAACACTTAAACAGACAGCTGCCTTCATAAGAATGCCCGGAATCCTACTCTGAATGAGCCATGATCGCAGCAGAAGAAGAACTATGTCTAAGACTTGAGCAAAACTGACTGTTTTCGTGACTCCAAAATAACCTCTGGTCAGTTTGACCTCTCCTGAGTGTCAAAATAATGTTTACTTGATGATTTTGACCTGTTCTGGAAGTTGTTTGTCAACCTATTTACCGGGCGGTGAAGCCATGCATTTATTCCCACTTCCACAACTGCTTAGAAAATTTCCACTCTTTCTAAATTTATTATGTCCAGTACTATTCTGCACCCTTCCTTCACCTTAGTGCTCGGTGGGTTGTCCACTACCTGCTATGAACTTTCCACTTCCACAACTTGTTATTCTGTCACTAATACTGATGGCCGTTATTATATGCCACTGTCATAGTCTGTTACGAAATGGGTACCAGCTGTGTTACCTGACCCGTACTTTCATTCACCTTTACTGTTACAGAATTTAAACTGACAAAATCCTAGAAACATTAGAACATCAACTGACAATATTATAGAAACGTTAGAAGATCAACTGACAATATCCTTGAAACGTTAGACCATCAACTGACAATATCCTTGAAACGTTAGACCATCAAATGACAATATCCTTGAAACGTTAGACCATCAACTGACAATATCCTTGAAACGTTAGAACATCAACTGACAATATCCTTGAAACGTTAGAGCATCAACTGACAATATCCTTGAAACGTTAGACCATCAACTGACAATATCCTTGAAACGTTACACCATCAACTGACAATATCCTTGAAACGTTAGACCATCAACTGACAATATCATTGAAACGTTACACCATCAACTGACAATATCCTTGAAAGGTTAGATCATCAACTGACAATATCATTGAAACGTTAGACCATCAACTGACAATATCCTTGAAAGGTTAGACCATCAACTGACAATATCATTGAAACGTTACACCATCAACTGACAATATCCTTGAAACGTTAGACCATCAACTGACAATATCCTTGAAACGTTAGACCATCAACTGACTATATCCTTGAAAGGTTAGACCATCAACTGACAATATCCTTGAAAGGTTAGACCATCAACTGACAATATCATTGAAACGTTACACCATCAACTGACAATATCATTGAAAGGTTAGACCATCAACTGACAATATCCTTGAAAGGTTAGACCATCAACTGACAATATCCTTGAAAGGTTAGACCATCAACTGACAATATCCTTGAAAGGTTAGACCATCAACTGACAATATCCTTGAAAGGTTAGACCATCAACTGACTATATATATGAGGCTGCCAGAAGGGCAAGAACTAGAACCCTATATCACACTTGACACTCGAGGGGTATAATAAAGAGAGTAATACCATATTTGCTACCTGGTTCAGTGTCTTTAACACGGTCGTTAACTGAGCGTCTTTGGCAACTTTCGTCTCATCATTTACCGCTTGTGCCCTCTAATCCAACAGTCTATTTTCTGAATCTATCCTATCCACAAATGCCGCGAAGGTCGTGTGGGGTTATTGACAATTAATAGTATAAGGTGCGGGAGAGGTGCTCTCTTTTTACATTGTAACCTTGTACCGAAGTGTGTATATTAATGTGGGTTCAGCTTGACCTGGCACTTGTAACCTTGTGCCGAAGTGGGATTATTAATGTGGGGTCAGCTTGATCTGATACTTGTACCGGAATGTGTATATTAACGTGGGGTCAGCTTGACCTGATACTTGTACCCTTGTACCGGAATGTGTATATTAACGTGGGGTCAGCTTGGTCAGGTCAGCATGACTTGAAACATATACCCTGGTTCAACTTCTATCAAATGAACTCCTCAAAATTATTTTCTTTGCAGAATGTTAAATTAGACCTTGTCGTTGTGGGCGGTCCGTTATATCTTTGACTTGGACAGATTGTTCTAGACATTTGACAGACATGACATATCATGGAGACAGCAAAACACAGATACTCGTGTGTTATCAGATGTCAGGTTATCTGATGTCAGGTTATCTGATGTCAGGTTATCATATGTCAGGTTATCAGATGTCAGGAGGCTGACCCAGACCGTCCAGCTCTCCAGAAGTTTAGTAACGTGGTATATTCACAAACAACACTTTCAAGTACACTGCACTCTAAAAATACTACTTATTCCAGTCCTTATGAAATTTCTACAGCTAACAAGCTGCTAATCAGAAGTCTTTCCCTAACTTTGTAACGAACCTATAAGGTTTTTAACACTGTCCATGACGAGCCAATGCTTTCTAACATTCTTAATCTGTCCAGAGTGGAATATACTATGTAATCATGGCTGCTATAATATTCTGGAGTTTATCTAAACTAATGGGAGCCGTGATAGCTCAGTGGTTAGCGAAAAGGACTAAAAAAGACAAGAGGTAGGGTTCGATCCTGATCGACGGCTTCCGGGTTCACCCAGCCTTTAATGGGTACCGGATTTTTTTTTCTGGGAATGTAAAGCGGCAGGGGCGAAATACCGACCACATTACCCCGAAAATCATGTGCTGAAGGTCTGTAAAATCTATGGTCACTAACACCATATTCCCTATACGCCACTTGGCGTGACGGGGGCTCTTTACTTTTTTACATTAAAAAAAAAATCTAAACTAATACTATCTGTCTACTGGGGTCTGTCTAAACTATTAATATCTGTCTACTGGGGTCTGTCTAAACTATTAATATCTGTCTACTGGGGTCTGTCTAAACTATTAATATCTGTCTACTGGGGTCTGTCTAAACTATTAATATCTGTCTACTGGGGTCTGTCTAAACTATTAATATCTGTCTACTGGGGTCTGTCTAAACTATTACTATCTGTCTACTGGGGTCTGTCTAAACTATTAATATCTGTCTACTGGGGTCTGTCTAAACTATTACTATCTGTCTACTGGGGTCTGTCTAAACTATTAATATCTGTCTACTGGGGTCTGTCTAAACTATTACTATCTGTCTACTGGGGTCTGTCTAAACTATTAATATCTGTCTACTGGGGTCTGTCTAAACTATTAATATCTGTCTACTGGGGTCTGTCTAAACTATTAATATCTGTCTACTGGGGTCTGTCTAAACTATTAATATCTGTCTACTGGGGTCTGTCTAAACTATTAATATCTGTCTACTGGGGTCTGTCTAAACTATTAATATCTGTCTACTGGGGTCTGTCTAAACTAATACTATCTGGCTACTGGGGTCTGTCTAAACTATTAATATCTGTCTACTGGGGTCTGTCTAAACTATTACTATCTGTCTACTGGGGTCTGTCTAAACTATTAATATCTGTCTACTGGGGTCTGTCTAAACTATTAATATCTGTCTACTGGGGTCTGTCTAAACTAATACTATCTGGCTACTGGGGTCTGTCTAAACTATTACTATCTGTCTACTGGGGTCTGTCTAAACTAATACTATCTGTCTACTGGGGTCTGTCTAAACTATTAATATCTGGCTACCATGGTCTGTCTAAACTATTACTATCTGGCTACTGGGGTATGTCTAAATTATTACTATCTGGCTACTGGGGTCTGTCTAAACTAATACTATCTGTCTACTGCAGGATATCTAACCTAATGCTATCTAGACCCAGATTTCTGTTTTTCAAGACGATACTCACTCCTCCCCAGTGTATTTTCGTAGCTAAATGCGGCTGTCTCCTTCGACGTCCAGCGAAACTCTTCCAATATCTAACACACAAAACTGACTTTCAATAGTAATCACGTGACCAAGCTTGGTTGTGACGATTATCTTTCACGAGATAATCGTCAACTGATCGCTGATAACTATTTCTATGTCTTAAAATCTACTTCTTTATTCCCCCTTAAAGTCCTAAAAATATAATTTTAAACTTACTAAACCCTGGTACAGGGTGACCGCTGTTTTTTTTTTACAATTGACCATGCATGTCTTAATGTCTTTGACAATTGTTGCAGCCGAAATGTATATGTAGTCATATTATTATTAGAGTATTAGCACGAAAGTGAGTACAAATTGCAAGTTCTTAACGTAAGAAAGCTGTATACTTGAATCTAGATGTTGCATTTTATTTTTAACACATGTATCGTTCCATTTGTAAAGATAACTTGATGTCAATACTTCCATTCTTTACAATTAAATACATTGTTAGAAGATGAGAGTTACGACACTGTAAGACCACTTTTAGTTGTCATCTTTAATTCACTGATTAGCAACCAATCATATTGTACCACATACAGAAGCAGAAAGTCTCCGAGTTCCCCTCGAATGATAGTAAATTAGATGTACGAGCTTTATTAGAGAGTCTGCTACTCGTTAAACACACCTTGCGCTCGTCCCAAAAAATCGATTCACCTTTTTATTTTCCTATACTGTGCGAAGTAATAATTTCTCTTCAATGGACAATCAAATTCTATGTGATTAAAAATGCACACTCTATAGATATCTATGTGTCGTGACACAGTCATATATGATCTGGTTCACTTCTAGACTGGCTTGTCCGTTGTATGTTCTGTAAAATCGAACATTGTTCCCATGAGAGCGCGTTATTTCCTGATGGATGTTAATTTTGTTATCTCTTTTTTAAAAATAAAATTGACTACATCCATCATTCATTATGATGTGCCACATCTCCTGGCATAGACGATCATGCCCTTGCACATTTCTCCATCCTCAGCGCATAGTATACATTCTGTTGTTATTGTTTACCGTGCAAAAGAGGCCAAGTTATCTACCATTTTTGTCTTCCGCGATCTGTTTCCTTGTATTATGTTTTTGTAACCAAATATTACGACTTTCCTCTTCTCATGGTATGCTCGAACAAATGTTGATTGTTTTATTTTTTTCTGATTCTTTTAGAAGTTATATTTTTGTGCTGACCTCGTTGAGAATTTGCTCATTGGTCTTTTTTCATTCAATGCAGGCCAACGAAGTAATCAAATACTGGCACACCTTGTGGTATCTTGTAGGACAACAACACAGTAATAGGATAATTGCACGCCTTGTGGTATCTTGTAAAACAACAATAAAGTAATAGGATAATTGCACGCCTTGTGGTATCTTGTAAAACAACAATAAAGTAATAGGATAATTGCATACCTTGTGATATCTTGTAGGACAACAATAAAGTAATAGGATAATTGCACGCCTTGTGGTATCTTGTGAAACAACAATAAAGTAATAGGATAATTGCACGCCTTGTGATATCTTGTAGGACAACAACACAGTAATAGGATAATTGCATACCTTGTCATATCTTGTAGGACAAGAACAAAGTAATAGGATAATTGTACACCTTGTGATAGCTTGTAGGACAACAATAAAGTAATAGGATAATTGCACACCTTGTAATATCTTGTATGACAAGAACAAAGTAATAGGATAATTGCACACCTTGTAATATCTTGTAGGAGAAGAACAAAGTAATAGCATAATTGCACACCTAGTAATATCTTGTAGGACAAGAACAAAGTAATAGGATAATTGCACACCTTGTAATATCTTGTAGAACAAGAACAAAGTAATAGGATAATTGCACACCTTGTAATATCTTGTAGGAGAAGAAGAAAGTAATAGGATAATTGCACACCTTGTGATAGCTTGTAGGAAAACAACAAAGTAATAGGATAATTGCACACCTTGTAATATCTTGTAGGACAAGAACAAAGTAATAGGATAATTGCACACCTTGTAATATCTTGTAGGACAACAATAAAGCAATAGGATAATTGCACACCTTGTGATAGCTTGTAGGACAACAATAAAGTAATAGGATAATTGCACACCTTGTGATAGCTTGTAGGACAACAAAAAAGTAATAGGATAATTGCACACCTTGTAATATCTCGTAGGACAACAACACAGTAATAGGATAATTGCACACCTTGTGATATCTTGTAGGACAACAACACAGTAATAGGATAATTGCACACCTTGTGATATCTTGTAGGACAACAACAAAATAATAGGATAATTGCACACCTTGTAATATCTTGTAGGACAACAATAAAATAATAGGATAATTGCACACCTTGTAATATCTTTTAGGACAACAATAAAATAATAGGATAATTGCACACCTTGTGACATCTTGTAGGACAACAATAAAGTAATAGGATAATTGCACACCTTGTAATATCTTGTAGGACAACAATAAAGTAATAGGATAATTGCACACCTTGTAATATCTTGTAGGACAACAATAAAATAATAGGATAATTGCACACCTTGTAATATCTTTTAGGACAACAA
The DNA here is from genome assembly GCA_032433765.1 of Megaustenia siamemsis. Lineage (NCBI taxonomy): Eukaryota > Metazoa > Mollusca > Gastropoda > Stylommatophora > Ariophantidae > Megaustenia > Megaustenia siamemsis. The sequence continues at coordinate 34,659,966 of JAVIAB010000073.1, read as the reverse complement.
CAAAGTTCTTCCATATCAAACTGTCAATAGCCATCTCATGCAGAGTGTCACAGGTCTGGTCGACTTGAAAAGTTTTCTCAATCAATTTTTTTTCATGGACTAGTCTCCTTCCTTCTGTTGTAGTTAAAACATTGATTCTTGTTTGCTTGAAGCTATTCTCTGAACAGCAATATAAAACAAAATACTGTTAACATTGGTAGCTCTTATATAACCAGAGACTATGTCTTCATTTTAAATAAACATGTTATAATGTATTTATCAGTCGGTTTAAGCAACGGAGTTTGCTGAGGAGTAGATTTGGACGCTAATGGGCAGTTTTTCGATGTGCCATTAAGATAATCTCAGGGCACATCAAAGAGAAAAAAGGTAGGAATAACCCCCGCCATAGAATATATTTAAAAAAAACAACAGATAAAATGGTTTGGCCACATGACAAGGCAGAAAGATCAAAACACAAAACAACGAGCCTTCAATAAACGTTGGAAGAACATCAGACCCAAAGCCCGACCATGAAAAAGATGTATCGACGGAATATAAAAAATACCAGGAAACATAACAGCAGCAGAGTCGAACAGAAGAGAAAAAGATCGCAAATTATATCTTCCCTCGACGTTGAAAGACAAATGAGGAAGGAAAGAAGAAGGGAAGATGAAGATCATCTGATGGTTAACTTTCTAAGATTCTATTTTAAATAAAATAAGTCCATGCATGTTTTAGGGTATTGATATATGGCTTTTTGTTGACAACTCAATTTGACAACTATTCACATATCTCCATTCGGGATATGTCTAAACCCTTGACATGTTATGCTACAGAGAATAATAAATATGACAACATAGAGATGAACCCAAACCAGTGATGTCCAAAATGTTATGATTTATAATCGGTAGAACTGATTAACAAGCAACAGAGGTAAATGAAGTAACATTGTCGTATTGATTGTACATTTGGAATTCACAAGATAGAAGCAGAATGGCTACTTACGTATCATCAGGAAATTTGGCCTCAGTAGAGTTGGACGAAGATTGTATTGATAGCTTTGACTTTGTGATGTGCTAATAAAAGTAGTGTAAAAATACAGATTCAATTTGACTTTAGTAAACCTGGGCAAAGATATATATATATATATATATATATATATCCAACCAAGTACTGTGAAACACCAGTGGATAAAGAGATACAGCGAAGACGATGGCGCTGGATAGGACACACACTACGGAAGCCAACTGAGAGTATTACACAACAGGCCCTTTTTTGGAATCCCCAGGGGAAAAGACAAAGAGGAAGACCAAGGAATTCTTGGAGAAGACAGATAGAAGCAGAGATGAAGATGATGGGGAAGACATGGAATGATCTTAAAAGAATGGCAAAAAACAGAACGACTTGGAAAGTGTTTGTTGAAGACCTATGCTCCACTGGGAGCTAAAAAGGTGGAAGAAGAAGAAGAACCAAGTACTTGTTTTTAATTGTTGCTTAAAATGTCAGCATTATTAGACCATAGCAACGGTGGTTTCCGCTATAAAATTGTCCACACTTTTGTGTAAAGTTATTGCTTTACTTACCTTTAGCTAACTTCTCTGCAACTGTTTCAAATCTGATTCGCTGGACGAAAATCGACAAATTGAGAGTTACCACACTTACATTATTATATAATTATCACCGGAAGAAGAATACAAAGTCATGCAATCGATTGGTCAAAACAAATCACCTGATGAAAACGTGCATCAAAATGACGTCTGTATATCAAAGCTAACTGGACTTCAAGTTTATAATAGCGTGCTAAATTATGTCTTGCGTGCTGAGATTTTCTCTTCTAAAAGGGACAAGCTAGACGACAATCACACATGGCATTAAAGGTTATGCCAAAGTTACAGAGAAGAGACAATCATACATAGCATTAAAAGCTCTGTCAAAATAAAAGAGTAGAGAGAGAAACCCATGGCATTAAAAGGTATGCCAAAATGACAGAGAAGAGAGAAAAACACATGGCATTAAAAGTTATGTCAAAATGACAGAGTAGAGAGAGAAACACATGGCATTAAAAGGTATGCCAAAATAACAGAGTAGAGAGAGAAACACATGGCATTAAAAGGTATGCCAAAAGGACATAGAAGAGAGAAAAACACATGGCATTAAAAGTTATGTCAAAATGACAGAGTAGAGATAGAAACACATGGCATTAAAAGGTATGCCAAAATGACAGAGTAGAGAGAAAAATACATGGCATTAAAAGGTATGCCAAAATGACAGAGTAGAGAGAAACACATGGCATTAAAAGTTATGTCAAAATGACAGAGTAGAGAGAGAAACACATGGCATTAAAAGTTATGTCAAAATGACTGAGTAGAGAGAGAAACCCATGGCATTAAAAGTTATATCAAAATGACAGAGTAGAGAGAGAAACACATGGCATTAAAAGGTATGCCAAAATGACAGAGTAGAGAGAAAAATACATGGCATTAAAAGGTATGCCAAAATGACAGAGTAGAGATAGAAACACATGGCATTAAAAGGTATGCCAAAATGACAGAGTAGAAAGAGAAACACATGGCATTAAAAGTTATGTCAAAATGACAGAGTAGAGAGAGAAACACATGGCATTAAAAGTTATGTCAAAATGACAGAGAAGAGAGAGAAACACATGGCATTAAAAGTTATGTCAAAATGACAGAGTAGAGAGAGAAACACATGGCATTAAAGGGTATGCCAAAATGACAGAGAAGAGAGAAAAATCACACCTGACATTAAAAGTTATAGCAAAGTGGCAGAGAAGGGACAATCACACATGACAATAAAAGTTTAATCGAAATGGCCGATAAAATCTGGCCTCCTGCTGAACAAATGTGATGACAAGAGAGGTTACAACTTGACATCTATAGTATAGGAGAACAAATATGATGACAAGAGCGGTTACAACTTGACATTTATAGTATAGGAGAACAAATGTGAAGACAAGAGAGTTACAACTTGACATTTATAGTATAGGAGAACAAATGTGAAGACAAGAGAGTTACAACTTGACATTTATAGTATAGGAGAACAAATGTGATGACAAGATAAATTACAACTTGGCATCTATAGTATAGGGGAACAAATGTGATGACAAGATAAATTACAACTTGGCATCTATAGTATAGGAGAATAAATGCGATGACAAGATAAATTACAACTTGGCATCTATAGTATAGGAGAACAAATGTGATGACAAGATAAATTACAACTTGGCATCTATAGTATAGGAGAATAAATGTGATGACAAGATAAATTACAACTAGGCATCTATAGTATAGGAGAACAAATGTGATAACAAGAGAAATTACAACTTGGCATCCACATATAGAGAATAGCAATAAAAGTAACAACTACACGTCGTCCTGGCATAGAGGACAATAAATGAGGTGACAATAAGAAAGTTAAAACTAGGCATTGTTACATAAAGTGGAATAAGTGGGATAACAATAAGAAAGTAGCAACTAGACATCGTTACATAACGGAAAATAAATGTAATGACAATAAGAAAGATATATCTTGCTGCTTGTCTTCAAGAATAACACATAAAATGATAAGCATAAAATTACAGCTTGAGATCCTCACGTAGAATTCATGAAAGTCGATGACAAGACTAAATTTACAACTTTACTCAACTTTGCTCCTTATTACACTATCATATTATAACCAAAATAATTGCGTATTATAGTCCGTTCAGATTCGTTTGCCGAGATGTTATGATTTATAATTCAAAAAGTTCTTGATGATTTCACATGATTTTTGGCATACGGTGTTAAAATGTCCATGTCACGAGAACATATGTGTTACTCGATGTCTAGCTATAACGGTTTTCTTAAAGCGGCGAATTCCTTTGATCTTTGCCCATGTAACTATTATTTTGACCCTAATCAAAATGTTTTACAGTAATCTAGTGCAACGATGACCCATAGGCGTGTCCATAAAATTTTACTTGGTGGCAAGTATACAAATTTTAAATTATATATAGAACTTTTGTTCGTAGAGTCAATTTGATATAGTTCCATGCTCTTGGTGTGAGTTTCCCAAATGTTGTCGCTGCCTTTCAAATACGTACATTTAGTTCCTCATCTAAGGAAAGTGTGGCTGTAATAGTGGATCCAAGATAGCTGAACTTCTGTACTGACTCAAGCAGGCTTCCATTCAAAGTAATGGTTGTTGGTTTGCTTATAACATATTTTTGATTGCTTGGGTGGTCTTGAACAATAAACTGTTTAACAAATCAACTAGGAAATTTTGCAAATCAAACTATTTATCTGTAGACTTAATCAGAGTAATGATCATTCAGAATCAGACGAGTCAAATAGGTCGATTACTGCTTTCGGCTGAACAAACAACAAACCATCCTTTTTCCAATATTCCTCTTCTTGTCGTAACACATGATCCTCACATTTTACCCAGTAGTCTTTATTTATATTTGATAGAGCCTGATTTGTAAGTGTCTCAACATCGCATAATTTGAAAGTTTTATTTTATATGCTACGTGTCCTTTAACTTTTGCCCAAACTAGTTCTATAGGATTTAAGTGTGCATGATATGGAGGTAGTCTCAAACATCTATGGCCATGTTCTTGAATTAACTTGTCTATTTTAAATATCTTTGTACGTTGTGTCTGTTTTACAAGGCTAAGCAATTCGGGTTTCAAGTAGCTGTCGTTAACTTGTATGTGTTCTTTTATTAGCCACGTTTTGATTGCATCTTTTGTACTTGATGATGTTGGGATTCTATCTTCTACGTTAACTACGTTATGGTATGAAGCATTGTCCATTATCAGACAAGAAGGTCGATCTAATATTGGAAGGATACTTTTCTCGATCCAGTCTTTAAATATGTGCCCATTCATTTCGGAGTGGTAGTCTCTATTGTCTATGGATTTTGAAATGAAAACGAGATGAGCATTCTGCAACAACCCATTATGTCTGCTACCTGCATGTGCAACTATCAAACGTTGCCCTTTACTGCTTGGTACTGATCTTTTAATACTTCCATCTGTTAACTGCCATTCCTTTTCATTTGTATGATGAGCGTTGATCCAAGTTTCATCTAAATAAACAATATCATAATCATTTTCGCGCATTTCCTTCACTTCACGTAAATACTTGCTTCTAAGAGCTACTAGATGTGGCTTATCACAAATAATGTTTTTTCCACCAGCATACTTTCTAAAGGTGAAGCCTGCACTTCTTAATATTTTCCATAATGAAGTTTTTGATATTTCAATGTCGTTGTTAGTTTTCAGCCAAAGCTTCAACTTTCTAAGTGTCACTTCTTCGTTTATATCAAACATTCGACAGATTTCTTTTTTTACTAGGTCCTTATCAAAACTGTCTAACGTTTCTTTCCTTCCTTGCTTTCTTGCATTTGTTGGCAATAAATATCCGCATCCTTTAACTATTCGATCAAATGAACGTTTACACAAACCTAAAATATGCATTGTTCTCTTCTCAGGGTTTGATAAAGAACAATAAAGATGTCCCTTTTTACGCTCTCTGCAGAAGTATTGATAAATCTTTATAGCAATGTTATGCTCAGTAAAATATTTTGCCTTTATATTCATTCTCACATTGACTTGCAGAAGATAATATGGATAGTGCCGCCTCCTTTCTGTAAATATTGAGATTTGCCTATGAATTATGACTCGAACTCGAGTCTACGGCCGTGATTTTGACGTCACATAATTTCCGGTTTCGGCTAAAATGTCATTTTGTGCTAAACGGGAAATTTCATATGTAACATTTCTTTATAAAAATTTATAGTGGAAACATAACTATTTTAGGACGGTGCGCATTCAGCCGTGAAGGTCATGCCTATATGTTAAAGAATCAGCTGTGAGATGTAAGCATCTACATAATCCCGCCGGTGTTTATAATATCGATTAACTTTTTTTAAATATAGGTTAAATAAGGCATCTTTGAAACTGGATCACATTTCTTTGATAAAAAAATATTTTTATAGCGACATTAGTATTCTAAACCTAACTTCAAAAGATCAATGCAAATGAACAATAAGTTTTTGAAAAAATAAATTAATGTCTAGGCAAACGAATCTGAACGGACTATAACAATAATCCTACTCAATAAGCTTGAGCCGAACAACGTTTATTCACTTCTAACCAGCTGTCAGGACATAATCGACGACAAGTGTTAACGGAAGTAGACCAACAGACAATAAAACAACAATAAGAACTATAATGTAACATCAGCATAGAAAATACATTTGGCAAAGCAACTTTAAATCTATTCACAACTTGTTATCATTTTTCATAATAAAAAACACAAATTTCTCTACGAGAGCTAGTTATTCCAACCTTTATTGCCTACAAATTACAACTTCACTTGTAATAATTCAATATCTTATTTTCGAGCTGTCACCATCTTATTTTCATAAAAAACCTTACCATTACTTTCCAGCATAACAAAGTGCTTATCTCACAGCTCAATATTTGCACCACGTCTTAACCATAATTCCCCATATAATCCTTTCCTACCGTCTTACAATTCTCTACATTAATTTCCTGAACACCACCCAATCATAATTCCCCATATAAATCCTCCCCTACCTTCCTACAATTCCCTACATTAATTTAAAAAAAACAGCCTAACCATAATTCCCCATAAAATCCTCTCCTACCTTCCTACAATTTCCTGCATTAATTAAAAAAAAACAGCCTAACCATAATTCCCCATAAAATCCTCTCCTACCTTCCTACAATTCCCTACATTATTTTTTTTTTAAAACAGCCTAACCATAATTTCCCATAAAATCATCTCCTACCTTCCTACAATTCCCTACATTAATAAAAAAAAAAACAACAACCGCCTAACCGTAATACCCCATAAAATCCTCTTCTACCTTTCTGCAATTCCCTACATTAATTTCCTACAAAAACCAGCCCATCCTTAATTGTTCATAAATTGTCACACTTTGCTTCCCCCCCCCCCCCACATTACAAATCATCACACACTTTCACCCCACTTTCCAACAACGTCATTAATCACACAGTAATTCCCCGCATTCCAAAAATTAAGCTTATTATCATGTGTACAATTAAATTCTGCAATCCCGCCCTTTAGTTCATTACTATCTTCCACTACTCTACTCCACAATGTCACATTTGATTCGACACCCTCTTCATTGTAATTATCAATAATTCCACAAATAAGATAACTCCCTTCACCTTTTTCTACCGCATTTCGACAAATTCATTTATCATTTTCCTCCACCTTATTTCCCCACAATCTCACCTCTCAATCCTTCACTTACCGATGAGAGCTCTCTATGATTTACCACATATCACGATACCGTCGTAAAAATTACCGCTAACAAAGACATGATCTGATTGCCGTGATCAAACACTTGAAACATCTCTCCTTTTCCGTGTACCTTCCTAATTACTTACTCCGATGACCCCTGAGTGTTGGATTTCTTTCTGTTGATGTTGAATGTTTTTTTTTTTTTTTTTTTTTTTTTTTTTTTTTTTTTTGTTTTTGTACAAATTGCAAGTTCTTAACGTAAGAAAGCTGTATACTTGAATCTAGATTGTAAAGCGGAAACGCAGCGAATAACGCTATGAGGTAGCCGAACATACTGATGGATTATGGCTACCGTACCGATAGACATTGTAACACGTCCGGTTCATGAGGTCAAACACAGGTCTTAAACCAACATGAGAGCCAGGAAAACCGAGTCCCTGTATCTCACCTAGTGTAAACACACGACTGTATGTCAAAAGTTCAGAGAGAATACTATTTTACAGCACCTTGTGCTACATATAAGTGGTAGTAATTTTTACTACGGTATTTTAAACACATTACAGATAGGTAATGTAATTTTTTTAAATTAACAATAAATGTTATGTTGGAATTGTTGTTGTTGTTGTAGCGTTCGCCAGCTTTCAAATCTGACGAAGTCCCTAGAGACTAGGAACTGAATTTTGCGTGTTAATTCATTTTTCCCTGGCAGCCGTGTGCACAGGGGTCCCTCGCCGCACAGGCAGATAACTCCGACTTCGGAGATACTCAGGTTTTTCCCGTCGATGAGTAACTGATGTTTCAAGCCGTGCCAAGCAGCTGAGACCAGGGGTGGTTGTCGCATAGAGAAATTATAAATAAAAATCCTAACCGGTGTAGCCGAGATTTGAACCCACAACCTCTCTGCCCCGAGGCCGGCGTCTTGCCTCAAGACCAACCAGTCACACATGAACTTGGAATATGAGGAAACTGCAACAAGGAACACTTTTCATGCATAGCCTGCAATGGTTCCTGCCAACTTGTCAAGCAAATCCAACAACGGTCATGAACAGCACCAATGTGACGTAAAGCGCAGAACAAGCCTAGACGATGGAAGGTCGCATTCACAACACTTGATTTGTCGAAAATGGAATATTGCCGGCGTACGACATTGTTTTATCTGCGCAGATGTAAGAAGTAGATCAGTATCTTGACTTTAACGCATATGAGTGCGATGGAGAACCGAAATTAATCAGACAACGAATGCACTTTCTGCAGCGATCGAGAGAACCTGGACTAGATCCGCCATCTTAGAAACGGAAGCTTATGTTGGAATGAAACGGATGCAAACCACTAATAAATAATTTAAATCTTTTAAATGCATTGTTTAAAATATTTTCTGACAGAAATGTTTGTATGCACTACCTAGACTGTTAATTTTTCTTCGAATATATCAAAATGAATTACAACAAATGATAGACATAATAGTACAAGAAAGTAACCCAAATAAAGTCTCAGTCTGAGTAGTAAGAAAACTGAAGTAATGGGCATATCAAAGAAACAATCATCACCATCATGCAGCATAAGAATAAACAGGACAAATCTGAAACAAGTGCAACGCGTCAAATACTTGGGCGCAATAATAACATCAGATCGAATATGCACCACAGAAACAAAAAGCAATTAGCTCAGGCCAAAATAGCATTTCAGAAAATTAAAAATATCTTATGCAGCAAATCAATGCCTATAGACGTAAGAAAGAGAGTTCATCTGTGCTATATAGAACTAATTCTGACCTATGGAAGCGAATCATGGACAGTAGGCAAACAAATGAAAAGACGATTAGAGGCCACAGAGATGGTATTTCTCAGAAGAATGTTGAAAGTTCCATAGACAGCTAATAAGACCAATGAGGAAGTTCTCAAAGAGGCCAACACAAAAAGGGAATTCCCAAAAAAACACCAGAAAGAAAGAATCAACATTTTTTGGGCACATCATGAGAAGAAGAAAGTTGGAATACTTGGTTACAACTGGCAAAATATAAGGAAAAAGAGATCGCGGACGACAAAGAGAGAAAATACTGGATAGCTTGGTGTCATGGAGTGGAAAACAGTCAACAACAGAACTGATACGATGCACTGTAGATAGAAGATTGTGGAAAGACATTGATCGCCTACGCCAACCGGTATGGCACATGATGATGATGGTGATGATATTTCAAAAATAAAAATATATATAAAAATAAAACTACAAAGTAACAGCTTTATGACAGCAGCAACTTGATAACCATAACAATTTTAGGATGTTTCATTCGGCCAGATTTAGTCACAAATAAATGCAGAAATGCCAAACGTCAATACTTACTTTTCTACAAATTCCAAGTAATCCCCACGCACCATTTTCGTGGAATCCTTTAAACTCTCCATTACAGTAAAACATAAAAAATTGCTACTAAAATAAACAGCCAAGAGTACACACTGCTGACCTAACTGTAAAGTGTCTTTCATTTCCAGTTCCGTAGACTTTACCGTATGTATTAACACCCTTGTCTTGTGTACCCATTTCGGTGAGGTCTCTTTTCCCTAACTTTTGATGGCGAACATCATCCAGAAATTGAAGTTATAAAGAAGGGGAGAAAACCCGTCGACTTTTGGTTATTTAAGTTGAAGCTTGGCTTTAAATCCCGCCAACACACTTTCCTAAAGTTACTTCACCTTGTTCTTTGGCGTTTGCTGGAAGACAGGAAATAATGCTTGTCTCTACGTGCAACGTAAGCATTGATTTACAAGCTGATGCTTTTATTTATCAGGATAGGGTTGTTTCGTTAAGGTGGAGATAAATATAGTTTAAAATAAAACGTTTTTCATTGAATAAGTAATTATGTGTCCTGTAGTAAGGTTTTGCTGCGCTTCAAGCTGATAGCACGCGAAGAAAAATTACAGCTCTCCGGCGTGGATAATATACTGTTAGTACTGAAGTAGAGTGTAGATCTGCAACATAAATATATGTTCTTATGAATCAATTTTTTTTTTAGAATTTGAATAAAATAGATACCTCTTTTGACATAACAAATATACAGCGTTGTAAGACTTAGTCAGTCACCGAAAGTGTAAAGTTGACAATCCTAATGGATAAAATCATATAGTTATTGCATTTGGGCCCTTTAGAAAAGGATATAGCTCTCAAACTTTAGTCTTTCATAAAAAAAATAATATATATATTATAGTACTCAGATTTTGGAGTGGTTAGTGAACTGGACTACAAAGGACAAGAGTCGACGACTTTCGGGTTTCCCCAGCCTTAAATGTGTACCGGATTTTATTTCTGGGAATGTAAATTGGCACAGGCGAAATACCGACATTTTCGCAATATCATGTGCCGAAGGTCTGTAAAAATTATGGTCATAAACACCATGTTCCCTATACGCCACTTGGCTTGACGGGGCTCTTTACTTATTACTTAGATTCGACTCTGGTGAAAACGCCATATCTCTCAGATTTTGACTCCGATCTATGGATATAGCTACCATTTTTGGTCTCAAATAAAAAAAAAATGATGTAGTCGCATACTTTGGTAGCTGATAAAAGCACGCAGCTCCTAGATTTTGCCTCTAATGAAATGTACAGTTCTCTCAGACGTTAATCTGTGATAAACTCACTTAACTACCTTAATGTTCTTTTTTGTCATCTTTTTTAGTTTCCAGTGCCAGGCCATATCTTATATGTCTCCTTTGATATCACTTTTATTACATCAGTCACTGAATAGAAATATAGGAATGCTCATCTATGGTCCTGCATATATGATCCTATATTCTGGACGTTCGACTTTTGTTCTAGGTGACAGATTTTATTTGACATACTTTAGTTTTAATATCGGAAGATTTTGTTTGACTTATTTTTAGTTTCAATATGGGAAGATTTTGTTAGCCACACTTTATTTAAAATATGGGAAGATTTATTTCTCACAATTTGTTTTAATATGAGAAGATTTTGATTGCCAAATTTCAGGTTTAATATGGGAAGATTTTGATTGCCAAATTTCAGTTTTAATATGGGAAGATTTTGATTGTCAATTTTCAGTTTAAAATGAGAAGATTTTTATTGCCAAATTTCAGTTTTAATATGAGAAGATTTTTATTGCCAAATTTCAGTTTTAATATGAGAAGATTTTGATTGTCAATTTTCAGTTTAAAATGAGAAGATTTTTATTGCCAAATTTCAGTTTTAATATGAGAAGATTTTTATTGCCAAATTTCAATTTTAATATGAGAAGATTTTTGTTGCCAAATTTCAGTTTAAAATGAGAAGATTTTTATTGCCAAATTTCAGTTTTAATATGGGAAGATTTTGATTGTCAATTTTCAGTTTAAAATGAGATTTTTATTGCCAAATTTCAGTTTTAATATGGGAAGATTTTTTTTGCCAAATTTCAGTTTTAATATGAGAAGATTTTTGTTGCCAAATTTCAGTTTTAATATGAGAAGATTTTTATTGCCAAATTTCAGTTTAAATATGAGAAGATTTTTATTGCCAAATTTCAGTTTAAATATGAGAAGATTTTTATTGCCAAATTTCAGTTTTAATATGAGAAGAGATTTCTTGGCCAAACTTTGGTTTTAATATGGAAAGATTTTCTTAGCAGACTTTAGTTCTTGATAAAATAATGTATTTACCATCTGCGACTACATAACGACAGTTCTTTACTGTCACACTTTAGTTATTGATTAAAAGATTTTGCCTTACAGTATTTTGTTGAAGATAAAAGCGGATTATCTGCCAATTTCTGTTCTAGAAAAAAGACTTTATCCAGATGATAGTTGTTCAAGATAAATCGGTTTATCTGCCAGACTTTGTTCCAGTTAAAATTTGTAACTTAGAAAGTTTGTTGTAGGTGCCAATGTGTTGTGGCAGTAGCATCATCTTCCTCATTTTTAGGAAAGCTGCTTTTGCCTGAGCCATTCTACATCTCACCTCTTTTGTACATCTTCCGTCTGAGGTTAACAAAGTTCCCAAATATTTAAATTCAAATACCTGTTTTAATATTGTTCCACTTGTCTTTATTTTGCACTGAGGTGATGTCTTTTTCTTTGTTGTTACCATTACTTCTGTCTTTTTGCTATTAAGGCTGAGTCCTTTAGTTTTGCTTTCTTTCACTATAATGTCCAACATTTCTTGTAACTCATTTTCCCTCTTAGCGATTAAGACTGTATCATCAGCATACCTTAGATTATTTATATTATGACCTCCAATTGTTATTCCAGGCATGTCCCTTATGGATCTTAAAATAATCTCACTATAAATATTAAACAAATCTGGTGACAGCACACAACCTCGTCTAACACCTTGTTTTATTTGTTGAAACATTCCCAATTGGTTTCCAGTTCTTATGGCCGCTGTTTGTTGCCAGTACATGTTCTTTATTATTCTTAGATCTTTGCTGTCTACGTTTATACTTTCTAAAATTTTGATTATTTCTTGGTGCTTTACTTTGTCAAATGCTTTGGTATAATCTATGAAACATAAGTATAGATCTTATTTTATCTCTATGGCTCTTTCTACTAAAGATCTTATGATGTATATGCCCCTGCTAGCAAAGCTGAAAACACTACGCTAGTTGGAGTCTTTCCGGGAATTCCCTCGAAGCCCTCAAGCCTAAACAAACGTATAGTTGGCTGTGATACGCAACTGCAGGAGTAGTAAGTTTGGCTGCCAGACTTGACGTTTGTGGAAAATATAAACAGTAAAGAGTACATCTCCCAAACTTTTGTCCGAGTTGTCTACCAAACTTGATGTTTATAGCAAATAGAAAGAGTAAAAAGTACATCTCCCAAACTTGTGTCCGAGTGTTCTACCAAACTTGATGTTTATAGCAAATAGAAAGAGTAAAAAGTGCATCTCCCAAACTTGTGTCCGAGTTGTCTACCAAACTTGATGTTTATAGCAAATAGAAAGAGTAAAAAGTACATCTCCCAAACTTGTGTCCGAGTGTTCTACCAAACTTGATTTTTATAGCAAATAGAAAGAGTAAAAAGTACATCTCCAAAACTTGTGTCCGAGTTGTCTACCAAACTTGATGTTTATAGCAAATAGAAAGAGTAAAAAGTGCATCTCCCAAACTTGTGTCCGAGTTGTCTACCAAAGTTGATGTTTATAGCAAATAGAAAGAGTAAAAAGTACATCTCCCAAACTTGTGTCCGAGTGTTCTACCAAACTTGATTTTTATAGCAAATAGAAAGAGTAAAAAGTACATCTCCCAGACTTGTGTCCGAGTGTTCTACCAAACTTAATTTTTATAGCAAATAGAAAGAGTAAAAAGTACATCTCCCAAACTTTTGTCTCAGTTGTCTGCCAGACTTGACGTTTATAGTTATCATCATCACGTACCGGGCCTGCTGGCGTACGTGATCATGTTTCTCCACAACTTTCGATCTCGACAATTATTTATCATTTCTGTTGTTGACCTTCTGCCAAGTCATTCTCTTAAGATGTCTGGTATTTTTTCTCTTTGCTTCCCTCTTTCTCTTCGTCCCTCAATTTTTCCAGTTGTTACTGTATATTCCAGCTGTTCTCTTCTCATTACATGGCCAAAAAATGATTATTGTTTCTTCATAATATTGGAAATTTCTCTTTGCTTTGGCCCCTTTCAGAACTTTTTCATTACTCTTCTTAGCTGTTCATAGTATTCTCAACATCCTTCTGCAAAACGTCATTTATACAGACTCCAGTGATTTTCGTGTCTGTTGTCCTATTGTCCATGATTCACATCCATATCTCAAGACTGGCTCTACATAACATTTAAGAACTCTTTTTCTTGTTTCTATTTTATAGACGTTTATAGCAAACAGAAACAGTAAAGAGTACATGTACCAAACATTTGTCTACATTTTATCTGCCAGACGTTTTGTTCCGGATGAGAAAGAATTTAGCTGCCAGACTTTTATTCTAGGTTTGAAATAAAATAACAGATTAAGAGCTAAACCGCTGTCTTAATGGTATGAAAAGAAACATTTGTAACCCCCAACAGACGTTAATCCTGGTAGAATTAGTCGGTTATTAACGCCATCATTGTGAAAGCATCATTACTGCGCCTGACTGCGCTAATGGTACGCTATATATGGAGTACTCTGAGATTGTTGGAAATCCCATGAACAATAGACATAGTCTGCGGGTAAGCTCACCCATATTCCCAGTATAATGAATGATAGCGTGGGAGTAGAATCTGTTAAAAATAAATATGGTTTTACGAAACATGTATATAGAGTAAAAAATAAGGGGATATAATCCTTGACAAATTGTTGTGATAGTTGCCCTGGAGCTTACACAACATAACAAGCGATAAAAATAGACAAACCTTCTGATGAAACTACCACTCACTTTGTCAATATTTTTATTTACATTTGGTGGTTCGTTCCTCTCCTCCCCCCCCCCCCCCATCAATTTTATAATCAGAAATAAAACCTACACCCCCCATTCCCCCCAACCTTTTCCTCTCTCAAATATCGTTCGTCTATTGACCTGTATCTGGCATCACAGATCAGTCGATCAAACAAACGAGCGGAAATGAACTTCAAAACCTGGCATGAATACTCCGGGGGAGTTGTCGTCCCTTAGTAGTTGACTATCTGGTTTGTGTACCCAAACAGGCCGCTTGGGGTTGTTGCGGGAGGGTGAGGAGAGAAAAGTGTAGTCCATTCATCAGCATCGAGTGCCGTCTACGCAACGAAGGTTGGATACCATGGAGCGCCATTCTGCTCTGTCTCTTGCTTTGATGGTGCAGGTTGTCATAGGCTGATGTGTCCATCTTTTGATGTTACTCGTCCATGTTAGTCTTGGTCTGCCTCTGCCTCTTTTACCTTGTATTTTCCCCTCCAGGATTACTTTTAGTAGGCTGTTGTGTCTTTTAACATGGCCCAAAAATCGCATTTGCCTTGTTTGAATTGTGTTTAGTAGTTCTCTTTTCTTTTTAGTTGTTTTAAGACTTCGTCGTTTGTTTTCTTTTCCTTCCATCCAATTCTACCTATTCTTCTATATATCCACATTTCAAAGACTTCAATTCTCTGTTCTGTTTTCTTGTCTAATCTCCATGTTTCAGCACCATATTGGAATATTGAGAAGATGTAACATTTTGCTATTCTTAGTTTTAGCCCTGGTGTTATTTGTTTTGATGTTAGTATGTTCTTTATAACAAAAAGGAGATGCTAAAACTATATACAAACAAACTGAGAAATTAAAGGAAGAAAAACACAATCAAAAAATGGATGTCTAAGATCAAAGGAAGGAGAACAAAGGAAAATGTTGATTGAACAAGAAAACATAAGGGAACGATGGACAGAATATATTAAAGATCTTTATAATGATGAACGAACGGAAGTAAATATAAAGGATAATGAGAATAACCAGAAATACTCAGAGAAGAAGTGGAAGACGCCTTCCGCAATACGAAAGCAGGCAAAGCTCCTGGACCAGATGATATAAATAAAGAAGAGATTGAAGCCATTGGTGGTTTTGGAATAGAAATAATAACAAAATATTGAATGATATCTACAACAGCATATATATACCAGACGACATGCTCAAATCAATATTTATAGCCCTACCAAAGAAATCGGGTGCGATTGAATGCGATGATCATCGCACAATAAGCCTTTTGAGTCATATGACTAAGATATTACTAAGAATCATTATGTGAAGAGTGCGAAACAAAATCAGTCCAGAAATTAGCAATGAACAGTGTGGTTTTGTTAGAGATAAAGGAACAAACAATGCCCTGTATATCATAAGATCTTTAGTAGATAGAGCCGTAGAGGTGAAAAAAGATCTATACCTATGTTTCATAGATTACACCAAAGCATTTGACAAAGTAAAGCACCAAGAAATAATCAAAATTTTAGAAAGTATAAACGTAGATAGCAAAGATCTAAGAATAATAAAGAACATGTACTGGCAACAATCCAGCGGCCATAAGAACTGGAAACCAATTGGGAATGTTTCAACAAATAAAACAGTGTGGTAGACAAGGTTGTGTGCTGTCACCAGATTTGTTTAATATTTATAGTGAGATTATTTTAAGATCCATAAGGGACATGCCTGGAATAACAATTGGAGGTCATAATATAAATAATCTAAGGTATGCTGATGATACAGTCTTAATCGCTAAGAGTGAAAATGAGTTACAAGAAATGTTGGACATTATAGTGAAAGAAAGCAAAAATAAAGGACTCAGCCTTAATAGCAAAAAGACAGATAATGGTAACAACAAAGAAAAAGACATCACCTCAGTGCAAAATAAAGTAAGTGGAACAATATTAAAACAGGTAAATGAATTTAAATATTTAGGAACTTTGTTAACCTCAGACGGAAGATGCACAAAAGAGGTGAGATGCAGAATGGCTCAGGCAAAAGCAGCTTTCCAAAAATGAGGTAGATACTATGCAATCCATTTTTGACAATAGAAACAAGAAAAAGAGTTCTTAAATGGTATGTAGAGCCTGTCTTAACATATGGATGCGAATCATGGACAATAGGACAATAGAGAAGAAAATCACTGGAGTCTGTAGAAATGTGGTTTTCCAGAAGAATGTTGAGAGTACCATGGACAGCTAAGAAGAGTAATGAAGATGATCTGAGAGAGGTCAAACCAAAAAGGTAGCTAATTTCCAATATTAGGAAGAAACAATCATCATTTTTTGGCCATGCAATGAGAAGAGAACAACTGGAATATATTGTAACAACTGGAATAATTGAGGGACGAATAGATAGAGGGAAGCAAAGAGAACAAATAACAGACAGCTTAAGAGAATGGCTTGGCAGAAGGTCAACAACAGAAATGATAAATAGCTACCGAGATCGAAAGTTGTGGAGAGACATGATCACCTACGCCAGTAGGCCCGATATTTAATGATGATGATGTTCTTCATGGCATTAAAATTACTTTTTGCCATTCCTATTCTTTGTTTATTTCAGTTGTACATTTTCCATCACTGGTTAAAGTATGTCCAAGGTAGTTGTAGTTCTGAACTGTCTCCAGGTCAATTCCTTCAATTTTGATATCCATTTGTGGGTGTTGGGTATTTCCTTTGTTTATGATCATAGTTTTAGTCTTTTTGATGTTCATATCTAGTCCATATTTTTTGCTTATCATGTTTATTTCATTAAGTAATTGTTGTAGATCTTTAGGATTTTCTGCTAATAGTACAGTATCATCAGCATATCTTAGGTTATTGATTATTTTCCAATAATTTGTAGGCCTGGCATCTCCATGATGTTTTTAAAGATTTGCTCAGTGTATTGATTGAATAAGCTTAGTGATAGGATGCATCCCTGTCTTACTCCTCTTTTTATATTACTGAGTGTAGAGTTCTCTTTGTTATATTTTATTATTGCTGTTTGCTCCCAGTATAGATTACATATTAATCGTATGTCCATGTCATCTAGATTTATCTCTTTTAGGCATTCTATAAGTTGTTTGTGATGTACTCTAGCAAAAGCGTTGGTATAGTCTATGAAGCAGGCATATATTGGTTTGTTTACTTCTGTGTACTTTTCAATTAATGTTCTCATGCAGAATATGGCTTCTTTTGTCCCGCTATTTTTGCTAAATCCAAATTGCTGCTCATCTAATTCAGTATTGATTTTATTCTGAATCCTTCCTCGTATAAGTAGTCCATTATTTTACCCATTTGTGTGACTCTTTATACCACATCAGTCTCATTTAATGCAAGAATAAACGCTAACTGAAGAAAGACAACTAAGGACAAAATAATACAAAGTACCGTCAAAAAGCAAAACTATAATTTATATCATTATTATAATCAATCTTCTATTCACTTCATTCATTGGGTACCGTCTCCATTTGGAAGGTTGGGTACACGGAGCGCCATTTTACTGAGTCTCGTGTCATGATGGTGCACATTGTCGTACGTTCACCTTCCCACCTTTTGATGTTATATTTCCAGTTTAGTCATAGTCTGACTCCACCTCGTCTGCTTTGTACCCTCCCTTCCAACATGATATTTAGAATGGTGTTGTATCTTATAACATGTCCCACAAATTTCAGTTTTCTTTTTCGAATTGTGTTAAGTAGTTTTTTTTTTCATTTTCAGCTGATTCAGAACTTGCTTGTTTGTCTTTTTTTCCCTTTCACCCAATTCTCCCCATTTTCCAATAGATCCACATTTTAAAGACTTCAATTTGCTGCTCTGTTTTCTTATTTAATGTCCATGTTTCTACGCTATACATGAATGTTGAGTAAATATAGTATTTTGCTATTCGTAGTTTTAGTTTTTGATGTTATTTTCTTTGATGTCAATATATTGTTCATATGGTTAAAATTGCTCTTTGCCATTCCTATTCTTTTGTTTATTTCTGTCTTACATTCTCTATCATTTATTATTATATGTCCAAGATGGCTATATTCTTGAACTCTTTCCATGTTTTTTTTTTCTCATCTACTTCAATATTTTCTTGTATAATTAGTGCCGTTTATCTGCTAATAATAATAATTTTAGTCTTTTAAATATTTATTTCCAATTCATATTCTTTGCTTGTCTTGTATATTTTGTTCACTACTTGTTGTAGATCTTCTGAATTAATCATCTAGCAAATTTCTGTTTGAACCTGGTTCCATCAACAGCTACTCTGAAGTTTTCTCATTTTTCGAGGAATTTGCGTGTCAACTGTTATCCACCCGCACGTTGAGCAATCATTCAAGCGCATCTGTGTTTGTTTAGTCCAGCTACCGCAGAATTCTGACATCAGTTTCTGCCTTTTTGTCCCTTCAGAATCCCGGTCAATAAAAACAACTGCCATCATTCGCTCAGCACTAACATCTGGTGTGTGCTGATTGGATGACGGACGTAAAGGCAAACAACAGCTATTACGTCAACAATGTATTCCCCCGCATATTTCTATAAACAGAAATTTAAAAAAGCGATGTTGATCCACGTGACCGAGAGAAATTATTTTCCAACACGACAACATAAACGATCAAATGGAAGCAATTATTTCTCATAACATTGAGACAGAATACAACCCTTGTGTCGTTTCAACTCTGAATGAAAAGTTGATGTCGTTATTCTCACATAATTACATTTGCTCAACATAGCGAACACGATATAAACCCTAACTGTATGTGGTATCGATTGTGAAGGTCTATTCTTAGAGCATGCTGTAGAATAATTGATGTTGATGTAATTGCGTGGACAGATTACGAGGTACACCAGGAAACACTAGTACTTGCAGTAATGAACAAATTGATTAGTTACCACGACTGGTCTCTTACTAATCACGGCAGCTCCGGAAAGAAAACAAAAGCGTTGAAACCCCTTTCAGAAAATAGTTATGAATATGCATGTTGTTGTTTCAGACACTCGCTTTTTAGCTCCTTATTCTTTGTCCGGGACACAGGTCTGAAAGTAATAGCCTATCAGTCGTTTTCAGTCCCTGTTTGGTAACACAAGGTACTCCCGTTTTTTTCAAGCTGATGACGATCTATCACTTAGTGCCCCACGTCTGGTCTACACTATATATATATATAAAAGTAAAAGTAAGTAAAGTACTCTCATCACGCCAAGTGGCGTATAGGGAATATGATGTTAGTGACCATAAATTTTACAGACCTTCAACACATGATTTTTGGGGTAATGTGGTCGATATTACGCCCGTGCCGCTTTACTTTCCCAGGAAACAAAATCGGGAACCCATTAAATGCTGGGTGAACACGGAAGCCGTCGGTTGGGATCGAACCCTATCTCTTGTCCTTTGTAGGCCAGTTCACTAAATATCTATATATAGGCATACACAATTTACTTTTATTTTTGCACGTTTAATCTAGCTTTACTGCAGACGCACACACAATTGTATTTTTGTTTTGTCTATCTCTGACCTACGCTGATATCTTTGTTTTCTATTGTGTTCCTTCAAGCTGTTCTCAATCTCTCTCTCTTTATATTTACCTTGGGATTTCACAGTATGACTGTGCTTGTCAATATTTCATCATCTCCCTATTTTATCATCGTTTCCAAACACGTGACTAATCCATCCCATTCATGTCCTACAATCTATATGTGTATGTCTTTTTATATTAGCAATTCTTGGCTGTTAATTTTGTTTGACGTACTAATCCATCCCATTCATCTCCTACAATCTATATGTGTATGTCTTTTTATATTAGCAATTCTTGGCTGTTAATTTTGTTTGACGTACTAATCCATCCCATTCATGTCCTACAATCTATATGTGTATGTCTTTTTATATTAGCAATTCTTGGCTGTTAATTTTGTTTGACATACTAATCCATCCCATTCATGTCCTACAATCTATATGTGTATGTCTTTTTTATATTAGCAATTCTTGGCTGTTAATTTTGTTTGACGTACTAATCCATCCCATTCATCTCCTACAATCTATATGTGTATGTCTTTTTTATATTAGCAATTCTTGGCTGTTAATTTTGTTTGACGTACTAATCCATCCCATTCATGTCCTACAATCTATATGTGTATATCTTTTTATATTAGCAATTCTTGGCTGTTAATTTTGTTTGACGTACTAATCCATCCCATTCATGTCCTACAATCTATATGTGTATGTCTTCTTTACATTAGCAATTCTTGGCTGTTAATTTTGTTTGACGTATATGTTATAACAATTTTATTTTGCCATATTATGTGAGTTGAAGATAATCTTGGTGTTTCGGAACGTTTCTTATGTTTGTTGATCTATAAACAAGGACACAAGAAGAAGAAGAAGAAGAAGAATAGTTATAAATAAGCGTTTCCATGAGAACTCAATCATTACAATTATAAAGATGCATGTTGCATAGGAGCCATCAATATTCCCATTAGAGCACCGGTCGTCAATTTTGTTTCAGCCAACAGAGCCCTAACAAATCCACGAATCACCGCGGTAGCACCTTATATCAATAAAGAAAACAAAAAACCCACACATATTTGAATAGTATTTTAACGATATTTTTTAACATGTTATATTGATTGCTGAGGTATATAAACTAACGTTTTGTGTATAAATTAAATAGGTCAGCGTCACTTTTGTAACTGAACCCCAAAAAAATAACTGAATAGCATTTTGATATTTGTATCCTGTCACAAAGTCAATGGGAAGAAAGAGCTTGTTTCGTCGTTATTAGATCTTCAAGTCAAATCTGGGCACAAGTTGGGAGATTGTTATTCTAATCTCTCTCTGAGCGTCCAAACGTGATCTGTATTTGGTTTTGATGACTCTCAACACTGAAAACCCTGTCTCGCATAAGTAGGCAGCCGCAAAAGGAATTAAAACTCGTAGGCTTTCTTGTTTACTTCTTGGTATTCTTGTTTTACAAAGATCCAATGAAAAAAGGGAAAGAGAGATCTCGGGCGATATAGAGATATAATATCAGCTTAACATTGTGGTACAAGAGAGGAGACATTTCTGAGTGGCACTGTGGATTGAGGTTTGTTGAGAAACATCACCTACGCCAGGCAAGGCATTTTATGATGATGATAATGGTATCCGCAGAGACCCGAACAGACACTTGCGGAGTACCTGGGCTCCAGGGCACTGTTTGGTGACCACTGCTAGACAGTATGACTTTTATATGGGAATTGTTAACACTACAGCACAATTCTCACTTTCACGGAGTAAATATAGTTCTAGAAATTATTTCTAACGTAGAACAAATAAGATGAAAATTTTTCAACAATGTCGTTGAGAAATCTTTCCTTTGATGTCGCGTTAGTTCTTCTCTCTCTTTCATTATCTATTTCCTTATCACGCTCTTTGTCTGTTCATTTATCTTTCTCTGTCTGCCAATTTTGCACTCACTTTCTTAATTTTTTTTTTTTTAGTAATACTGAAGTTAAGGACGATTTTTATAACCAACTGCAACA
This sequence comes from Megaustenia siamemsis, assembly GCA_032433765.1. NCBI lineage: Eukaryota > Metazoa > Mollusca > Gastropoda > Stylommatophora > Ariophantidae > Megaustenia > Megaustenia siamemsis. The sequence continues at coordinate 34,637,829 of JAVIAB010000073.1, read as the reverse complement.
ACTTATAAACAAAATACCAAAACACGATCTTTTAATTGTAATGGGAGACTTCAACGCCAAAGTAGGACAAGATAACGCAGGAGTGGAACATGTGATGGGGAGAGAAGGCTGTAATACAACAAGTCAGAATGGAGAAAGATTAATAGAATTATGTTTAATAGAAAATTTAGTTATAGGTGGGACATTATTTCCACACAAAAATATTCACAAAACAACATGGATATCTCCTGATGATAGAACCTCAAATCAAATTGACCACCTATGTATTAAACAACAATTCAGATCATCATTAATAGATGTAAGAGCTTACAGAGGTGCAGATGTTAATAGTGACCACAACTTGTGCATTGGGAAAATAAGATTAAAATTTAGAAACCAACAGAAGAGGTCAATTACACATAAAATTGATAGTCATAAACTGAAAGATGAAGCCATAAAGGAAAAGTTTAACATAGAGCTAAGTAATTGTTATTCAGCACTCGGTGAAATAGACTTAGATATCAATGAAATGTGGGACTCACAGAGCAAAGTACTAATGACAGCAGCAGAAGCAAGTGCCGGACTGAAGAAAATGGAAAAACGAGCTTGGATCTCAGACACCACATGGAAATACATCAAAGAAAGAAGAGAAGCAAAGAGAGCCATGACTAATGTAAAGACAGATCTTGGAAAGGTTCTGGCAAAAGCAACATACAAAGAATTAGACAACAAAGTGAAAAGTTCGGCAAGAAGAGATACAAGAGTTTATATAGACAACTTGGCAGAGAAAGCAGAGACAGCTGCAATTACAGGAGACAGCAGAACTCTCTATACTGTACAAAAGATGCTGACAAACACCTATACATCTAGTGGAACACCAATTCTAGACAAATCTGGATTAATGCTAACAACAAGCGCAGACATAAAAGCCCGTTGGGCGGAACACTTCAAAGAAATTCTTAACCGTCCACTACCTCACAGTTTAATAGATTTTGAAGCTGAAACACCAGCAGCAGAATTAGATGTAAATTTAGACGACTTCACCTTGAGTGAAATAGAAACCACCTTAAAGCTAATGACCAATAACAAGGCTGCTGGAGAGGATAAGTTAACAGCTGAGATCCTCAAGGCAATTGATAGCCATAATTTAATACATCTCCAAAAAATGTTCAACATCATTTGGAAAACAGAGAAGACGCCTCATAAATGGAAAAAAGGAATCATTGTTAAGATCCCAAAAAAGGGCAATCTTAGAGATTGTAACAACTGGAGAGGCGTGACACTTTTGTCAGTTGCCTCAAAGTTATTCTGTAAAATCATCCTAAATAGAATAAAGGATTCAATAGATACAGTAATGCGTGAAGAACAGGCTGGGTTTAGAAAAGGGAGAAGCTGTCTTGACCACATTTTCACTCTACGACTTATATTGGAGGAACACATTGAAAAGCAAAAACCTTTTGTACTTAACTTCATCGACTTCAAAAAAGCATTTGATAGTATTCATAGAGATTCTTTGTGGAAAATTCTGAAGCAATATGGTTTACCATCAAAAATCATAAATATTATCAAAGACATGTATGATGGTTACACATGTGCAGTTCGAACAGAGGAAGGACTGAGCGAATGTTTCCCAATAGAAACTGGGGTTAAACAAGGATGTATTTTATCGCCCTTGTTATTTGGAATTGTTATGGACTTCATAATGAAGAAATGCTGCACTGGTAATAAAGGCATCGAATGGATACAAGGAGACCATTTGGAGGACCTCGACTTTGCTGATGACATAGTTCTCATCAGCAGTCAGATAAAAACGATGCAGGAAAACACAAATGAAATATCATCAATAGCCAGCAAAATTGGGCTTGAGGTCAATCATGAAAAGACTAAAGTCATGAAAAGTTTAATTCCAACAAGTGACAAAATATACATGGAAAACAAACCAGTAGAAGAGATCGATCACTTTATCTATCTTGGAAGTCACATTGATCGAGAAGGGGATACGAGCAAAGAAATTAGAATCAGACTGGCTAAAGCAGCAATGTCTTTCAGAAGCCTTGAAAAGTTGTGGAAATCAAAACTCATTAGCACAAACACAAAACTTAGGCTATTCAAATCAAATGTACTATCAACCCTTACGTATGCGTGTGAAAGCTGGAAAACAACAAGAGATATAGAAACAAAGTTGAACGCATTCGAAAATAAATGTCTAAGGAAAATACTTGGTATAGAATGGAACGAATTCAAAACAAACGAGGAAATTAGAGAAATCGCCAATCAACCACTAATATCTTCAGTAATAAAGAAAAGACGATGGTCATACGTTGGACATGTGATGAGAAGAGATAATAATCGAATAGCAAAGCAAGCCCTCATATGGGAAACAACAGGTAAAAGAAAAAGAGGAAGACCCAGGGAGACACTGAGAAGAACATTGATGAGAGAGGCAAGAGCAGCAGGAATCGGCTCCCTCAATGAGATAGAACTGCTTGCACAGAACAGAGACAGATGGCGAGATTTGATAAAATATCTTTAAAAGGAAACTGCTAGAACAAAAATTCATATAGGAGAAGGTGTATCTTGGTCTACGCCCTATGGGCCGGTTACGGCTCGAAAGGTCAATAGATAGATAGATAGAATACTGACCAACTCTATTTTAATGTCTCTTACTCCTCTAGTTTTATTCCCTTCTTGTCTTGGATGCTCTACCTACCAACCTGCCTGCCTACCTACCTACCTACCTATTTATATATCACCTGCTTGCCTGTCTCAATCTGTCTCTGCGTGTCTGCCTGCTACCTATCTGTCTGTCTCTCTGCCTGCCTATCTGTCACTATATGTCTGTCTACCTTCCTGTCAGTCTCTCTCTCTGTCTAATCTGCCCTGTCATATCTGCCCGTGTGCCTGTATGTCTGCCTGCCTGCATGTCTGTCTCTATATGTATGTCTTTCTCTATATGTCTGTCCTGTCCTGACCTGTCTGTCTCTCCGTCTCTCTGCATGCCTGCATGACTGTCTGTCTCTATATGGCTGTCTGTCTGTCCTGCCTTGTCTGTCTCTCCGTCTCTCTGCCTGCCTGTCTCTCTCTCTATATATATGTATGTCCAACTGTCTTATCCTCCCCTGTTCTGACCTTTCTGTCTCTCCGTCCCTCTGCCTGCATGTTTGTCTGTCTCTATATGGCTGTCTGTCCTGTCCTGACCTGTCTGTCTCTCCGTCTCTCTGCCTGCCTGAATGACTGTCTGTCTCTATATGTCTGTCTGTCCTGTCTGTCGCTCCGTCTTTCTGTCTCTCTGCCTGTCTCTCTCTATATGTCTGTCCATCTGTCTTGTCCTGCCCTGATCTGACCTTTCTGTCTCTCCGTCCCTCTGCCTGCATGTCTGTCTGTCTCTATATGTCTGTTTATCCTCCTCTGCCCTAGCCTGTCTGTCTCTCATTCTCTCTGTTATTGCCGGTCGGACCAAACATTTATACAGAAAATATCACCTAAATATTTGTATTTGAAACCAATGTTTACAGTATATGATCCTGTTATGGGGACATAGTGTTTACTTTCCTTATCACCCCGGATAACCTTATCTGAGAAGAATGGGCAACGAGTAAACGTTGAAGATAATTGCAGGTCAAAGTCGAGACGTTCAAGTTTGAGGAGCTGAAAGATTGCGAGAGTGAGTGGTTTCAATGAGAGAAGCGCTGAGGGTGAGTCAAGTTTGAAAGCGAGTAAACAGTGGTGATAAGTTATGAGAATAAATAGTGGTGATAAGTTTAAGAGAATAAATAGTGGTGTTGAGTTTTGAGAATAAATAGTGGTGATAAGTTTAAGAGAATAAATTGTGGTGATAAGTTATGAGAATAAATAGTGGTGATATGTTTAAGAGAATAAATTGTGGTGATAAGTTATGAGAATAAATAGTGGTGATAAGTTAAAGAGAATAAATAGTGGTGATAAGTCTATGAGAATAAATATTTGTGATAAGTTTATGATAAGGAATAGTAATTATGATACGTTTATGAGACTGTCCTATGAAAGTGATTTAAGTGATAGAAAAGGACGGTAAAGATAATTTTATGACAATATGAGAACGATAAGAAAAGAGTTTACGAACAAAGGTAACAGTGTGGATGAGGTTATAGACTTGATAAAATGGTGAAAGTTCATGTAAATAAGAGAGCGGATATTTGTGTGTTTATAGAAATAAGAGAATGTTACATGATAAATTTATTAAAATAAAGGACGGCTTTGGCAGCTAAATGTTTCAATGTGCTCACTTTGTTAGTGCATTAACGTCTTGTTCGTTCTATTTTTGTTGTTGGAAATACATTTTATTCATTTTTCTAACCCCCCATTAATGTTATGTAAAATGGAATAAAGTTAATATTATTTTCATAGGATCTGAAATTTAACCTGAACTTTTTCTGAAATGTTTAAATCTAAATTAATTCTACAAATATAAAGCAACATTTTTTTTTTAACCGTCGAATATCACTTTGTTAATTATTCAAGATCTCATGAAACTTTACATTTTCATTTCAACATTTATTTATGTATATATACCAAACATGTAAGTTAAACAAACAACAGTAACGTTTGAAAATAAATATATTGTTTATTACCTCGTGTTTTTTTAAATATAGATGTATTCCATTAAAAATATTCATATATATTCCATTAAAAATATATCAGTGTATTCCATTGAAAAGATACAAATGTATTCCATTAAAAAAATAGAAGTGTATTCTATTAAAAAGATTTCAATATATTCCATTAAAAAAATGGGAGCCGCGATAGTTCAGTGGTTAGTGAACTGGACTACCACGGACAAGGGGTAGGGTTCGATCCCAACCGACGGCTTCCGGGTTCACCCAGCCTTAAATGGGTACCGGATTTTTTTGCTGGGAAAGTAAATCAGCACGGGCGTAATACTGACCACATTACCCCAAAAATCATGTGCTGAAGGTCTGTAAAATATAGGGTCACTAACACCATATTTCCCTATACGCCACTTGGTGTGACGGGGGCTCTTTACGTTTTTTTTTACCATTAAAAAAATACAAGTTATGGTTATGGAAGGCGCCGGTATCACTGCAAACGAATTAAAATCTATAATTGCTCAACCGCCGTGCCAGTGGAATCATCCGAATTACTATCTCATCTCCCAAACAAAGAAAGATAGCTGCAGTTCCCATCATAGCAGTTTCAGTACACGACGAAAGACATAAGGCGAAACCGCACAGAAAGTGAACACAGTCATCTGGCTCCATCATACGATATCATCATTCATCGTAAACAATCAAAATATCGAAACACGATCAAGACAGATGAAACGCACAGCTCACGGTGTACAGAGCACTTAACTCAGCAGCTCCTGCAACAAGCCGGACTTTGAATATGAGGAAACTGCAACAAGGAACACTTTTCAGACATAGCCTTTAATGGTTCCTGCCGCCTATCCACCATATTGACCGGAAGTTCATGTTCTCCTGAAAATAATGATCGTCATATTTTGTTTAAAACGTATAGCGCTTGATGATGCTAGGACATCACCCTGACTCCAAATCCGAACATATGAAACACAGTTAGTCATAGGACTATCCCTGTCGCACATCAAACAACAGACTGTAAGATCTCCCAGCAATGTGGATTTGCGAAATTATGAATCCCTCTTGACTAACATGAACATTAGGGAGTCAACCCGGTGCTCCTAAGTCATGTACGAAACTCCATTCCGCCTTTCACTATTAGCGTACGGTCGTTTTAGGGATATACAATCAGTCATTATGATGATGTACCACACACAACAATGGCTGCGCCAATAAAATCCCATTTACTTTAATAAATGCAGCCAACAACGCACGAAAAGGTGATGCACAATCTGTAAAGTTAAAACTACGATTGACTTGGCAGAGCAGTCCTTGTTAATGAGTTGTAACATGTAAATACTTGGCGTCAAACATTTCCAACGATGGCCTTGGAACAACACTCAATGTGTTGACGTAAACCGCATATCAACTCTATACAGGGGAAGGTCGCATTCACAAACTTTACAAAGAGGAGCATTGAGGTGTGTGTGTACGACTCAGCATCATCGGCGAAATTTGTTAAGTGGATCCTTAGATTGACTTTAATGCAAAAGATTGCATTGAAGAGCCGAAACTAATCAGTCCCCAAATGCAATTTCTGCAGAGGTCCAGAGAACATGAACCACGTTCCACCATGTTGGAAACGGAAGTCAAAAAATATAAGTGTATTCCATTAAAAAGATACAAATGTTTTGCATTAAGCAAATATAAATGTACTCACTTAAGCAAATATAAATGTATTCAATTAAACAGATATAAATGTATTCCAATAAAAAAATATAAATGTTTTCTCTTATTAATATCATTATTATTGTTACTGCATGAAACAAACAGCAAGCATAAACCATAACTTTAATCGAAACGTTTTAATTTTGAAAAAAAAGGAAAAGGAATAAATTATGGATTTTTTTTTTTAAGTAGTTTTGTGTGAATGAGCATTGAAGTTAGTAACAGGCTGCAATTGTGTGTTACCTTTTGTATGAGGAGGGTAAAGGGCGGATTGATAACATATTGGTTAAATGAGTATACAAATGGGATAATCATCATTATGTGCCATACCGGTTGGCGTAGGTGATCATGTCCCTCCACAATATTCTATCTACAGTGCATCGTATCAGTTATGTTGTTGACTGTTTTCCATGCCATGACACCAAGCTATCCAGTATTTTCTCTCTTTGTCGTCCACGATCTCTCTTTCCTTTTATTTTGTCAGTTGTAACCAAGTATTCCAACTTTCCTCTTCTCATGATGTGCCCGAAAAGTGTTGATTGCTTCTTTCTGATGTTTTTTAAGAGCTCCCTTTTTGTGTTGGCCTCTTTGAGAATGTCCTCATTGGTCTTTTTAGCTGCCCAGGGAACTTTCAACATTCTTCTGAGAAATCCCATCTCTAAAATGGGATAATGGTTAACAAAAATAGTACGTTGATGTATTAAAACTCTAGGTTGTTGTAAATAAACAAAGGTGCTGATAAAGAAAATAATAAAGTGCTGAAATCATTATTAATTTAAAAGAGTTAATGGCATTTCTAATAAACGAATGAATGAATTAATGAATGAACAGATGATTAAAAGTAATGATTAAAGAAAGAGTGAATTAATTATTAAATGTGTAAATAGATTGATTTGATGGTTATAACTTTCTATTGTTTATCTTTTGTTAGGTGTTATAACTTCTTATTGTTTATATTTTGTTAGGTGTTATAACTTCTTATTATTTATCTTTTGTTAGATGTTATAACTTCTTATTATTTATCTTTTGTTAGATGCTATAACTTCTTATTATTTATCTGTTGTTAGATGTTATAACTTCTTATTATTTATCTGTTGTTAGATGTTATAACTTCTAATTATTTACCTTTTGTTAGATGCTATAACTTCTTATTATTTATCTTTTGTTAGATGTTATAACTTCCTATTGTTTATCTTTGGTCCGATGCTATAACTTCCTATCGTTTATCATTTGTTAGATACTATAACTTCTTATTAGGTAGGGATCGACCCCAACCGACGGCGTCCGGTTCACCCAGCCTTTAATGGGTACCGGATTTTTTTTCTGGGAAAGTAAAGCGGCACGGGCGTAATACCGACCACATTACCCCAAAAATCATGTGACGAAGGTCTGTAAAATATAGGGTCACTAACACCATATTCCCTATACGCCACTTGGCGAGACGGGGGTACTTTACTTATTTTTTAAACTTTCTATTATTTATCTTTTGTTAGATGATATATCAATACTCAAAATCCACAAGTGGATATCAAAATTGAAGGAATAGACCTTGAGACAGTTCAGAACTATAACTACCTTGGACATACTATAACCAGTGATGGAAAATGTACAACTGAAATAAACAAAAGAATAGGAATGGCAAAAAGTAATTTTAATGTCATGAAGGACATACTAACATCAAAACAAATAACACCAGAGCTAAAGCTAAGAGTAGCAAAATGTTACATCTTCTCAATATTCCTATATGGTGCTGAAACATGGACATTAGACAAGAAAACAAAACAGAGAATTGAAGCCTTTGAAATGTGGATATATAGAAGAATAGGTAGAATTGGATGGAAGGAAAAGAAAACAAACGATGAAGTCTTAAAACAACTAAAAATGAAAAGAGAACTTCTGAACACAATTAGAACAAGACAAATGCAATACTTAGGTCATGTTAAAAGACACAACAGCCTACTGAAAGTAATCCTGGAGGGGAAAATACAAGGTAAAAGAGGCAGAGGCAGACCAAGATTAACATGGACGAGTAACATCAAAAGATGGACAAATCAACCGATGACAACCTGCACCATCAAAGCAAGAGGCAGAGTAGAATGGCGCTCCATGGTAGCCAACCTTCGTTGCGGAGACGGCACTCAATGATGATGATGATGAGATGATATAACTTCATATTTTTTTTTTTTTTTTAGAAACTATAACTTCCTATTGATTATCTTTTATTTAGAAAACTATAACTTCCTTTTGTTTATTTTTGTTAGATGTAATAAACAGGCCATTATGTGGCAGCAGTCACATAGTTGGTTTCTGACGTTAGGATCAACTTCTCCTCTTCCACGTTTAGTAGGTTGTGTTATTTTTTATTCCGTTTAGCTGTCTATGTCAATCGCTGATTTTGATTTCCCATCGTAATCAATCAATTATATTGACTTATTTTTCATAATCAATCAATTATATCCTGACCCAGGTGCACGAACTCCGTAGCACGGGCTGGGGTCCAGGTGCAGACAATCTTACCCGGGCAACAGCCATATTTATGGCCTACTTTTTTCTATTTTAATTGCCAAGGGTTCTTTAACGTGCGCAAGTGTACACAGACCCTCCTGTGTTTATTCCTGTTATCAGAAAGGGTTAGCCGTCGGATCTCACTACCCAAAAGATCTGGGGAAGGTGACATCATAAAAAAAGCACGGATGAATTTTTCCTGTTTTTGTTTAAATCACCACCACTTCTGGTGGACTTTGAGCCCTAGTCCTTCCTGACTTGAGGTCGACGTCATACCTCTAGACCACCCAGCCCCCTTAAATTGCTGCGCAAAATTCGCACAATCGCATGCAGTTTTAAATCTCGTAAAGATCGCACTAACTTATGAGGTATCACACACATCCCACTAGCTCATGGTGAAGCCGATATCTCTGGATCTCACAGTCATCGATTTGGAGTCTGTCGTCACGGTTACCGATCTACTTAGCCAGATCTCAAAACGTTGTTTCCGCGCTGCTGTTATTGTCTGATAATTTACGGTAGTTAAACATGGGCTAATAAATCCAAGCATCTCAGCTGCAGGATTGTTGTTGTTTTTTTTTTCTCTGATCAAACTATCGGCAAACATCAAAAACCACGAAAGAATAAAAAAAAAAAAAACAGCCTTTAAAGAACAATATCAGTTTTAAAAAATAAAATTACGTGAAATGGGAAATTTATCGACTTTTTCATCAGGTCAGGCCCGGGAAAATTCTTGTTTCAGCAGAAAACAAAATCAATGGCAATAGAAACCAAGCAACGATTTAAGACTTCACAACAAAGTGACTGATGAGAAAGATAAACAAAAGTGCACGCAATGATCACAAGACATTATTCAAGTAAGAATTGGTCGTCTGAATTTAGAAAGTGTAATAAATAATAAAAAGGAAAGGTTATTTTTAATTCAGGGTGAATGCCAATGTAAAAGTGGAGTCCAGAATCCGAAAAACGTCTTCGTGATTATAACACCTAGACCATTACCATACCATTTTTTTCTCTATTTTTTGTTTCAATTCTCCCTCTAACACATAGGCCAATCGTCGGCGTTAAACCCAACCCTAACAGAGACATTAACAAAGCGTGAGCCGACACTAATACGACCTTGAGACAGCTGCCAGATTCATCCTGCTGGCGACACCGGACAGCAACCGGTATGACAAAAAAAACAACAAATAAACAGCGTGAGTTAGAAGTGAGAGAGTCCTTCCTTCCTTCCTTCCTTCCTTTCTTCCTTCCTTCCTTCCTTCCTTCCTTCCTTTTTCATCCTGTAACCCTGGGGTTGTTAGTGAAACTACTAACAGACCAAGCTGTAACTTATATAGCCCAGGCCTAAATCCACCCCTGATTGACAGCCTTTATCAACCTTCTCCATCGATCTCTATCTGGAGTAATTCTTTCGAACTTTACAAAGTTGCGGCCTCTCCATTCTTTTATGCTATCTTCCCATCTTTTATGCTATCTTCCCATCTCTTTATCCGTCTACCTCTCCTTCTTCCTTTCACAGTTCCCTACAGAATGGCCTTTGTTAAGCCAAAGAACAAAGATATGTGACCAAGCAAATACATTTTGGGTGTCTTCACAGTAGCCAAAAGATTATCGTGTACACCGATTGTTTGTTGTACTGGACCAAACTGCTTGCAACCTTTTTTCTCCTTTGGGGGGTAAGTGAAGAACAGAGTGTACGTACTTCCGGAGACAATTAATAACAAATTAATATTATTATAAAGGGAAACTTCGCAGGCAATAATCAGCAAATTAATTCAGAGGAATATGTATGTTTACAGCACTCGGAAAAAAATTACAAATAATCAACAGAAAGAAAGAATAATATATGGTCCGAAGCAGGATAGAACTCGTACTCAGTGGCACAGCGACTTGCCACGAAAAGCCAAACGCTAGGGAACACTGCCAACTCGGCTAACTAAAAAAATTAGCCATCATTGGCGATGTCTTTCACGCGGGTGTTCTCATGGCTATAGCATAGGGCTGCGATCACAGCTCGGGAATAAATTGTGTATCTGCATTTTTCCTATTAAGACAAGTATATCCCGGATAGGGTAGGCTGAATACTTGTGTTGCAGACAAACATTTTATTTTCCAGTGGTTTAGACTGGAGACAAATAATAATAAATGAATATTATCATAGAGGGAAACCTCCGAGGCGATACGATAATTAACGAATCAATTCAGAGGAAGAGGTATGTTTACAGCACTCGGAAGAAAATGACAAATAACCAACAGCAGAAAAAAATGTAACGCAATGTATGGTCCGAAGCAGGATCGAACCCGTACTCAGTGGCACAGCGCCTTGCCACGAATAGCCAAACGCTAGGCAACACTGACAACTTGGCTAACTAAACAAATTAGACAGGGGTGTCTCCAGTCTAAAAGACTGGAAATTACTATTCCTGCTATTTCGTCCTATGTTTGTCTGCAACACAAGTATTCAGCCTTACCCTATCCGGGAGATACATGTTTTAATAGGAAAAAATACAGATACACAATTTATTCCGAGCTGTGATCTCAGCCCTATGCTACAGTCATGAGAATACCTGCGTGAAAGACATCACCAATGATGGCTAATTTTTTTCAGTTAGCCGATTTGGCAGTGTTCCCTAGCGTTTGGCTTTTCGTGGCAAGGCTTTATGCCACTGAGTACGGGTTCGATCCTGCTACGGACAATATATTGTTCTTTGTTTTTTTTTCTGTTGTTGATTATTTGTCATTTTTTCCGAGTGCTGTAAACATACCTCTTCCTCTGAATTGATTCGCTGTACGTACCACTACTGCCCTCAGCAAACTTTGATGTTTTGCTGGACTTTAACTCGATCATGCTGGATATGTCGCATGGAGTCAGGTCCGACCTAGATCATCTCATCGATGCTTGTTGAGCAACAGTTGGGGCGCACATCGCGTGTGTTTGTGTTTGTATGATACAAACTGATGCCGCATTAAACTTATTGAGTTGATGCAATTGTAGACTCCGATCCATAAGAATAGCTCAATAGGTTTTGATTTTGTACAATCTTGAAATCAAGTACTGTTTTTGTCAACAACTTGTATATTAAATATATAGAGAAAATGGCAATCTTAAAATTCAAGCGCTTTGTGAAATTAGTTTCAAGCTCAGTGAGTACGTTATTTGAAGAAACACATTGATATGCAATATATTTTCTTGACAACGAGCCTAGCCAAAACATTCAAATGAAGCCATTTTTGTCATGCTATTTGATAGGCAGCCGACAATATATTATGGGATAACTGTCTGGGCAATGTCTTTTTTTGTTGTTTGTATAAACCCCAGCAATTTCTGTATTCCATGAACAGACAACATATGAGAAGATGTAATCCTTATCTGTTGTTTTAATACAGCGTGCAGTCGTCGTTCATTGGACGCTCGTCCTATTATCTTTTCGCTATAAAATATTGAGTCGAGGAACAAAACAGGGTGAAACTTTAGTATTCCTAATCTGCACATTTATCACGTGTTATCTGATGGCGTCTACAGTAGAGTTTCTTTTCTTGTTTATTTAATGCGGGCTAATATATCTGCCCTGTTGCTGAGAGAAATCGTCTTGGCGTTGATAGGATAGCAAGCAGTTCCAAAGTTCATCATCATCAAGTACCGGGCCTAGTGGCGTAGGTGATCATGTCTCTCCACAACTCACCATTCTCACAGGAGACCACAGGAGACCACAGCAGTGAAATTCTTGACTCTCGTGACTAGTAGGAGATCTGTAATAGGAGATTTTAAGCCAGATAATAGAAGTGTATTTTTTATTATTTCTTGTCTACTTCCTCTTATATATTTTTTATGTTGTGAAGGAGATTTACATTTGTAATGTCTGTATCTCTGACAGCTTCAAAAACTATCACTTTATTCATTTTTAATTACCTTCAAACGGAAGCTGTTTCTCAGTTTTACTTTTGGCTCTCTTTTGTCTTTCTGAGGATATACTTAGTGCATTCATAAAGTAATGCACGTTATCGATTTTCTCGGGAACCGCTAGTTCAAAAAGTATGCCATTTGTACACAGTATATATGGATATGTCATGTAAACAATGGTATCTTCTTCTTCTTCTACCTTTTAGCTCCCAGTGGAGCATAGGTCTTCAACAAACACTTTCCAAGTCGTTCTGTTTTTGCAATTCTTTTAAGATCATTCCATGTCTTCCCCATCATCTTCATCTCTGCTTCAATCTGTCTTCTCCAAGAATTCCTTGGTCTTCCTCTTTGTCTTTTCCCCTGGGGATTCCAAAAAAGGGCCTGTTGTGTAATACTCTCAGTTGGTTTCCGTAGTGTGTGTCCTATCCATCGCCATCGTCTTCGCTGTATTTCTTTATCCACTGGTATTTGACCGGTACATTTCCATAATTCCACGTTTGTGACTTTGTCCTGCCATTTCCATCCCTTTATTCTGCGCAAGCATCCATTAATGAAAGTCTGTACCTTCGTGATTGTCAATTTTGTTATTCTCCATGTTTCACAGCCATATAATAGAACCGACTTAACATTGGAGTTGAAAATTTGTATTTTTGTATTTAGCCTAATTTCTTTGGATTTCCATATGTTTCCCAGTGCAATGAAAGCTCCTCTTGCTTTTGATATCCTTATTTTGGTATCGTTTTCTGTTCCTCCCTCTTTATCTATATTACTGCCCAGATATATATAAGATTGTACGTCTAGTAGAGGTATTTCTCCTAGTTTTATTTGGTTATTGCCAACTGCATTAATTCTCATAATGTTGGTCTTATCTCTATTAATCTTTAGTCCTAGCTGTTGTGATCTCTCATCTAATATACTCATTTTATCTTGCATCTGTTGGTGGCTGTGTGATAGGAGAGCTATGTCATCAGCAAAGTCTAAATCATCAAGTTGTTTGGTCAGTGACCACTGGATCCCATTTCTGTTGTTTTGAGTTATTTTCATAATCCAATCTATGGCCAGTAGAAAGAGAAATGGAGACAGAAGGCATCCTTGCCTTACTCCTGTTCTTATTTCAAATGCTTCTGTAAGCTGTCCTTCATGCACCACACTACATTTTGTTCCTTCATACATTGTTTTTATCAGGTTAATAAACTTTATGGGGATTCCATAATGACTCAGCAACTTCCAAAGCATTCTTCTGTCTAAACTATCAAATGCCTTTTCGTAATCTATGAATCCAATATAAAGTGGGGATTTTAGTTCTAAACTTTGTTCAACTATTATACGTAGAGTAGTTATTTGATCAGCACATGATCTGTTCTTCCTAAAACCTGCTTGTTCATCTCTCAAGTGTTTCTCTATAGCCTCTTTTAGTCTCTCCAGAATGATTCTGCCTAATATTTTTCCTGGCACTGATAGTAGCATAATTCCCCTATAATTTGTGCACTCCTGTAAACTTCCTTTCTTTGGTAGTTTGATCATATAACCTTCTCTCCAGTCTTTAGGTATTTCTTCCCTCTCCCAAATTTTATCCAATAGATTATGTAACATCTTGGTAGAGGTGATAATATCTGCTTTGATGGCTTCCGAAGGAATTTCATCTGGTCCTGTGGCTTTACCATCTTTTAACAGTTTGATGGCTTTCATTATTTCTTCTTTGCTTGGTTTTCCGCAGTTAACGTGTAATTCTTCTTCTGCTGGTAGTATATCTGGAGGATTATTTGAGCCAGGTCTGTTCAAAAGTTCTTCAAAGTGCTCCTTCCATCTCTCCATTTGTTCCCTTATATTACTAAGCAGATTTCCTTTCTTATCTTTGATAAAGGCGTTGATCTGTTTGTATTTTCCACCTAATTTCTTTGTGCTGTTGTACAGTTCTTTCATATTCCCTTTATTTGCTGCTTCTTCTGCCTCTTTAGCTAATTCATCTATATATTTCCTCTTATCCCTTTTAATGCATCTTCTCACTTCTTTGTTCACCTCTGTGTAAGCTTCCTGTGTCTTGGCTTTATTACTTCTTGTTTTGCTTTTATTTATGTCTGCTTTCTTGTTCTTTCTTTCTTTAATTTTATCCAGGGTCTCTGCTGTCATCCATGCCTTATTCTGGCGTTCTCTTTTCCCCAGTGTTTCTTCGCATGTCTCTTTCCATATATTTTTTACCTGTTTCCAATGATCTTCTATATTTATTGTATTTTCTAGTTGTTGGAGGACTTGGTATTTGTTTGATATTGTGACTGCGAATTTATCTTTAATTCCTTGTTCTTTAAGAAACCCTACATTGAAATACGTTCTGCCCTTATTCGTTGTAGTATACCTTTTTAATTTAATTTTAAGTTTGGCTAACAGAAGATGATGATCAGAAGCTATATCTGCCCCTCTATATACTTTTACATCCTGTAAGGATGACTTAAACTTATTATTAATACATATGTGATCAATTTGATTTTCCGTTCTATGATCTGGTGACACCCATGTAGCTTTGTGTATTCTTTTATGTTGGAATATTGTTCCTCCTAGGCTCATTTGATTAAGGGCGCAGAAATTCACAAATATCTCTCCATTCTCATTTATATCTCCAAGTCCATGTTTTCCCATAATCTCTTCAAAGCCTCTGTTGTCTGATCCTACCTTAGCATTTAGGTCTCCCATCAAGATTATAATATCCTTGGCTCGTCTTGCATCCATCTGGCATTGTAGCTGTTTATAAAAATCATCTTTAACTGAGTCATCTTTATCGTTGGTTGGTGCATAGCATTGTATAATGTGTAATTTTATTTTGTTTTTGGTTGTTCTAAATGTTGCTCTCACCAGTCTTGGTCCCACTGCCTCCCATTCTATTAGTGTCTTCTGTGCATTCTTTGATAGCATTATAGCTACCCCTTCGCTATGTTGTGCTCCTGGTTCCTGGTGTCCTGATGATAAAATCATCTCCCCTGTATTCAATTTTATTCTCTCCGCTCCCAGCCATCTTGTTTCACACATTCCCAGAATATCTATCTTGTAGTTGTTCATTTCTGCTGCCACTTGTGCCGCTTTTCCCTGTTCGTTAAGGGTACGAACATTCCAGGTGCCAATTCTGGATGATTTCCTGGTAGACAAAGGGTGAGTCGGCAACCCGGACTCCTTATGGCTTTCTCCGGATTGCGTCATACGTCTCTTAGACAGAGAGCCCTTCTCTTTCCTGGTTGACAAAAAATATTAATAGGAAAAATACAGATACACAATTTATTCCCGAGCTGTGATCTCAGCCCTATGCTACAGTCATGAGAATACCTGCGTGAAAGACATCACCAATGATGGCTAATTTTTTTCAGTTAGCCGATTTGGCAGTGTTCCCTAGCGTTTGGCTTTTCGTGGCAAGGCTTTATGCCACTGAGTACGGGTTCGATCCTGCTTCGGACAATATATTGTTCTTTGTTTTTTTTTCTGTTGTTGATTATTTGTCATTTTTTCCGAGTGCTGTAAACATACCTCTTCCTCTGAATTGATTCGCTGTACGTACCACTACTGCCCTCAGCAAACTTTGATGTTTTGCTGGACTTTAACTCGATCATGCTGGATATGTCGCATGGAGTCAGGTCCGACCTAGATCATCTCATCGATGCTTGTTGAGCAACAGTTGGGGCGCACATCGCGTGTGTTTGTGTTTGTATGATACAAACTGATGCCGCATTAAACTTATTGAGTTGATGCAATTGTAGACTCCGATCCATAAGAATAGCTCAATAGGTTTTGATTTTGTACAATCTTGAAATCAAGTACTGTTTTTGTCAACAACTTGTATATTAAATATATAGAGAAAATGGCAATCTTAAAATTCAAGCGCTTTGTGAAATTAGTTTCAAGCTCAGTGAGTACATTATTTGAAGATAAACACATTGATATGCAATATATTTTCTTGACAACGAGCCTAGCCAAAACATTCAAATGAAGCTATTTTTGTCATGCTATTTGATAGGCAGCCGACAATATATTATGGGATAACTGTCTGGGCAATGTCTTTTTTTGTTGTTTGTATAAACCCAGCAATTTCTGTATTCCATGAACAGACAACATATGAGAAGATGTAATCCTTATCTGTTGTTTTAATACAGCGTGCAGTCGTCGTTCATTGGATGCTCGTCCTATTATCTTTTCGCTATAAAATATTGAGTCGAGGAACAAAACAGGGTGAAACTTTAGTATTCCTAATCTGCACATTTATCACGTGTTATCTGATGGCGTCTACAGTAGAGTTTCTTTTCTTGTTTATTTAATGCGGGCTAATATATCTGCCCTGTTGCTGAGAGAAATCGTCTTGGCGTTGATAGGATAGCAAGCAGTTCCAAAGTTCATCATCATCAAGTACCGGGCCTAGTGGCGTAGGTGATCATGTCTCTCCACAACTCACCATTCTCACAGGAGACCACAGGAGACCACAGCAGTGAAATTCTTGACTCTCGTGACTAGTAGGAGATCTGTAATAGGAGATTTTAAGCCAGATAATAGAAGTGTATTTTTTATTATTTCTTGTCTACTTCCTCTTATATATTTTTTATGTTGTGAAGGAGATTTACATTTGTAATGTCTGTATCTCTGACAGCTTCAAAAACTATCACTTTATTCATTTTTAATTACCTTCAAACGGAAGCTGTTTCTCAGTTTTACTTTTGGCTCTCTTTTGTCTTTCTGAGGATATACTTAGTGCATTCATAAAGTAATGCACGTTATCGATTTTCTCGGGAACCGCTAGTTCAAAAAGTATGCCATTTGTACACAGTATATATGGATATGTCATGTAAACAATGGTATCATTCAACATAATCCTCTTCCACTTGTACAGCTTTACGCCAGCGCACAAGTCCATGTATTCCTAGCCTGTACCAGTCTTTGTCTTGATCGTGTTATCATTTCTTCGCTGCATGAATCGCTCCATGAATCGCTCCTTCATCATCTTCAAACCTTGTTCCATGGAGGGCATCATAAAGTGGACCAAAGAGATGGAAATCAGAGGGAGCTAAATCAGGGTTATATGGTGGATGGGGGAGTACAGTCCAACCCAATCTGGTGATTACTTCCCATATTGTCAGACTTGTTTTATGATGCGCATTGTCGTGAAGGAGAAGCAGGTCTGCTGAATTATTGTGCGGCCGAATTCTGTGAAAATGTTGGTTGAGTTTATACAATGTCTTAATGTAAGCTTGCAAATTGATTGTCTCTTCTCCTGGCATAACATCAACAAGAATCACACCTTCAATGTCCCTAAAGAATGTGACCATGACCTTTCCAGCTGAAGGAGATGTCTTGAATTTCTTTCTTTGGAGTATGTGCGAATGATGCCACTACATTGACTGAATTTTTGTCTCAGGTTCAGAATGATGTGTCCAGGTTTCGTCACTTGTAACAATCTTAACCAAATAAGTCTCTCCTGCAACGTTGAAACGCTCCAACAGTTCAGAAGAAATTGCTTTTCTTTGCAATCAGTACTCATTTGTGAGATTTCGTGGAATTTATCTTGCACAAACCTTAGAGAATCCGAGAGTTTATATAATTGCATTTACACTACGAATGCTGACTGACAACGTTAAGGCCAATTGTTGAGTAGTGATGCGTCTAGCAAGAATAATGTCCTCTACACATTTCAACATCTCTGCATTGGTGACTGTGGCAGGCCGTCCACAGTGGATCGATCAAAAAGCTCTGTATCTCCGCTTTCCGATTCATTATTGTCTGAACCCAGCGACTTACTGTGCTCCTGTCGACTGCAAAACTTCCATACACATCATATAGGCGCTTGTAAATGTTCACAATAGTTTCCTTCTCTAAAACGAGCAATTCTATCACAATTCGATGCTTATAGCGCAAGTTGCTAATATGCTCCATTTCAACGGTTTAGTGCAGCGTATTATTTGGCCTATTGCAGTGCAATTTGGTGCACACAATCTACACATGCAATTTTAAAGTGTGCAAAATCGCATACTTCTATGTTTATTTTTAGCTGAAAAAACCGATATGGTGCATTACCTTTTCAGCGCCCCTCGTACCTTGCATGTCGTTGAGTCACATATATTCTCTGCAGGTGAGGAAAGAATTGTAATACAGTTAGAATTGTTTGAAGTTTCTAGACTGCTGGTTATTAAAGGCTAATTTGTCGATAGACATTAAATAAATGATAGTTGTGTGAGAATAAGACAGGCTTGGTGCCTGTAGGGCTGATTGACTGAGAGAACCTTGTGAACTCTTGTAAGAGTAGCTTAATGTTAATGCGGTTGGTTAGAAGTACCGCGATACTTATTCACCCAAGTAATTATAATAATAATAATTATTATTATTATTATTATTATTATTATTATTGTTATTATTATTATTATTATAAGTAATATGAAACTCTTTATACAGAGATTCGCAGCAGGAGGTAATCAGATCATCAGAAGTTTAATGAGAAATAATAATTAAAATCGGTCCGAGGAAACATTCACTTTGGGCAGATAGGATTACGGGAGCCGTAATAGCTCAGCGGTTAGTGAACTGGACTACAAAGGACAAGAGGAATGGTAAGATCCCAACCGGCGGTTCTCGGTTCACCCAGCCTTTAATGGGTACCGGATTTTTTTTCTGGGAAAGTAAAGTGGCATGGGCGTTACACCGATCACATTACCCCAAAAATTATGTGCCGAAGGTCTGTAAAATTTATGGTCACTAACACCATATTCACTATACGCCACTTGGCGTGACTGGGGTGCTTAAGCTTAAGATAGGATTACTTAGATGGGTGCAGTTAGATTACATAGATTACATAGATTGGTGCAGATGGATTACATAGATTACATAGATTACATAGATTGGTGCAGATGGATTACATAGATTGGTGCAGATGGATTACATAGATGGGTGCAGTTGGATTACATAGATTACATAGATGGGTGCAGATGGATTACATAGATTACATAGATGGGTGCAGATGGATTACATAGATTACATAGATGGGTGCAGATGGATTACATAGATTACATAGATGGGTGCAGATGGATTACATAGATTACATAGATGGGTGCAGATAACACAGAAGATCTCTTTCCTTAGATTTCTTTTCTTAAACCAGTTTTAATTATTTAGTTTTGGATGTTTCATTACTAGTTAGCTATATAGGATTAGTTTTATTTACTTACATATCTGTGTGTGTGTTGTTTTTCTTTGTTCCTGCTGAAGGCTTATTGAGCCGAAACGTCGTTCAAATTTGTGCCGTCTATCAATCACGTAAAGCTTTTACCATACCATTTTTCTTATATTTTATTTTTCAATTCTCCCTAACACTGAAGATTTAATTTTTGTTTCCTTCAATTCCCTGTAGAGCATGTATCCTCAACAAACACATTCCAACTTGTCTTTGTTTGGTGCCATTCTCTTAAGATTGCTGAACGTCTTGCCCATCTTTCCAAGTTGAGTCGGCCACCCAGACTACTCACGACTTTCTCTGGGCTGCATCAAATATCTCTCAGACAAAATGTTCTTCTCCATCATGGATTACGGGAATTCATTTCTCCTTCAATATGACATGCCCTTGTTGCTTAAGTTTGTGCTTAATTTTTGTTTCTACTTCCTTTTGGAGCAGCAAGGCTCGTGTCTAACACTTCTGAGTCTCGTGTGACATGTTTGGTAGGTTACAATGATACTATTCTTGATTTCTCCTTTGAGGGAACCAAAAGAAGGGGTGATAAGGACGAGTTTAAGTGGAACCAATAGGAGGGCGGTGATGACGAGTTTAAGTGGAACCAATAGGAGGGGTGATGCAGAAGAGTTTAAGTGGAACAAATAGGAGGCGCAGTAAGGTCGAGTTTAAGTGGAACCAATAGGAGGGTTGATGCAGAAGAGTTTAAGTGGAACAAATAGGAGGGGCAGTAAGGTCGAGTTTAAGTGGAACCAATAGGAGGGGTGATGCAGAATAGTTTAAGTGGAACAAATAGGAGGGGCAGTAAGGTCGAGTTTAAGTGGAACCAATAGGGGGTGTGATAAGGAAGAATTTAAGTGGAAACAATAGGAGGGGTGGTGAAGAAGAGTTTAAGTGGAACCAATAAGAGGGACGGTGAAAAAAGAGTTTAACTGGAAGCAATAGGAGGAGGGTGGTGAGGGCGATTTTAAGTGGAACCAAAAGGGAGGGGGGGGCAATTAATATGGGTTTAAGGGAAACCAACAGAAGGGGCTCTAAGGACGAGTTTTAAGTGGCATCACCAGGAGGTGTGATAATGACGAGTTTAAATGGAATCACCAGGAGGTGTTATAATGACGATTTTAAGTGGAATCACCAGGAGGTGTGATAATGACGAGTTTAAGTGGAATTACCAGGAGGTGTGATAAGGACGAGTTTAAGTGGAATCACCAGGAGGTGTGATAAGGATAAGTTTATGTGGAATCACCAGGAGGTGTGATGGGACGAGTTTAAGTGTAATCACCAGGAGGTGTGATAATGACGAGTTTAAGTTGAACCAACAGGAAAGTCGATGAGGAGTCTAAGGGTAACCAATAGGAGGGGCGATGAGAAGGAGTTTAATGGGAACCAATAGGAGGGTCGATGAAGAGGAGTTTAATAGGAACCAATAGGAGAGCCGATGAGGAGGCGTTTATGGGGAACCAACAGGAGGGGTGATGAGAGAAGCTTATGTACCAAGAAACTTTGCAGAATAGTTCAGTGAGTCACAAAGAAGACAGGACATATACATTTATTAAAGACAGTTGGTTCGAGGCTGATTTTTTTTAAAAACCAGGAAACAGTTTCTAAAAGTCATATTGGAAGGGAAGTTGCAAGGTAGATGAGGTAGAAATAGACCAAGAAACAGACCAAGAAACAGACCAAGAAACGGACCAAGAAATAGACCAAGAAACGGACCAAGAAATAGACCAAGAAACGGACCAAGAAATAGACCAAGAAACGGACGAAGAAACAGACCAAGAAACAGACCAAGAAATGGACCAAGAAACAGACCAAGAAACAGACCAAGAAACGGACCAAGAAACAGACCAAGACTACAGTGGACTGATAGGATCAACAGGTTAAAATGTGAACCTATGACAACGTGCACCATCATGGCAAGAGACGGTAAAATGACTTCCCATGGTAGACAACCTTCGGTGTGAGGACGGCACGCAATGAATGGATGGAACTGTAGAACACGAATGCAATGGAACATGAATATCGATGTGTGATGAAGCTTATATACTTGTAATAATCGGTCCGGAATGTGAGAGTGAATTTCAAAAGTAAAAAAGCGAAAGGGTGGGGCGTTGACGAGGATTCATGAGATGATAATTAGTTTATGAAATTATGGAATGGGAATCCGATAATGGTTTAATGAAACAAAGGGAACGATGATGGTGAAATGATGCAACAAATTAGATCTTATGGAGAAGTGTTTACAGCTTGTGAGGTGTTAATGATACGATTATTGTGTGTGGGAAAATGTGTTTATCTAAATTAGGAAAGTGAAACGATACTTTAAGAGAAATAATCAGTGGGATTAACGCGTGTTTTAGAAATAAATGTATTTATTACTAATGTAAGTATTGTAATATATACTGACTGGAGATCTATCTATCTATCTATTGACCTTTCGAGCCGTAGCCGGCCCATAGGGCGTAGACCAAGATACTCCTTCTCTTATATGAATTTTTGTTCTAGCAGTTTTCAATTCTTTTAAAGATATTTTATCAAATCTCGCCATTTGTCTCTTTTCTGTGCAAGCAGCTCTATCTCATTGAGGGAGCCGATTCCTGCTGCTCTTGCCTCTCTCATCAATGTTCTTCTCAGTGTCTCCCTGGGTCTTCCTCTTGTTCTCTTACATGAGGGCTTGCTTCGCTAATCGGTTATTATCTCTTCTCATCACATGTCCAACATATGACCATCGTCTTTTCTTTATTACTGAAGATATTAGTGGTTGATTGGCGATTTCTCTAATTTCCTCGTTTGTTTTGAATTCGTTCCACGCTATACCAAGTATTTTCCTTAGACATTTATTTTCTAATGTATTCAACTTTGTTTCTATATCTCTTGTTGTTTTCCAGCTTTCACACGCATACGTAAAGGGTTGATAGTACATTTGATTTAAATAGTCTACGTTTTGTGTTTGTGCTGATGAGTTTTGATTTCCACAACTTTTCAAGGCTTCTGAAAGACATTGCTGCTTTAGCCATTCTGATTCTAATTTCTTTGCTTGTATCCCCTTCTCGATCAATGTGACTTCCAAGATAGATAAAGTAATCGATCTCTTCCACTGGTTTGTTTTCCATGTATATTTTGTCGTCTGTTAGAATCAAGCTTTTCATAACTTTAGTCTTTTCATGTCATGATTGATCTCATGATCTCAAGCCCAATTTTGATGGCTATTGATGTTAGTTCATTTGTGATTTTATTGCATCGTTTTTATCTGACTGCTGATGAGAACTATGTCATCAGCAAAGTCGAGGTCCTCCAAATGGTCTCCTTGAATCCATTCGATGGATTTATCACCAGTGCAACATTTCTTCATTATGAAGTCCATAACAACTCCAAATAACAATGGCGATAAAATACATCCTTGTTTAACCCCAGTTTCTATTGGGAAACATTCGCTCAGTCCTTCCTCTGTTCGAACTGCACATGTGTAACCATCATACATGTCTTTACTAATATTTATGATTTTTTATGGTAAGCCATATTGTTTCAGAATTTTCCACAAAGAATCTCTATGAATACTGTCAATTGCTTTTTTAAGTCAATGAAGTTAAGTACAAAAGGTTTTTGCTTTTCAATGTGTTCCTCCAATATAAGTCGTAGAGTAAAAATGTGGTCAAGGCAGCTTTTCCTTTTTCTAAACCCAGCCTGTTTTTCACGCATTACTATATCTATTGAATCCTTTATTCTATTTAGGATGATTTTGCAGAATAACTTTGAGGCAACTGACAAAAGTGTCACGCCTCTCCAGTTGTTACAATCTCTAAGATTGCCCTTTTTTGGAATCTTAACAATGATTCCTTTTTTTCCATTTATGATGCGTCTTCTCTGCTTTCCAAATGATGTTGAACATTTTCTGGAGATTCATTAAATTATGGCTATCATTTGCCTTGAGGATCTCAGCTGTTAACTTATCCTCTCCAGCAGCCTTGTTGTTGGCCATACGCTTTATGGTGGTTTCTATTTCGCTCAAGGTGAAGTCGTCTAAATTTACATCTAATTCTGCTGCTGGTGTTTCAGCTTCAAAATCTATTAAACTGTGGGGGTAGTGGACGGTTAAGAATTTCTTTGAAGTGTTCCGCCCAACAGGCTTTTTTGTCTGCGCTTATTGTTAGCATTAATCCAGATTTGTCTAGAATTGGTGTTCCACTGGATGTATAGGTGTTTGTCAACATCTTTTGTACAGTATAAAGAGTTCTGCTGTCTCCTGTAATTGCAGCTGTCTCTGCTTTCTCTGCCAAATTGTCTATATAAGCTCTTGTATCTCATCTTGCTGAACTTTTCACTTTGTTGTCTAATTCTTTGTATGTTGCTTTTGTCAGGACCTTTCCAAGATCTGTCTTTACATTAGTCATGTCTCTCTTCGCTTTTCTTCTTTCTGTGATGTATTTCCATGTGGTGTCTGAAATCCAAGCTCGTTTTTCCATTTTCTTCAGTCCGGCGCTTGATTCTGCTGCTGTCATTAGTATTTTTGCTCTGTGAGTCCCACATTTCATTGACATCTAAGTCTATTTCACCGAGTACTGCAAAACAATTACTTAGTTCTATGTTAACATTTTTCTTGATGGCTTCATCTTTCAGTTTATGACTATCAATTTTATGTGTAGTTGATCTTTTCTGTTGGCTTTTAAATTTTAATCTTATTTTCCCAATGCACAAGTTGTGGTCACTATTAACATCAGCACCTCTGTATGCTCTTACATCTATTAATGATGATCTGAATTGTTGTTTAATACATAGGTGGTCAATTTGATTTGAGGTTCTATCATCAGGAGATATCCATGTTGTTTTGTGAATATTTTTGTGTGGAAATAATGTCCCACCTATAACTAAATTTTCTGTTAGACATAATTCTATTAATCTTTCTCCATTCTGACTTGTAGTATCACAGCCTTCTCTCCCCATTACATGTTCCACTCCTGCGTTGTCTTTTCCCACTTTGGCGTTGAAATCTCCCATTACAATTAAAAGATCGTGTTTTGGTATTTTGTTTATAAGTTGTTGTAATTGGTTATAAAAATCGTCCTTAACTTCATCATCAGCTTCGTTTGTAGGCGCATAACATTGAACAATTGAAAATCTTCCATATTTTGTTTTGTAGCGTGTTCGTATCAGACGGCTATTTACCGGTTCCCATTCTAATAAACTTCTTGCAGCTATGTCTGGCATCATTATGCCTACTCCTTCGCGGTGTTTTCCATCTTCCCTTCCAGAGAAAAAAAAACTACTTTTTATTAATAACAGATTCCCTACCTGTTCCAAGCCAACGCATTTCGCTTAATCCTAAAATATCTAGATCGTATCTATCCATCTCGCTCGCGACTTGTGCTTGTTTCAGATTGGAGATCTGAGGGTGCATTATTAAATATGTGGGAACAATGAAGAATTTATAGACGACGAGGGATTTATTTTGTAACACTGAGGGTGAGGATAATTTTTTCATGTAATAAGAGAGTGTGGAATAAGTGTTTATGTAACAAGGGAGTGATGTAGAGAAACTATGTGACTAAGAATGTTAACGGAAGACTTTGTAACCAATGTAGTGATAACATAACGTAGTTTCATATAACGGAAAGAACAAAGAGGATTTAGGTTAACTAACAAAGTGATAAAATAGGATTAGTTTGTGTAACGAAGGGAGCAAAGGGGATTAGTTTACGAAACCAACAAAACGTTGATTCATAATTTGTGAACCTGATTAGGTGATGTATGGAAAGTTTGAGGTGGTCATAATATTTGCTAATAGCAGCAAAGAATGTTGGTTTCTTTATGAAACTCTTATATTCTAAAGCTACAATTCTACAATCAAAATCTGTGTGAAGTGAAAATAATGTGAGAACCGTCCTTCTATGAGAAAACTTCAGTTATTATTGTATAGGCTGCATTACGTTCACAAGGGCACGAGAATATGGGAGAAGCTTGTATTGTGTTTTCTGCTGTGATTATTTTCAGATCCCAGCCAACGAATAATGAGTCCTGACACAATGATCAGCGGGAGGCGAAGAGAAAGGATTAATAAGTATAAGGAAGTTATTACATTTTTGTAAGGCGATTTTCAAACTGGAGAACGGTATCAGGATGAAAAACGGCTCGTGATTATGCGAAAATCTGTTAGTGCTTCCCTTGGTTATATACAATGCTCACTAATTTGATATGACTAATATACTTGTCTTATCCTGTACTATAAAATAAAAAATAATAAACCGTAGAAAAACTTCACAAACATGGATAACTCAAAGAATACCAGTGGACAAAAGTGTTACAACGAAGACGATGGTGCTGGAAAGGATACACACTGCGGAAGCCAACTGAGAGTATTACACAACAGGCCCTTTTTGGAATCCTCAGAGTAAGAGACAAAGAATAAGACCAAAATATTCCCGGAGAAGACAGGTGGAAGCAGAGGTGAAGATAATGGGAAGACGTGAAATTATCTGAAAAGAACAGCAAGGAAAAAAACAGCTTGAAAAGTGTTTGTTGATGACCTATACTCCACCGGGAGCTGAAAGTGTTTGTTGATGACCTATGCTCCACCGGGAGCTGAAAGTGTTTGTTGATGACCTATGCTCCACCGGGAGCTGAAAGTGTTTGTTGATGACCTATGCACCCCGGGAGCTGAACGTGTTTGTTGATGACCTATGCTCCACCGGGAACTGAAAGTGTTTGTTGATGACCTATACTCACCGGGAGCTGAAAGTGTTTGTTGATGACCTATGCTCCACCGGGAACTGAAAGTGTTTGTTGATGACCTATACTCCACCGGGAGCTGAAAGTGTTTGTTGATGACCTATACTCACCGGGAGCTGAAAGTGTTTGTTGATGACCAATGCCCCACTGGGAGCTGAAAGAAAGAAGAATATATTTGTCCGCCCTCCTGTCTCAGTAGTTTCCTTATTGTAAGTCTTTTTGGCGCCAACAAAATTAATTCTTTACAATTTTTCTCCATTCATTATTTGGGTGCAGCGATTTCTTGCTTTATTTAATGTTTTCCATGTCCAATATTTGATGTCATAAATCATCTCCTTTGTCTTCCCCTCCGTCTCCGATCTTTCACTGTACCCAGTATCAGACCGTTTTGGTCAGGTCCTTAACTCTTATGACTTGCCCTTGCAAGATAAATTCTTATTTCGATGAAAAAAAAACGTCTCACATAGATTAGTTTGTGTTGATATTAGATTTTATGAACGTCCATACATATTCTTGTTATAAGACATGTTCTTGTTCCCATTTATACATAACCATTTTTTTTACCCTAAAAAAGATGTTTACCGGGACTATCACATCATAGAAGATGACAATTGTAATATATCGGGTCCCTGAAGCTCTAGTGTACATACCTTTGTCGATGAGATATTATATTTATCAAATGAAAAATAAAAACAAACAATTAAAAAACTTACAGTTAGTAAGTTCTGTGATTTTTTTCCGTAAAACGAACAAACAAACAAACAAAAAGAAACAAAAACATTTAAATCGACCATCTTATCAGCAATACAGTTGGTAATTATAATTAGAGTAATTGCTGCGAAACAAAATTCGAGTCCAGCAACCATAACTTGTAATTACTGTTAAAATATGAATATCAGAACCTTTTAAAATCATGAAAATTAACAGGAAGCATTTCAGACTTAAAGAAATCACTGTAATAAATTATAATTAATTATCATACTCTTTCGGTATTCATTGGTCATGTAGGCTTTTTTTAGATCACACAGAAAGTTCTGATATGTGTAATATATCTATAGTTTTCGCGTAGATGGGATGTATATTATATGCTTTTTACATGACACATGCTATGTAACGTGCACAATGATACACTACTTGCCCATCTAAACATATATTGTAAGTGCAACAAGTGTTACTTCACGACCACCGAGACGTATAATCATGCAACAAATATCCTACTCGACAGTCTATACGTTTACTCATGCAACAAATATCCCTATCCGACAGTGTATACATTTACCCAAGAAACGAATCTTCCTACCCGACAGTCTATACGTTTACTCAAGCAACAAATCTCCCTACCCAAAAGTCTATACGTTTACTCCAAGGAACGAATCTTCCTACCCGACAGTCTATACGTTTACTCATGCAACAAAAATCCCTATCCGACAGTGTATATATACATTTACTCAAGAAACTAATCTTCCTACCCGACAGTCTATACGTTTACTCAAAGAACAAATATTCCTACCCTACAGTCTATACGTTTACTCAAAGAACAAATCTTCCTACCCTACTGTCTATACGTTTACTCAAGGAACAAATCTTCCTACCCGACTGTCTATACGTTTACTCATGCAACAAATGTCACTACCCGACAGTCTATACGTTTACTCAAGGAACAAATCTCCCTGCCCGACAGTCTATACGTTTACTCATGCAACAAATCTCCCTAACCGACAGTCTATACGTTTACTCATGCACGAATACTCCCTACCCGACAGTCTATACATTGAGTTATTGAGTTATTTGCGGGTATCATCATTGCACTCCGAACATGTCCATAGGTGCTCACATCCCCTCCTCAGCAATTCCCGCAGTGTCCAGCGACTGACGACTCCAGTTCTATGTTGGTTGATAAGTTTTCTTACACGGCCACTAAGTTTCTAATTTCTGGTTGTGCCCACCTTAACTCCCATTTTCATCATCCGAAGAAGTGACGTGGATCTGTATTTGTCGAAGTTCTGTGTTCTTCGCACATCTCGGAGGGCATTGATGATGTCCGACTGATCCATTCCATGAGTAAACGTATAGACTGTCATCGCTATGATGTCATAGTCTATACGTTTACTCATGCAACAAATCTCCCTACTCGACAGTCTATACGTTTACTCATGCAATAAATCTCCTACCCGACAGTCTATACGTTTACTCATGCAACAAATGTCACTACACGACAGTCTATACATTTACTCAACGAACAAATGTCACTACACGACAGTCTATACTACCCGACAGTCTATACGTTTACTCAAGGAACACATCTCCCTACCCGACAGTCTATACGTTTACTCAAGGAACACATCTCCCTACCCGACAGTCTATACGTTTACTCAAGGAACAAATCTCCCTACCCGACAGTCTATACGTTTACTCATGCAATAAATCTCCCTACCCGACAGTCTATACGTTTACTGAGGCAATAAATCTCCCTACCCGACAGTCTATACGTTTACCCATGCAACAAATGTCACTACACGACAGTCTATACGATTACTCATGCAACTAATGTAACTACCCGACAGTCTATACGTTTACTCATGCAACAAATTTCACTACACGACAGTCTATACGTTTACTCATGCAATAAATCTCCTTCCCGACAGTCTATACGTTTATCATGCAATAAATATCCCTACACGACAGTCTATACGTTTACTCATACAATAAATCTCCTACCCGACAGTCTATACGTTTACTCAAGGAACAAATCTCCCTACCCGACAGTCTATACGTTTATTCATGCAATAAATCTCCCTATCCGACAGTCTATACGTTTACTCATGCAACAAATGTCACTACACGACAGTCTATACGTTTACTCAAGGAACAAATCTCCCTACCCGACAGTCTATAGGTTTACTCGTGCATTAAATCTCCTACCCTACTGTCTATACGTTTATTCATGCAATAAATCTCCCTATCCGACAGTCTATACGTTTACTCATGCAACAAATGTCACTACACGACAGTCTATACGTTTACTCAAGGAGCAAATCTCCCTACCCGACAGTCTATACGTTTGCTCATGCAATAAATCTCCTATCCTACAGTCTCACACGTTTCTTCTTCTTCTTCTTCTTTCCTTCCTCATCTGCTTTTCAGCGTCGAGGGGAGATATAATTTGCGTTCTTTTGCTCTTCTGTTCGCCTCTGCTGCTATTATGTTTCCTAGTGCTCCTAATATTCCATCGATCCATCTTTTTCGTGGTCGAACCTTGGGTCTGGTGTTCTCACAACGTTTGTTGAAGGCTCGTTGTGTTTCGTTTTGTTCTTTCTGCCTTGTCACGTGGGAACCATTTTATCTGTTGTTTCCTTATATATTCTATGGCTGGGGCTATTCCTAGCTTTTTTCTCAGTTGTTCATTTCTGATCTTATCTCTCAGACTGTTTCCTGTCATTGGTCTAACATATTTCATCTCTGTAGAGGTTATTTTTCTTATTGTTCTTGCATCTAGGGTTCAGGTCTGGCATTGGTAGCACAACGTTGGGATGAAGATTGTATTGTATAGTGCTCGTTTTGCCTCCAGAGTTATTTCCTTGTTGGACAATAGTGGTGATAACTGTCCGATGATTTGACAAGCTTTGTTGCATCTTGATTCTATCTCTGCTGTTTGGGAATTATCGTTTGTCATTAGACTTCCTAGGTATTTGAATTCCTCTACTTGTTTTAGTTGTCTGCCTTCTATAGTTATGTTGATGTTCTGTTTATTTTTGGCGACATTCATGACTTCTGTTTTGTTGATGTTGATTTTCCTGTTGTATTTTGTTCCTAAGATGTTGAGTTTGTTTAAGTGTTCTTGTAGGTCTTCTACTGTTTCATGTACTTGCATATATGGTCCATGTACGTAATAAACAGTAGGGGGGATAGTACGCACCCCTGTCTTACACCTGATCTAACTTCGAAGTGGTCTGTGTAGCCTGTTGCTGTTCTGACCCTGCAGCTGTTGTTGGCGTAGAGACTTTTAAAAATGTTGGTTAGATGTTGGCTTACTCCGTATATTGTTAGTATCTCCCACAGTTGTTCTCTGTTCACTCTGTCGAATGCTTTTTCCTGGTCAATGAAGACTATCTATAAGTTTTGATTGTGTTCTGTCGTTTTTTCTGCAAGCTGTTTTAGTGTGAATAGTGCGTCGGTACATCCTGTTTTTTCGGAACCCCATTTGAGAATCGCTTAACTGTAGTTCTATTATTGGTCTCAGCCTTTTTTCCAAGATTTTGGCGTATAGCACACGTTTACTCATGCACAAAAATCCCCCAGTCTGAAACTAGTATCTCCTACGTTAATTTTGGAGACATTTTTTCTTCACGTAGAGATCTGGCGACGACCCACGCATGCGCATTAGAAGTGCTTTACAGTGGAAATAAGCTCTGAGATGCTATGTGAAGTGTCTTCTGAGAAACAAAGAATAAAATACATTTTGTTTAGGGTAGCGAAGGTGTACTGTTTCCCAGTAGGTGTTTTCTTTTCTTCCATATGGTTCAGTAAATGTAATTTAACTTCATCGTTTTTCTGTATTTTATAATACAGTAATGAATTGTTATAAACTGCAATAAAATCATCTTAGTTGAATTGTTTGGATACAACTAACTAGCAGTCCACGCGTTTTCACATTAACCTCCTGTCTAGTTTTATTCCATCGCTATCTTCTTCCTCTTCTTTCCTTTCTCATTTGCCTTTCATCGTCGAGAGGAGATATAATTTAGAGTTTTTTTTCTCTTTTGCTCGCCTCTGCTGCTGTTGTTTCCTGGTGTTTCTAATATTCCGCCAACCCATCTTTTTCGTGGTCGGCCCTTGGGTGTTGTGTTCTCGCAACGTTTATTGTAGGCTTGCTTTTTTGTGTTTTGATCTTTCTTCCTTGTCACGTGGCCAAACCATTTTATCTGTTGTTTCTTTATATAATCTCTGGCGTGGGTTATTCCTAGCTTTAGGAGAATAGTGGTGATAACTGTCCAATAATTTGACAGTCTTTGATGCATCTTGCTATTTGGGAATTGGTGTTTGTCACTAGACTTCCAAGTTATTTAAATTCCTCTACTTGTTTTAGTTGTGCGCTGTCTATAGTTACGTTGATATTCTCTTTCTCCTTTGCAATATTCGCTACCTATATTTTTTACATTTATTTATAATTTAACACAAGGTTTTAGAAACTTGTTTAGTTGCAGAATTTATTGTGAAGTAATCACATATTAACGTCGGATTTGTTTAGTTAGGGCCATCTGTAAACTTTATTTGTCATCACCATCATCATTGTCTCATCAATCATTTTATCAACATTTCCGTTCGTCTGTTTCTCATCAATGTCTATTTTTTTTTCTTTTGGCGTTCGCCAGCTTTCACTTCTGGCTAATTCCATAGAGACAAGGAACCGAATTTTGCGCGTTAATTCGTTTTTTATTTTCCCCCTGACAGTTTTGTACACATGGGTCCCTCGCCAAACAGACTGGTAACTTCGTCTTCGGAGGTACTAATATTTGTTCCGTCGATAAATAATTGATGTTTCAAGCCGAGCCTCGCTGCTGAGACCAGGGGTCGCGTTCCGGCTGTGAGAAATCGCAAATAAAAACTCCATCACTGGTGCAGCCGGGATGGGATCTAAACTCACAGCCTCTCTATCTCGAGACTGGCGTTTTGACTTCAGACCAGCCAGTCCCCGATCAATGTCTATAATTGTATGTCACTAATAGTCTAAAATTTTATGTTTGTCATTAACATCTCAATTCTTCAATAAATCATCATAAGATTTTAAAAAAATGGAGTTCATAAATGTTATGTAGAGCTAGTCTTAACATATGGATGTGAATCATGGACAATAGGACAACAGACACGAAAATCACTGGAGGCTGTAGAAATGTTGGTTTACAGAAGAATATTGAGAATACCATGGACAGCTAAGAAAAGTAATGAAAATGTTCTGAAAGAGGTCAAAGCAAAAAGATAGCTAATTTCCAATATTAGGAAGAAACAATCATCATTTTTTGGCCATGTAATGAGAAGAGAACAACTAGAATATATTGTAACAACTGGAAAAATTGAGGGACGAAGAGATAGAGGGAAACAAAGAGAAAAAATACCAGACAGCTTAAGAGAATGGCTTGTCAGAAGGTCAACTACTGAAATTATTAATAACTGTCGAGATCGAAAGTTGTGGAGAGACATGATCACCTACGCCAGTAGGCCCGGTACTTGATGATGATGATGTCCATGTTTGTATGTATGTATGTTTGTATATCAACCTTAGTGTCTTTTTGACTCTATATTTGACTCACTGTATGTATTCAAGTTTTTCCGTTTGTTTATCGGTCTGTATGTCTGCCTGTCGCTGCCGCGATAGCTCAGTGGTTACTGAACTGAACTACAAAGAACAATAGGTAGGGTTCGATCCCTACCGTAGACTTCCAGGTTCACCCAACCCTTAAAGGGTACCGGATTTTTTTTCTGGGAAAGTAAAGCGGCACTGGCGTAATACCGATCCCATTACCCAAAAATCATGTGCCGAAGGTCTATAAAATTGATGGTCACTAACACCATACTCTCTATACGCCATTTGGCGTGACGGGGGCACTTTACTTTATTTTATTTAGCCTGTTTGTTTAACAATATGTCATTGTATTGAACTTTTTATCTCTCACCCTCTCACTCTCTTACTCTCACTCTCATCCTCTAACATCCTCTAAGGTCCTTTAACTCCCTCTTCTTTTGTTCATTGTCACAACGCTTCCTCAATACATTACAAATATAATACCAGCGCCCTACCACGATTGTTTTAACTTCCCACCTGCTGCCACATCATATCATGTTATACCTCTACCCGACACAAAACAGATACAGTTTCTCGACTTTCCTCAATCTAATTTAAATTTTAAGAAAGAGAAATTGAAAAAAAGGTATGATTCTATATAAGCATATAAAACAGAATAAAATAACATAAAAGTCAAAGAAAACTGTTTCAAAATAATATGATGTTATCACTCTTAAATGATATCATCATTATCACGTGCTGTTCCGGTTGGCGATGGCGATCATGTCCCTCCACAATCTTCTATCTACAGTGCATCGTATCAGTTCTGTTGTTGACTGTTTTCCATGCCATGACACCAAGCTATCCAGTATTTTCTCTCTTTGTCGTCCGCGATCTCTCTTTCCTTTTATTTTGCCATTTGTAACCAAGTATTCCAACTTTCCTCTTCTCATGTTGTACCCGAAAAATGTTGATTGCTTCTTTCTGATGTTTTTAAGAACTCCATTTTTGTGTTGGCCTCTTTGAGAACTTCCTCATTGATCTTTTTAGCTGTCCAGGGAACTTTCAACATTCTTCTGAGAAATCCCATCTCTGTGGCCTCTAATCGTCTTTTCATTTGTTTGTCTACTGTCCATGATTCGCTTCCATGTGTCAGAGTTGGTTCTATATAGCACCGATGAACTCTCTTTCTCATTTCTATTGACATAGATTTGTTGCATAAGATATTTTTCATTTTCTGAAATGCTATTTTGGTCTGAGCTATTTTGCTTTTTATTTCTGTGTTGCATCTTCCATCTGATGTTATCACTGTGCCCAAGTATTTCAAACGTTGCACTTGTTTCAGATGTGTCTTATTTATTTTTATGCTGCATGATGGTGATGATTGTTTCTTCGATATAACCATTACTTCTGTTTTCTTACTATTCAGACTGAGACCTTTCTTGTTGCTTTCTTTTACTAATATATCTATCATTTCTTGTAGCTCATTCACTGTCTCTGATATTGAGAAAGTGTCATCCGCATATCGTAAATTATTTATGTTGTGGCCGTTGGCTTCAATTCTTTTTTTTGTCTACTATTGATCTCATAATATCTTCGCTGTAAAGTGAAAACAAATCCGGTGACAGAACACAGCCTTGTCTGACTCCTTGTTTTATAATTTGAAATTATCCTGTTTGGTTGTTAATTCGTATAGCTGCTGTTTGTTGCCAGTACATGTTTTTTTATGATTACCAGATCGGTGCCATCAATGTTTAATTTCTCCAGCATATTTATTATTTCCACGTGCTTTACTTTGTCAAATGCTTTCGTGTAGTCTATAAAGCACATATATAGATCTTTCTTTACCTCGATAGATCTTTCTATCAATGTCCTTAAGATGTATATTGCATTATTGGTGCGCTTTCCTTCCACAAATCCACATTGTTCCTAACTTATTTCTGGTTTTATTTTGTTCCTTACACGTCTCATGATGATTCTTAGTAATCTTTTAGTCATATGGCTCATGAGACTAATAGTGGGATGGTCTTCACAATCAGTGGCTCCTGACTTCTTCGGTATGGCTACAAAGATAGATTTTAGTAGATCTTCATGTATGTGTCCAGTGTTATATATATCATTGAGTAGTTTTGTTATGACCTGTACTCCCAGCTCTCCTAATGCATTTATCTCTTCGATTGTTATATTGTCGGGACCTGGAGCTTTGCCCCTTTTCATGTGTTGAATTGCGTCCTCCACTTCACTCTGCATTATTGGTGGTCCTGTGTCTTTATTTGAATTTTTTAATTATGGTCTTTCATAATCATAGATTTGACTGATATATTCTGTCCATCGTTCCATTGTCTTCTCCTGTCCCTTTATTATATTTCCTTCCTTTGATTTCACACATCCTGAAACTTTGACTTCTTTTCTTCCTGTTAATTCATTTAACTGATTGTGCATAAATTTTGAGGCTTTCTTTTGTTGTTTTTTCCATTTCTTCACATTTTTGTTTTAACCATCCTTCCTTTGCTTCTCTGCATTTGTTTTGGATCTCTTTGTGCAATATTTTGTATGTCCGTTGTTCTTTCTTATGTTTTCTTCGTTTGTCCATTAGTTGTAATATTTCATCTATTTCTTTTTGTAGATTCTTTTAGTCACTGGTATTACTTCTTTTGATGTTTGTTGAATCGTATGTTTGAGCATTTCCCACTGTTCCTGGATGTCCTGTATTTTCTCAGTAGCATTATATCTATTTTGTACTATCGTGCTGTACTTATCACTCATCTCTTTATCTACTCTTAGCATATCTAGTTCTAATTATATATTTCTTGGTGATTTCTGTGCCTTCCGTAGTTTTATTCTTATCTTTCCAACTACTGGTACATGGTCACTATTGCAATCTGCTCCTGGCCCTGTTTTAACCGATGTTAGCCCATTCCTGAATCTTCTCTGTACCAGTATAAAATCAATTTGACTGTGTACTTTTTTGTCTGGGCTTTGCCATGTCCATAGTCGCCTAGGGTGTTGTTTGAACAAGGTGTTACCTATAATCATTTCATGTGTCTTTGCCCAATCTATCCCTTATGTCATTCGTCTCTCCAAGGCCATGCCCCCCTCCCCCCCCCCCCCCCCCCCAGTCACATTTTGCACTTTAGCTGTTCCTACCTTTGCATTGAAATCCCCTAATATAATAGTTATTT
This sequence comes from Megaustenia siamemsis, assembly GCA_032433765.1. Taxonomy (NCBI): domain Eukaryota; kingdom Metazoa; phylum Mollusca; class Gastropoda; order Stylommatophora; family Ariophantidae; genus Megaustenia; species Megaustenia siamemsis. Next base: position 34,601,765 of record JAVIAB010000073.1, on the reverse strand, counting down.
CTTGGGATTTACACTGTTCCATGGTCGCCTCTAGCTCCTCATAAAAAGTGTCAATGTCTTCTTCTTCGCTATTACTTATTGGAGCATAAATTTGAATTATGTTGATATCTATTGGTCTACCTCTCAATTTCACTAGCAGAATTCTGTCTGATACTGGCCAAAATCCTTTCACTGTTTTGCTTCTTTCTCTATCTAACATGATGCCTACTCCTCTTTCGTGTATGGTTCCCCTAGAGTAAATTACATTTCCGCTGTCACGTTGTAATAATCCTGCTACTTTCCATCTCATTTCACATAGTCCCAAGATGTTCAATTTCATTCTCTTGATTTCTTAACTGATGTTTTCTAGTTTTCAAACCTGGAATGCTGATCTAATGTTCCAAGTTCCTATTGATAGTGTCTCTTTATTTTTGATCTTGCAAATAAATGATATATTAGTTGTTTTACAGTAAGTTGCTTGGTAGTATTTCCTCTTGAAAGTTCAAAGGCCATCAACCGTTGTAAATAAGCGCCTGGCCTTTGAGATGCTCATGTGCTGCCATTGCTATTGCTCCGGTATTGTTTTGCTAGTGTTTATAATCGCCTAGAATGATCTCAGCATAGTGCACGAACTTCGTGACACCGACGAGAATCTGCGGTTGCAATGAACCTTACGATAATTCATCTCCACAGCTGTCCAACAATGGAAAGCATATACAATGTTTTTGTCTTTGTATTAGAACGAACATCACCATACCCTCACTATGCTCTCTATGACTCTCCCTGATAACACAGCAAGATCCCAACACAGTTCACGAACTCCGCAATACCGTCGATGATGCTTCAGTTAATTTTAAAATCCACATATTTATTTTTTGTCTTAAAAAGCAAGAGATTTTTTTTTTTCAAATTTGTCCTGGCATACACCGTACACTTGTTATATCTTCAACTGCAAAGATTTCTTCACGCACTGAAATTTAACGCGAAACCGCGTCGAGATTGTTTGTCTCCAATAGTACTAAGTACTCGATGTCCTCTACATTGAGATGAAACCTGGTTGCTCCAGATATCAATGGAACCCCTCTTACTTCACCACTATAGAGAACTACTATAATCACGTTGCATCAATAGCTTGGTGTCGAGGCAAGGTAAACTGTCTATATCAGATTAAAATGATGCACTGAATACAGATAGCCGCGATAGGTCAGTAATTAGTCAACTGGACAACAAAAGACATGAGGTCAGGGTTCGATCCTGATCGACGGCTTCCGGGTTCACCCAGCCGTAAATGGGTACCGGATTTTTTTTTTCTGGGAAAGTAAAGCGGCATACCGACACCATTACCCCAAAAGGTATGTGCCGAACGTATGTAAAAATTATGGTCACTAACACAATATTCCCTATATGCTACTTGGCGTGATTGGGCCCTTTAAATTTTTTTTTTTTTTTTACTGAATGCAGATAATTGTAGAAGGGCATTTACACCTACGTCAGCCGTTTTGGCACATGATGATAATCAACATAAAACACATCATAAATCTGAAGAGATATACAAATTGAGATTTCTTAAAATAAAGAATACTGAATAAAAGCATTAATTAAAACAAATAAAATAATAAGGCACAGAATGAACGGAAAACATACAAAATATAAAAAAAAAAAAATATATCAAGATTACGATGATGTTTATAAAAGGAGGGCGTGACATTTTCTTATTATAGAGTGGAAAATAAAGAAGGGGAAGTTGTTTTCAAAGGAATCAGGGTAATGAAATAAAGAAAATAATAAACAGACAATGAGCGTAAAAATATCCACAGCTAATCAGTTGGTGCAGCCAAGCACAAGTTTATCTCACAAAAGGACACACAATTTTGTTGTTGCTCTCCTGTGAAGGACCACTACCATTGTACTCGGACAGTGTCCATTAGTGCTTCAATATCTGGCCTGATTACACACGGAGATCTTAGTAGTAGGTCAAGAACTCAGCCATGGGCGACCAGAAACCCTGGGGTGGGGACAATTTAAGAAACTCGTTTAATATCAGTTTGTTAAGAGGGAAGTTAAAAAGACAGAACGGCCTAATAAAAGTAGTCCTGGAGAGGAAAATAGAAGGTAAAAGAGGCAGGCCAAGACTAACATGGACGAGTAACAACAAAAGATGGACAAATCAGCCTATGACAACCTGCACTATCAAAGCTAGAGACAGAGCAGAATGGCGCTCCATGGTAGCCAACCTTCGTTGTGGAGATGGCACTCGATGATGATGAAGAGGGAATGCGTTTTATTATTCGTGAATGTTTACCCGGGCAGCGACATAAGTCTTGTTCCTTTCTATTTGCAAGTGTGGATAGTTATAGTATGTGTGTGTTTTTGTTACCCATCCCCGATCAACAATTCTCGGCATTTGACCTCACAGCCATTTTTGTTTCAATTTTCATGCTCTTTTTCTGTTTCATTTTTTTTTTGCCGCACTGATTGTTTACTCCGGACGTGACCCAGACGTATTTTTGTGGGTTGTATTTTTTTTTAAACACTTTTAAATTATTGCTTTTCTCTGCTGCACACTTTCGTTGTTTCTATTTCCAGTATCATGGATGCATTCCTTTCTTTTTATTTTAAGGAAGCCCTGTTTTCTCTACGGTGAGTGCCTGTCAGTGGTGTAAATTGGTTTTATTGTTAAATTCAAATTTATCGGATCTGGTCTCTGCGCTTCCTTTGAATATTTCTCAAAGTCGTTTCACTCTACCTCCCTCTTGTTACAACCAGTTATCCTTTAAGACAGAAGCTTACAGTGATTGATCAGCTTTCTAAACTGTTCAGCTTCTTTTAGGTGCTACTATTTCTTTCAGGTCCTACTGCTTCATTTAGGTCCTTTTGTTTTCTTTTAGATTCTCCTGTTTCTTTTAGATCCTACTGTTTCTTTTAGATTCTGTGTTGCTTTTAGATTCTACTGTTTCTTTTAGATTCTGCTGTTTCTTTTAGATTCTGTTGTTTCTTTTAGATCCTACTGTTTCTTTTAGATTCTGTTGTTTCTTTTAGATCCTACTGTTTCTTTTAGATTCTGCTGTTTCTTTTAGATCCTACTGTTTCTTTTAGATTCTGCTGTTTCTTTTAGATCCTACTGTTTCTTTTAGATTCTGCTGTTTCTTTTAGATCCTACTGTTTCTTTTAGATTCTGTTGTTTCTTTTAGATCCTACTGCTTCTTTTAGATTCTGCTGTTTCTTTTAGATCCTACTGTTTCTTTTAGATTCTGTTGTTTCTTTTAGATTCTGCTGTTTCTTTTAGATCCTACCGTTTCCTTTAGATTCTGCTGTTTCTTTTAGATCCTACTGTTTCTTTTAGATTCTGCTGTTTCTTTTAGATCCTACTGTTTCTTTTAGATCCTACTGTTTCTTTTAGATCCTACTGTTTCTTTTAGGTCCTACTGTTTCTTTTAGATCCTACGGTTTCTTTTAGATCCTACTGTTTCTTTTAGGTCCTACTGTTTCTTTTAGGTCCTACTGTTTCTTTTAGGTCCTACTGTTTCTTTTAGATCCTACTTCTTTTAGGTCCTACTGTTTCTTTTAGGTCCTACTGTTTCTTTTAGGTCCTACTGTTTCTTTTAGATCCTACTGTTTCTTTTAGATCATACTGTTTCTTTTAGATCCTACTGTTTCTTTTAGATCCTACTGTTTCTTTTAGATTCTGCTGTTTCTTTTAGATCCTACTGTTTCTTTTAGATTCTGCTGTTTCTTTTAGATCCTACTGTTTCTTTTAGATCCTACTGTTTCTTTTAGATCCTACTGTTTCTTTTAGATCCTACTGTTTCTTTTAGATCCTACTATTTCTTTTAGATCCTGTTGTTTCTTTTAGATCCAACTGTTTCTTTTCGATCCTACTGTTTCTTTTAGATCCTACTGTTTCTTTTAGATCCTATTGTTTCTTTTAGATCCTACTGTTTATTTTAGGTCCTGCTGTTTCTTTTAGATCCTGCTGTTTCTTTTAGATCCTACTGTTTCTTTTAGGTCCTATTGTTTCTTTTAGATCCTATTGTTTCTTTTAGATCCTGCTGTTTCTTTTAGATCCTACTGTTTCTTTTAGATCCTACTGTTTCTTTTAGATCCTACTGTTTCTTTTAGATCCTACTGTTTCTTTTAGATCCTACTGTTTCTTTTAGATCCTACTGTTTCTTTTAGATCCTACTGTTTCTTTTAGATCCTACTGTTTCTTTTAGATCCTACTGTTTCTTTTAGATCCTACTGTTTCTTTTAGATCCTACTGTTTCTTTTAGATCCTACTGTTTCTTTTAGATCCTACGGTTTCTTTTAGATCCTACTGTTTCTTTTAGATTCTGCTGTTTCTTTTAGATCCTACTGTTTCTTTTAGACTGTTTCTTTTAGATTCTGCTGTTTCTTTTAGATCCTACTGTTTCTTTTAGATCCTACTGTTTCTTTTAGATCCTACTGTTTCTTTTAGATCCTACTGTTTCTTTTAGATCCTACTATTTTTTAGATCCTATTGTTTCTTTTAGATCCAACTGTTTCTTTTAGATCCTACTGTTTCTTTTAGATCCTACTGTTTCTTTTAGATCCTATTGTTTCTTTTAGATCCTACTGTTTATTTTAGATCCTGCTGTTTCTTTTAGATCCTGCTGTTTCTTTTAGATCCTACTGTTTCTTTTAGATCCTATTGTTTCTTTTAGATCCTATTGTTTCTTTTAGATCCTGCTGTTTCTTTTAGATCCTACTGTTTCTTTTAGATCCTACTGTTTCTTTTAGATCCTACTGTTTCTTTTAGATCCTACTGTTTCTTTTAGATCCTACTGTTTCTTTTAGATCCTACTGTTTCTTTTAGATCCTACTGTTTCTTTTAGATCCTACTGTTTCTTTTAGATCCTACTGTTTCTTTTAGATCATACTGTTTCTTTTAGATCCTACTGTTTCTTTTAGATCATACTGTTTCTTTCAGTCCAACTGTTTTTTCGACTTCAATTCAATAGAACCAAGGATCCTCTGGTTAAATTATGTGATATTTGCTGACCTCACGTCGTTAGTTATTGTTCTCATTACTTTATTTTCAAGTCTTTTCAGCTTGGAAAGGTTTGACTGTGTTACTGTTTTATTGTCAAGTCTTTTCATCTTGGAAAGGTTTGACTGTGTTACTGTTTTATTGTCAAGTCCTTTCAGCTTAGAAAGGTTTGACTGTGTTACTGTTCTCTCCAATACTATATTCGTGGGTGAAATTGGATTTCCCAGAGAAAACTTCATTGCTGCACCCTCATCTACTCTACAGACAGTCATTTATTTGTTCATCCTTTGTTATCTTTGTTGGCAGGTTTTTTTTTATAATCAGAGTTTTCTGTGCTAGAAGTCGATAAAATGTAGTGTCTAGATATACTTGATTTCATTTCAGTCGCAGTTAAATGTATCATATTAACATAACTTGAAAGTCCACGCCCATTAAAACGTGGTCAGCGATTGCACGTTTTGTAGTGTCGAGGTTTACAGCAAGCTTCTATATGAGCGCTCTTCAGCTACTTCAGCCTTTGTGCGCTTCCAGTTGCTTTCTCTCTTAACTCCTTAATCTCTTGGCCTGAACGATTAGTCTGTTTCTAGCGATTGGCGAGGAGAACATTCATCAATTGTTTTGATAGAACCTGATGGCGATAGTCAGCTATGAGTCGCTAACATATGCGAGGGTATAGTGGGGGGGGGGGCTAGTTGACGATAAAATGATCGTGGGTTTCATCACAGCTTGATGTTCTCCAGTCCTAAAAAATGGGTACCTCACTCAATGCGTTGGGCAAATAAATAGCAGCGAGTAAAGATCCTTCAATTTCAAATTGTGTGACTTGAAAGATCAAGCTAGGAAATGTAATGCATCATTACATAACAATATTAAAACATATCGCAGAATAACTTGTATCTTTTCATACTACAGATCTATATTCATTTGTACGGTATGCATTTGGTAAACTGTTTAAAGTCTTTATTAAGATATTGTAAACCTTCTTAGATTTATTTGAATATAAATAATCTTCTGTAGTTTAGTACTTAGCCGATTTAGATTTGTTGTATAGCCAGAAGTCTTTTTTTTTTTTTTTTTGGTCCATTAATATTTATGTGCTACAAATTATTTCTTCCTCTTCTGCCCTCCAAATCCCCGTGGAGCATAGGTCTTCAACATGCCGCGTTCCAAGCCGTTCTGTTTCTTGCCATTCTGTTAGGATCTCTCTGTGTATTCCCCATTATTTTCATCTCTGCTTCCATCTGTCTTCTCCAAGAATATTTTGGTCTTCCTCTTTGTATTTTTCCTTGGGGATTCCAGAAAATGGTCTGTTGTATAATGCTTTCAGTTGGCTACTGCAGTGTGTGTCCTACCACAGACCATCATCTTTGATGCATCTCTTTATCTACAGGTATTTGACAGGTACTTTTCCATAATTCTATGTTAGTGATTTTGTCCTGTCATTTCAATCCTTTTATTCTGTGCAAGCATCCATTGATGAAGGTCTGTATCTTCATGGTTGTCATTTTTGTTGTTCTCCATGTTTCACAGCCATATAATAAGACTGACTTAACATTGGAGTTGAATATTTCTTTTATTTTTGTATTTAACCTAATTTTTTTTTAATTCCCATATGTTTCCCAGTGCAACGAATGCTCTTCTTGCTTTTGATATCCTTATTTTGGTATCATTCTCTGTTCCTCCCTCTTTGTCCATATTACTAGAGATATTAGTAGAGGTATTTCTCCTTTTGTTATTTGGTTATTCCCAACTGCATTAATTCTCATAATGTTGGTCATCTCTATTTTTAGCCCCATCTATTGTGATCTCTCATCAGGTATGCTCATTTTATCTTGCATCTGTTGAAGATTATGTAATAGGAGAGCTATGCTATGAGCGAAATCTACGTAATTAAGATGCTTGGTCAGTGACCACTGGATTCCATTTATGTTATTCTGGGTTATATTAATTATCCAATATATTGCTAGTAGAAAGAGAAATGGAGATAGAAGACATCCCTGCCCTACTCATGTTTTTATTTCAAATGCGTCTGTAAACTGCCCCTTCATGCACCACGCTACATTTCATTCCATATACATTGTTTTATCAGATTAATAAAATGTATGGGGATTACGTAATGACTCAGTAACTTCCAAAGCATTCCTCTGTCTATACTATCAAATGCCTTTCCTTAATCTATAAGTCCGATATAAAGTAGTGACTGTAGTTCCAAGCTTTGTTCAACTATTATACGTAAGGTAGTTATTTGATCAGCGCTTTATCTGTTTTTCCTAAAACCTAGGGAATAATAGAACAATATAGAAGTATGTGTTAGCACTCGGAAAAATTGACAGACAAACAACAACAGAAAAAAACGAAGAACAATACATGGTCCGAAGCGGGATCGAACCCGTACTCCCTGGCACCGCGCCTTGCCACGAGAAGCCGAACGCTTGGCACACTGCCACGCAGCTAAAAAAAATTAGCTATTGTAGCAGTGTCTTACACGAAGGCGTTCTCAGTGACTATAGCATAGGGTAACGATCACAGACCGGAAATAAATTGTATATTTGTACTTTCCTATTAATGCAAGTATCTCCCAGTAGGGCTGAATTCTTGTGTTGCAGACAAACATTTATTGGACGAAACAGAACAAACAGTAGTTTCCAGTGGTTATATACGGGATACAAATAATAATTACTATAGCATATTATTATTTGTATCCAGTTTCCTAAAACCTGCTTGTTCATCTCTCAAATGTTTCTCTTTGGCCTCTTTTAGTCTCTCCAGAATGATTCTGCCTTGTATTTTACCTGGCACAGATAGCAGCACACTTCCCCTATAATTTGTGCACTTATGTAGACGTCCTTTCTTTGGTAGTTTGATCATATAACGTTCTATCCAGTCCTTAGGTATTTCTTCCCTTTCCCATTTTTTATCTAGTAGATTGTAACATCTCGTTAGAGGTGTTAAATATCTTCTTTGATGACTTATGAAGGAATTTCATCTGTTCTTGTGGCTTTATCATTTTTAATAGCTTGATGGCTTTCATTATTTCTTCCTTGCTTTGCTTTCCACAGTTAACGTGTAACTCTTCCTCTGCTGGTAGTATATCTGGAGGGTTATTTGGGCCGGGTCTGTTCAAGAGTTCTTTAAAGTGCCCCTTCCATCTTTTAATTTAATCCCTTATATTACGAAGCAGATTTTATCTTCCTTTCTTATCTTTAATAAAGGTATTGATCTGTTTATATGTTCCGCTTAATTTCTTTGTGCTGTTGTACAGTTCTTTCATATTCCCTTTATTTGTTGTTTCCTTTGTCTCTTTAGCTAGTTCATCTATATATTTCCTCTTATCCCTTTTAATGCATCTTCTCACTTATTTTGTTCACCTCAGTGTAAGTTTCCTGTGTCTTGGCTTTATTACTTCTCGTTTTTCTTTATTTATGTCTGCTTTCTTATTCTTTCTTTCTTTAATTGTATCCAGGATCTGCTGTCATCCATGCCTTATTCTGACGTTCTCTTTTCCCCAGGGTTTCTTCGCATGTCTCTTCCATATATCCTTTACCATTGTCCAGTGATCTTCTATATTTATTGTATTTTCTAGTTGTTAGAGGACTTCGTTTTTGTTTGATATTGTGATTGCAAATGTATCTTTAATTCCTTACTCTATAAGAAACCCTACATTGAAACACCGTTTATCCTTATGTGATGTAGTATATCTTTTCAGTTTAAGTTCAAGTTAGGCTATCAGAAGATGATGATCTGAAGTTACATTTGCCCCTTTATATACTTTTACATCCTGTAAGGATGACAAACTTTTTATTAATGAATATGTCAATTTGATTTTCCGTTCTATGATATGGTTATACCCATGTAGTTTTATGTATTATTTATGTTGGAATATTGTTCCTCCTAGGTTCATTTAATTAAGATCACGGAAGTTCACGAATATCTCTCCATTCTCAATAATTTCTCAAAGTCCCTGTTTTCCCATGATTCCTGCGAAGCCTCGGATGTCTTATTCTACTTTTGCGTTTAGATCTCCCAACAAGATTATAATATCTTTGGCTCGTCTTCCGTGAATCTGACATTGCAATTGTTTATAGAATTCATCTTTAACTAAATCTTCCTTATCATTGTTTGGTGCATAGCAGTGGGTAATGTGTATTTTTATTTATTGTTTTAATGTTGCTCATATTAATCTTCACGCTACTGATTCCCAGTGCGCCGCGATAGCTCAGTGGTTAGTGAACTGGACTACAAAGGATAAGAATTAGGGTTCGATCCCAACCGACGGCTTCCGGGTTCACCCAGCCTTAAAATGGGTACCGGATTTTTTTTCTGGTAAAGTAAAGCGGCACGGGCGTAATACTGACCACATTACCCCAAAAATTATGTGCTGAAGGTCTGTAAAATGTATGATCACTAACACCATATTCCTTATACGCCACTTGGCGTGACGGGGGCTCTTTACTTTTTTTTTTACTATTGATTCCAATTATTTCAGTGTTTTTTTTTTGTCCTTCCCTTAATAACATTATAGCTACCCCCTCCAATATGTTGTACTCCAGGTTCCCGGTGCCCTGATTATAAAATGATGACACATTATTTGGGTCGGTTAATTTTGCTAGAAATTTACAAGACAATAGTGTGTTGGTTGAGTCAAAATTAACTTTATGCACAAAATTGTTATAACGTTTAATTTTGCGATTTGAATCAACTGTGACAATCTAATAGTATGTAGATATCATGTACACACTTTTCATATGCCAAAGGGTTAGCTCGAGCTGTCGCCCCTTATACAGACTCTTGAAGATGTGGCAAGATTCAAAGGCTTTCTCTCATTCACAGGTCAGCTGGAGAAGTTGGATCTTGTTAAGCCAAGTGGCACTACAATACTAGGTCTTCTATATGAACAGACCTTTCATCATTATAAAGAAATGGCGAGCCTCGCCGAGTTAATCAGTTTATTTTGACGGAGTTTTCTACTAGCACCGAGAGCTTGAGGGGAAGTCTAGACCAATAGATGAGCTCTCAACCTGACGTGGCGACCACTAGTCGTCTATCACTTCCATTCAATAATAATAAAGCTGATTTGACTATTTCTATTCATGGATTCATTATACATGTTAAAGTGGTGAACGTACATTCCATCGTATTTTTAATTGTATCTTAATTCTATTATTAACAATAGTTCATTTTCAAAATACAGAGACTGTGTTTTATCTATACGACCTGCCGTTTACATTAAATTCTAAAGGAAACACAATTCGTGTACACAGAAACGGGATATAAATATGAATTAGTTGCCAACATGCTTAAGGCAAGCAATAAAACCGTAACTGGAGTGAAAGTTTTCCAGATTCTCAAATCGTATTGTAAAAAATCTACTTCTCCCCGTTGCAGCGTTCAGGAGTCTGATGGCAGTTTCTTTGAGAACTACACGGCTCTAGCTTGGAGGCAAGAAAACAAGAGGCTGCGAGCTGCTAGTGAGGTAGGACTTGTCGCTGTCTTTGTGTTTTTGCTAATGTGTGTGTGGTGTGCGTGCGCGCGTGCGTGTCACAGTTGATTGTTTCCATTTGAAAGTAGCATGTTCATTATTATCATCGAAATATAGGAGCACTTATAGATAAAGATATTCTGAGCTTAGTACATTCCTCTCATTATTAACATATATATTTTATTGAAGTGGTTTAAATTTGTGACACAAGTCGGGTATTGGTCCATTATAGAATATTGAACATATGAAACACTGCGTGGGGTAGAGGTAAGTAACATATGGGCGCATTGTAAGTGTGCCTGTGGTGGAGGCAATGAACATATCAGAACATTCTGTCTATCTATTGTCCTATCCAGCCGAAGACGGCACATAGGGCAGAACCACAATCTCAAAAACAAAAAGCTTGCGTGCCAAAAAGGCAAATATTGCAGAGATCACTGCTTCTAAAATCTATGGCTTTGTTTCCATAACAATACATTTTACCATGACAGTTTGTCAAGCCATCGAACAACCTCCTTAGTCGCCTCTTACGACATGCCTGGAAGGTCACAGTGTCACTATTTTTTACTTCCCTCATAATGAGGCCCCGGTTACACAAAGGTTGGTAGAACATTGCGTATGTGTATATTGGTGGAGGTAATTAAGGTGTTTGAAATACCGGCACATATCTTTGGTGGAGAAAATGAAGGTGTGAGAATGTGGCACATATATCTTTGGCGGAGGTAATTGAGATGTGATAACATCACACGTATATTTTTGATGGAGGTAAGGAAGGTGTGAGAACGTGACACATATATCCTTGGTGGAGGTAATGTAGGTATGATAACGTTGCGAATATATCTTTAGTGGAAGTAATGAAGGTGTGATAACGTTGCGAATATATCCTTGGTGGAGGTAATGAAGGTGGAATAGCGTTGCGATTATATCCTTGGTGGAGGTAATAAAGGTGGGATAGCGTTGCAAATATATGTTTAGTGGAAGTATTGAAGGTGTGATAATGTTGCGATTATATCCTTGGTGGAGATAATGAAGGTGTGATACCGTTGCGAATATATCTTTAGTGGAAGTAATGAAGGTGTGATAACGTTGCGAATATATCCTTGGTGGAGGTAATGAAGGTGTGATACCGTTGCGAATATATCTTTAGTTGAAGTAATGAAGGTGTGATAACGTTGCGAATATATCCTTGGTAGAGGTAATGAAGGAGTGATAGCGTTGCGAATATATTTTTGTGGAAGTAATTAAGGTGTGATAACGTTACGAATATATCCTTGGTGGAGGTAATGAAGGTGTGATAGCGTTGCGAACATACCCTTGGTGGAAGTAATGAAGGTGTGAGAACGTTGCGAATATACCCTTGGTGGAAGTAATGAAGGTGTGAGAACGTTGGGAATATACCCTTGGTGGAAGTAATGAAGGTGTGAGAACGTTGCGAATATATCTTTAGTGGAAGTAATGAAGGTGTGAGAACGTTGCGAATATATCCTTGGTGGAGGTAATAAAGGTTTGATAGCGTTGCGAATATATTCTTGGTAGAGGTAATGAAGGTGCGATAACGTTGCGATTGTATCCTTGGTGCAGGTAATGAAGGTGTGATAGCGTTGCGAATATATCATTGGTGGAGGTAATGAAGGTGTGATAAAGTTGCGAATATATCCTTGGTGGAGGTAATGAAGGTGTGATAGCGTTGCGAATATATCTTTGGTGGAATTAATGAAGGTGTGAGAACGTTGCGAATATATCCTTGGTGGAGGTAATGAAGGTGTGATAGCGTTGCGAATATACCCTTGGTGGAAGTAATGAAGGTGTGAGAACGTTGCGAATATATCCTTGGTGGATGTAATGAAGGTGTGAGAACGTCACGCAGATGTTCTTGGTTGATGCAATGAAAGTGTGAGAACGTCACGCACATGTCCTTGGTTGATGTAATGAAAGTGTGAGAACGTCACGCACATGTCCTTCGTTGATGTAATGAAGGTGTGAGAACGTCACGCACATGTTCTTCGTTGATGTAATGAAGGAGTGAGAACGTCACGCACGTGTCCTTGGTTGATATAATGAAGGTGTGAGAACGTCACGCACATGTCCTTGGTTGATGTAATGAAAGTGTGAGAACGTCACGCACATGTTCTTGGTTGATGCAATGAAAGTGTGAGAACGTCACGCACATGTCTTTGGTTGATGTAATAAAGGTGTGAGAACGTCACGCACATGTCGTTGGTTGATGTAATGAAAGTGTGAGAACGTCAAGCACATGTCCTTCGTTGATGTAATGAAGGTGTGAGAACGTCACGCACATGTCCTTGGTTGATGTAATGAAGGTGTTAGAACGTCACGCACATGTCCTTCGTTGATGTAATGAAGGTGTGAGAACGTCACGCACATGTCCTTCGTTGATGTAATGAAGGTGTGGGAACGTCACGCACATGTCCTTGGTTGATGCAATGAGCACTTGAGAAATTGCCTATGTTATCAATCTGATGTTCGCAAGAGCATTATCTGCTTTCGAGTTTATTCACAACTTGATAATAAAACAAACATTCGTATTTGTTGTTTGTTGTCGAAGCTATTCAAATTGACAATCTGTTTGATTATATAGAAATATTCAGTCTGCATCTCCCATTAATTCAGTCTCTCTCTTTCTCTCTCTCTCTCTCTCTCTCTCTCTCTCTCTCTTTCTTCTCTTCTGTTATGCCCTGAGACTTGTACCGGGCTGCAATGTTCGGTTGTTTTCTGTCGCCTGTTATCTACATGACAAAGCTACAAGTCGTTTTCTCTTCTGCTGTTTGTTATCTACTTACAATTGCATCTAAACAATTCTACTTATCCTATTATTTTCCTATTATCGACATGTCTTAATTTTCTGCCCGCTCCCTTAAAAAAGATAACGTTTTCATGTTTTATTATTCACCTTGAATCTTTTTAGATATTGTTAATATTGTTGGTTTTTTTCAAGTCTTTCCAGTTAAAATACACAAATTCACATTATCTGAAATTGATTCAATAATATAGTTGCATTTGTAGAAATAATTTATCTCTTCCTCTTTCACTCAAATATATACACATTCATGATATTAAATAAAACCATTCCTCTTCCCTGCGATGTTGTTTGCTTTCACAAACAAAAGAGGGACACACCCATAAACTAGAGCTATTTTTCATATTCCCTGGTTTTGAAGTTTCAAAAATTCTGCTTCAATAATTTAAGCCTGTCAACACAGTTCAGCTTCCACATCTTCACAAATGACTCTAAATCGATATTTTTCTGTCTAATTCTCATATCAGTACACGATGATTAGCCAGCCGTTGTACTCGAGCTCGACGAATAATTTATTCATTTCAAATTTCAAGTTCCATAAAGACCGCTAGTCTTTCAGTCAAACAATAACAAGAATATAACAATGAATATCACCAGACCGGACGCTTTTGACAACAATGAAATATTATTTCCGTTGTTATGAAATCAAAGAAACGTTAGTGTTCTTTTTATCTCTTCTACTGAGGTTATCACGGACCGAGCGTGATGTGATGGTGCGGTGGATGATGAAACAGCAGTTTTCGAAGACAATATGGATCAAACGTGCTGATGGTGGAAATGTATGGTCGGGGAAGCTGATTAAAACGTGTATAACTAGAGTTTTTTTGTTTTTTTTTTCCAACCGGATCTTTCTGGAATGCGTTGCGGTAAACTATTAGAACATTAACGGTCATTGATATTTTTAATACATATACTTCCTATTGTTAGTCTCAATTTGATAAATACAATATACAAAATCTATATATAATCTCAAAATCTCAAAATCCTATTTGATAAATATGTTATATACAAACTATATTATAATCTCATAAAACTATTTGATAAATATGGTATGTACAAACTATATTATAATCTCAAAAACTATTTGATAAATATGTTATATACAAACTATATTATAATCTCAAAAAAACTATTTGATAATAATGTTATATACAAACTATATTATAATCTTAAAAAACTATTTGATAAATATGTTACATACAAACTATATTATAATCTCAAAAAACTATTTAATAAATATGTTATATACAAACTATACTATAATCTTAAAAAACTATTTGATAAATATGTTATATACAAACTATGTTATAATCTTAAAAAACTATTTGATAAATATGTGATATACAAACTATATTATAATCTTAAAAAACTATTTGATAAATATGTTATATACAAACTATATTATAATCTTAAAAAAACTATTTGATATATACAAAATACAAACTGTATTATAATCCCACAAAATTATTTGATAAATATAAAATAAAAACTAAATTATAATCTCACAAATTATTTGATAAATATAATATCCATTTCCGGTCTCGAGACAGAGAGGTTGAGTTCAAATCCCCGCTGCACCAGATGGGGTTTTAATTTATGATTTCTCTCTGCGGCAACCGCCCCCTAGTCTCAGCAGCGAGGCCCGGCTTGAAACCTCAATTACTCATTGACGGAAAAAACTATGAGCATCTCTGAAGACGGAGTTATCTGTCTGTGCGTTGAAGGACCCTGTGCTCACGGCTGCCAGAGAACAACGGATTTACATGCAAAATTCAGTTCCTAGTCTCCAGGGACTTCGCCAGGGGTGAAAGATGGCTAACTAAAAAAAATATCCATTCGACAAAGTGTAAACAAATCAGACCTTCATAGGCCTGGTATTTTACGATTTTCTAGTTAGATACTGTGTGATACAAGAGAGCCGGTCAGCTTTATTTGAGAAAACGAAAGCACTGGGTGTAACCATCGAGCTGTTCAAACAAACAAATGTTTATGCTTTTTCTGTGTTCGACCAACGACTTCTCCATCATCGGCAGTCTTTAAAATGGTGTTATGTGGTCTCTATTGCGTCGTGTTGTTATTTAAAATGGTGTTATGTGGTCGCTATTGCGTCGTGTTGTTATTTAAAATGGTGTTATGTGGTCTCTATTGCGTCGTGTTGTTATTTAAAATGGTGTTATGTGGTCTCTATTGCGTCGTGTTGTTATTTAAAATGGTGTTATGTGGTCGCTATTGCGTCGTGTTGTTATTTAAAATGGTGTTATGTGGTCTCTATTGCGTCGTGTTGTTATTTAAAATGGTGTTATGTGGTCGCTATTGCGTCGTGTTGTTATTTAAAATGGTGTTATGTGGTCGCTATTGCGTCGTGTTGTTATTTAAAATGGTGTTATGTGGTCTCTATTGCGTCGTGTTGTTATTTAAAATGGTGTTATGTGGTCGCTACTGCGTCGTGTCGTTATTTAAAATGGTGTTATGTGGTCGCTATTGCGTCGTGTTGTTATTTAAAATGGTGTTATGTGGTCGTTATTGCGTCGTGTTGTTATTTAAAATGGTGTTATGTGGTCGCTATTGCGTCGTGTTGTTATTTAAAATGGCGTTATGTGGTCGCTATTGCGTCGTGTTGTTATTTTTGAATTAATGAAATCTGCACCTTTATAATCAACATATCCGATTATAGCATAACATGTTGTCGATTGTGGGTGTATCTTCTATATTCTATCCCTAATCTATTTGGCCACACTGACTAGTTTGTTTCCGGCCAACCCTGAAGAAAAAAAAGGAAATAGGATATTGAACAGCAGTTTTGGTTTACTGTTTTTGACCCCAGGAACCAGCTATGAGTGGTTAGCAGATTTCTCACTATGTGCTGTCCAACGTCTTAAACCCGATAATTTTCTATTGATATATTGTCTTAAAGGGTATCTGGCCGCATCGTCATTTTAGTTTTGTGTTGTCTCTATTAAACGCAGAACTACAACTCTACCCTATCATGTATATAATTATTTATTTTTGTTTGTCACACTTGACGCCAGCTTAACAACAGACTCGTAGTTTTAACCTTTCCCTATGGCGTAACTAATATTATGATTACTAGTATTATTTTAAATAAATGTAGTTATCAATACCCAAACAGTTTCAGCAGTTATTTCCCAAATGTCATGGATGGAAATAAAAGAACGAATATGGGTATCTTAAGGGAAATGAAAATAAATTAAAACTGACGGTATAAATAATTTAAACAAAGAAAGCGGACATATTTTGGCGGTTCCATACCACTTGAGGGTATTCCTGGAAAACGGGAACATGACGCAAGCTATGAGACAGGATTAAAGTCACCAAGAACTCTCTATAGACTACCTTCAATGTTACAAGGCAAGACAACCAGAAACATTCAGACTGACAGTTGAAAAAAAGCAAGAGAACTATCTCTATGGTATTTTCCAATTATTGGGGGCTACCGGGTGACTTACAGAACTGGAGAATAAAGGTCGCTTCGCCAGTGCTGTCGCCACGAGATGTTTGGGGCTGATTTTTTATTTCACCCCCGATAGAAAAAAAAATTCTGACCCTACAGGGATTCGAAACCGTGTTTTCCTGGTTTGGAGACCGACAAGTAATCTATTTGGCCACCCACTCTCCTGACAGTTACTGGTAGTTGAAGAAGGATACCCAGACTAACTATCTATCTATCTATCTATCTATCTATCTATCTATCTATCTATCTATCTATCTATCTATCTATCTATCTATCTATCTATCTATCTATCTATCTATCTATCTATCTATCTATCTATCTATCTATCTATCTATCTATCTATCTATCTATCTATCTATCTGTCTGTCTGTCTGTCTGTCTGTCTGTCTGTCTGTCTGTCTGTCTGTCTGTCTGTCTGTCTGTCTGTCTGTCTGTCTGCCTGCCTGCCTGCCTGCCTGCCTGCCTGCCTGCCTGCCTGCCTGCCTGCCTGCCTGCCTGCCTGCCTGCCTGCCTGCCTGCCTGCCTATTGTACTTCCGAGCCGAAGACGGCACATAGGGCAGAACCACAATCTCAAAAACAGAAACCTTGCGTGCCAAAGTGGCACGTATTGCAGAGATCACTGCTCTAAAATATATGGCGCTGTTCCCATAACAATACATTTTACAATGACAGCTTGACAAGCCATCGATCAACCTCCTTAGTCGCCTCTTACGACATGCCTGGAAGGTCACAGTGTCACTATTCTTTACTTCCCTCATAATAAGGCCCCGGTAACACACAGGAACCCAGACTAATCGTGACGAATAATTATAAAGTGTGTTGACACAGTTGGTCTCCAATAGAAATCATTGCTTAGAAAAAAATATTTAACAATTTCAAGTCAGAAGTAGTTAACACTTTCGAAGAAATAAAAGCAACCATATTAAAATTCTAAGAAATATAGATGTCCTTATAAACTAACAATTAATCAGAAAACGTTTATAATGATTAATATTTTTCTTTTTCAAAAGTGAAGAAAACATATATTTCTGAGATATCATCATCATCATCATCGAGTGCCGATCTCCGCATCGAAGGTTAGCTACCTTTGACCGCCATTCACTCTGTCTCTTGCTTTGATGGTGCAGGTTGTCATAGTTGACTTGTCCATCTTTTAATATTACTCGTCCACGTTAGTCATTGTCTGCTTCTGCCTCTTTTACCTTGTATTTTCTCTTCCAATGTTATACTTTTTATCAAAGGCAAAAATTATCCAGAATTGCCGCAAGTTTACATTCATATGTTATGTATGATTGTTCATAATGATAACTAAAATGCAACTACAGCCTAACTTCATAAGCTTAATAGTTTACGATTTTACTGTTTTTTTATGTTGAGGTAATAGAGTTCTGGTAGAGTTTTATTTAGAAAAGAAGCACTGATTATGATTAGTATTATTATTATCAGGGAGCCGCGATAGCTCAGTGGTTAGTGAACTGGAGGTCTTTAAAATATATGGTCACTAACACCAAATTCCTTATACGCCACTTGGCGTGACGGGGGCTCTTTACTTTTTTTTAAATTATTATTAGCAGGACCTTTATTGTACAAAAATAAATCCAAACACTAACACGCTATCCTATAATAAGATAAAGTAATGCTATTCCAATCATATGAAGCTCGCCTGTACTTACATTTGTCAAATCCATGTTATATTTATCAAACTATATGGTTGCGTTCGCCCGATGACTAAAGTATTCTAGAGTATCGTGGTAGACTAGAATATTCCTCTTCATCATCCGCCCTTACAAGGACGTAGTGGACGTGTCTGCGTTGTCTTGTGGTTTACAGTATAACTGTTATATTTTCGCCTTTCGGCCCAAATGTCCGAATACAGCACGACATTTTTGAGTACCGGTTTGTCTTCCCTCTTCGATCCCTGCACGCTTGGCCAGACTAGACAGGTTAGTCTGTTACTGGAGGCACCGCGGAGAGTTGGAGCAGGGTCTGGATGGTTTTGGTTCACCGATCCTTGCGCAAGCCATCAGCTGTGGGTCGCTGACAACTTGCAGCTCTGGTGCTGGTAGGCGCGCCTTTTCAAACTATATAGGTAATTAATATATAATTATAGTATATATAGTATAATTAATGTATATATAATTACATAGTTAATTAATTATATTATCAAATACCTTTTTCATTCAGCAAGTCAGTTACAAAGGGAGCCGCTATAGTTCAGTGGTTAGTGAACTGGACTACAAAGAGGTAGGGTTCGATCCCAACCGATGGCTTCCGGGTTCACCCAGCCTTAAATGGGTACCGGATTTTTCCTGGGAAAGTAAAGCGGCACCGGCGTAATTCCGACCACATTACCCCAAAAATCATGTGCTGAAGGTCTGTAAAATGTATGGTCACTAACACCATATTCCCTATACGCCATTTGGCGTGACGGGTGCTCTTTACTTTACTAGGTCAGTTACAAAGTTAAGCGATTTCATGCACAAAACACAATAGAAAGAAAAACATTTTTGAAATCAAAATATGAACTTTAATAAGAGCTTCAGAGTAGGGCTCATGAAATTATTCAGGACATCTTCACGATTATATTTCTCTTTGAGTCGGTTGCTAGATGTCTGTTTTTCAGGAACCATGAATTAATGCATGTTAAGGGTTGAAAAACATAGAGGAGAACCAACTAGCTTGACGAAAACTGGTATACTCAGACTTCATTTGCGGAGAAGCTCTATCCGGTGTGAATACTGGTTAAGAACACTCGCTTACATTCAGCAGTAGAAATAGGGATGCTGTTTATAACGCTGTTTAGATACGATATTGCGCCAGACATTTTCTCCTGTGTCAGGAATTCACAAAAACCCCTACAGACTATTTTTGTTTAGTTCTAAAACTCTTACTTCAACTTTTACCAAATGTAATAATGCTCTTTCTGACATTGATTTCTTTTCTTTAGGCAGATGACGATTTTCCATTCATTGTTTCAAGCTGTCATTAATAATAATGTAGATTTTTAAAAAACGAATCACATTTATTGATCGATACATTTTTAAAGTTCAAATTTTCAACTGCTCGAACAGTGTTAAGAAAGAATACAAACTATTGCTTGTCTTCAAAGAGTTTAACATCTTTCAAGTGAGAATGAAAATGTTGCTCACACTTTGACTTTTCGGTTGAAATTCAGTGAGGGTCGATCACAGTGCACAATAACTTGTCTTTATTACACAATTGGCACCGATGCCTATTGGCATTTATAACAACAGTAGTTGCTTTATCGAGGAATACGAGTTCAGTAAACTATAATTTCTAATTAATGTTAAAATATGTATATCTGGACTGTTAAAATCATACAAGTTTGTGGGAACATCATCTGACGTATTTCGATTGAAAAAGGCCCTTATTATTATTTGTATTGTATCATTACTTCTACTTGAACGCAATTAGAAGACATTTCTCAGGAAATTATCTTATTATTTATTCAGATTTCGATTTTTCTTTGTAAACATTGTCTGTCCGCTAATTTAACTACTCCTATTAGATTGTGGTCCTGTGTGTTACCGGGGCCTCATTATGAGTAAAGAATAGTGACACTGTGTCCTTCCAAGCATGTCGTAAGAGGCGACTAAGGAGGTTGATCGATGGCTTGACAAGCTGTCATTGTAAAAAGTATTGTTATGGAAACAGAACTATAGATTTTAGAAGCAGTGATCTCTGCAATATGTGCCATTTTGGCACGCAAGGTTGCTGTTTTTGAGATTTTGGTTCTGCCCTATGTGCCATCTTCGGCTCGAAAGGACAATAGATAGATTAGATTGTGGAGGGACATGATCACCTACGCCAACCGGTATGGCACATGATGAATAGATTGTAAGTCTCGTTTGGGATGGGCACGACTTCTGCCATTTTCTGTAAAAGAAAGTTAGGAATACTTTCATATAAAGAGCACAGCTCTGCTCTCCCTAAAGTTAGGAATACTTTCATATAAAGAGCGCAGCTCTGCTCTCCCTAAAGTTAGGAATACTTTCATATAAAGAGCGCAACTCTGCTCTCCCTAAAGTTAGGAATACTTTCATATAAAGAGCGCAGCTCTGCTCTCCCTAAAGTTAGGAATACTTTCATATAAAGAGCGCAGCTCTGCTCTCCCTAAAGTTAGGAATACTTTCATATAAAGAGCACAGCTCTGCTCTCCCTAAAGTTAGGAATACTTTCATATAAAGAGCGCAACTCTGCTCTCCCTAAAGTTAGGAATAATTTCATATAAAGAGCGCAGCTCTGCTCTCCCTAAAGTTAGGACTACTTTCATATAAAGACGGCAGCTCTGCTCTCCCTAAAGTTAGGAATACTTTCATATAAAGACGGCAGCTCTGCTCTCCCTAAAGGTAGGACTACTTTCATATAAAGACGGCAGCTCTGCTCTCCCTAAAGGTAGGACTACTTTCATATAAAGAGCGCAGCTCTGCTCTCCCTAAAGGTAGGACTATTTTCATATAAAGACGGCAGCTCTGCTCTCCCTAAAGGTAGGACTATTTTCATATAAAGACGGCAGCTCTGCTCTCCCTAAAGGTAGGAATACTTTCATATAAAGACGGCAGCTCTGCTCTCCCTAAAGGTAGGAATATTTTCATATAAAGACGGCAGCTCTGCTCTCCCTAAAGGTAGGACTATTTTCATATAAAGACGGCAGCTCTGCTCTCCCTAAAGTTAGGAATATTTTCATATAAAGACGGCAGCTCTGCTCTCCCTAAAGGTAGGAATATTTTCATATAAAGACGGCAGCTCTGCTCTCCCTAAAGGTAGGAATATTTTCATATAAAGACGGCAGCTCTGCTCTCCCTAAAGGTAGGAATACTTTCATATAAAGACGGCAGCTCTGCTCTCCCTAAAGTTAGGACTACTTTCATATAAAGACGGCAGCTCTGCTCTCCCTAAAGGTAGGACTATTTTCATATAAAGACGGCAGCTCTGCTCTCCCTAAAGGTAGGACTACTTTCATATAAAGACGGCAGCTCTGCTCTCCCTAAAGTTAGGACTACTTTCATATAAAGACGGCAGCTCTGCTCTCCCTAAAGGTAGGACTATTTTCATATAAAGACGGCAGCTCTGCTCTCCCTAAAGTTAGGAATATTTTCATATAAAGACGGCAGCTCTGCTCTCCCTAAAGGTAGGAATATTTTCATATAAAGACGGCAGCTCTGCTCTCCCTAAAGTTAGGAATACTTTCATATAAAGACGGCAGCTCTGCTCTCCCTAAAGGTAGGAATATTTTCATATAAAGACGGCAGCTCTGCTCTCCCTAAAGTTAGGAATACTTTCATATAAAGACGGCAGCTCTGCTCTCCCTAAAGTTAGGAATACTTTCATATAAAGACGGCAGCTCTGCTCTCCCTAAAGGTAGGAATATTTTCATATAAAGACGGCAGCTCTGCGCTCCCTAAAGTTAGGCAACTTTGATCTGTGAGGATTAGCTTCGTACAAGTATCTGTGAAATATCGTGATAATTTTTTTATGTTTTTTTTTTTTTAATGAATATTGTTATTTGAAAGACGACCTTTTAATGTCTTCTTCTTTTCTTCCAATTTTATGTTTTAAAAAAAAGTGATTTTGGACTAAATTTTATTTTAGTCGAAATATAAGAAATGAAACAATGAACTAAACAACACTACTTGGTCATATGGTTGGATATGAGGACCTTGAACAAATCGTGACTACCAAAAGTCATCGAATGAGGAAATGATGGAGTGAAACTTTGTAACACAAAACATAAATCAAAATCTCAAGAATTTAGCATGGCAGGATATCAACTAATTGATGAGCAACTGTAGAGACATAAACATGCTGCGAAAGGACATGATCTTTTACAAGAGAATGAATAATGAATGAAGAAGTGTACACACATGTTTAACATCGTAATATTTTAAAATAATAAAATATGAATTCTCTCTATCTAATATGAAATGGAAATAGTCGAGAACCAAGACATATGCAATGTATACCGTGTAGTTGTAAGACATTCACTTGTTTTCCTTTGCGGTAGGTTTGAAAATTAAAAAAAAAAACTTGACAAATTATATATTTGAAACAAAAAGATATGGCTCCCAGCGTACGTGAAATATGTATCACAGATTGCCTTTTTCTAGAAACGAACTTGGAGACGTGAGTTGTAGTTCTTCTAGCGAATGTATGCAAACAATTATTGATGGCCAACGGAAGTGCATAACAATAATACAGGAAATGGACATGTCTCCACGGTGATGTTTTCTGTAGCCATACTTTCTGTGAAGCAGTGATTCTCAGCCTGTAAATCACATGTAGTCACACAACTGGGATACACTTCCTACTCCAACATCTTTGTTATGTACTTCAGTAAGCTTATAATACCAATGGTGCCAAAATTTAGTAGACGAGTATTAATTTTAAAAAATGTAGCATGTGAAAATGTGTACAAGAGAACGCCTCTGGATGGTATAGCATGCTACTGACCCTAAGGTTTTTAATTGCGCCATTAGTCAATAGTACCATGCTTAAAATACGCTATGAGTAAAGTAAAATAAAGTACCCCGTCACGCCAAGTGGCGTATAGGGAATATGGTGTTAGTGACCATAAATTTTACAGACCTTCGGCACATGATTTTTGGGGTAATGTAGTCGGTATTACGCCCGTGCCGCTTTACTTTCGCAGAAAAAAATCCGGTACCCATTAAAGGCTGGGTGAACCGTAGCCGTCGGTTGGGATCGAACCCTACCTCTTGTCCTTTGTAGTCCAGTTCACTAACCACTGGACTTTCGCGGCTCCCAAACACGCTATAAGGTTGACATTATTTTGTGAGTACAAATGTGGCTTAGCAGTGTATTCAAGCTACTGAGGAATCCAAACGCGAAACTCCATGGAACTTATTCTACCTTTCAGCTCCCTGCGGAGCATTGTTCTTCAACAAACACACTTTCCAAGTCGTTCTATTTCTTGCCATTCTTTTAAGATCATTCCATGTCTTCCCCATCATCATCATCCCTGGAACCACACAAAGGCAATCACTGTTTTGGGACGAAGTCAGAAGACAATATTATATGAAGACATATATATTTTGAAGAAAATGCTTCAAGAAATGCTGGCTGTATTAATTTATATTTGTATATAGGAGATGATTAGAATCAATTCGTCTGTACGCTAAAAGAAAAATTATATAATAAATACACATTTAAACAAATAAAACCTCATACCGTTCTCAATAAATGAACAAGAATGAACTAAAATTATTGGAAAATAAACTTCAAGAAATGATATACATAATAGTGAAATAAAGAAACAAGAAAGGCCTCAACCTAAACAATAAGAAATCAGAAGTAATGTATGTATGTGCGTGTGTGTGTGCGCGCGCGCGGGTGTGTGTGTGTGTGTGTGGTAGAAACAACCATTCCCATAATGCAGCATAAAAATAAGAGGGAAAACCTAAAAGAGGCAGTGGCTCAAATACGTGAGTACAATTTTGACATTAGACTCAAGATGCACCACAGTAATTACAAGCAGAATAGCACAGAACAAAATTCCACAAAATGAAAAATATCGTTTGCAGCAAGTCGGTGTCAGTAGAAGAGAGAAATAGTGTTCGTCGGTGCTCTATAGAGCAAACTCTGACATATAAAGTTAATAATGGACAGCAAATAAAATAAAAGGACAATTAGATACTACAGAAATGGGATTTCCCAGAAAAATATTGAGCGTTACCAGGACAGCCAAAAAGACGAACGAGGACATTCTCAAAGAGGCGAACACAAAAAGGAGGCTCCTATAAACATCAGAAAGAAACAATCAACATTTTTTGGGCGCATCATGAGAAGAGGAACGTTGGAATACTTGGTTACAACTGGCAAAATAAAAGGAAAGAGTAATCACGACGATATAGAGCGACCACACTAAATAATTTGATTTACTAATACGGTAAATGAAATAAACAAAAGAATAGGTATGGAAAAAAGTAATTTTAATGCCATGAAAAATATACAAACATCAAAACAAATAAAACCAGGGCTAAGACTAAGAATAGCAAAATGTTACATCTTCTCAATATTCCTGTATGGTGCAGAAAATTGAAACCTTTGAAATGTTGTTTTATAGAAGAATAGGTATAATTGGATGGAAAGAAAAGAAAACAAACGAGGAAGTTTTAAAACAACTAAAATTAACAGAGAACTACTAAACACAATTAGAACAAGACAAATGAAATTGTTGGGGCATGTTAAAAGACACAACAGCCTACTAAAAGTAATATTGGAAGGAAAAATACAAGGTAAAAGAGGCATAGGTAGACCGAGACTAACATGGACGAGTAACATCAAAAGATGGACAAGTCAACCTATGACAATCTGCATCATCAAAGCAAAAGACAGAGTGGAATGGCGCTCCATGGTAGCCAACCTTCGATGCGGAGACGGCACTCGATGATGATGAATACGGTAAACAGTCAACAACAGAACTAATACGATTTACTGAGCAGAGAGAATAGTGAACAGACATGATCATCTACAACCACCAGTATGGCACATGATGATGGTGAGTTTCCTAGTTCAGTGTCTTCATGCTCCAAATTGTTGGAGAATCCCTGCACAACCTGAATGCTCTGTCCACAATGGTATCATTATGATGTGGCCTGCAATAACTATGATTTCTTGCAGGGACGAGAGACAGGTAGTGATTTACGTCCTGTTCATGGTCTTGGAGAGTATATAGAAGCTGAAGCATTCATTTGTTTATCACAGACTCTATGTTCTGACAGTGTCTGGCTTCTTAACACAACATGAATAGTCTTGTAAGATTAACCATATTATACATTTAAATCTTATCGGATTTTCATCTTTTATTTTCTTATCGCATTTTATTATTTTCTTTTCTTATATGATTTATTTTATATAATCTTTTATATTATAATATTATAATATATAATAATCTCATCTTGAATTATGTTTTCTGATCTCATCTTATGCTTATCTTATCTAATCCTTCTATGATTTTATTTAAATTTATTTATCTTTGTCTTATTTAATATTTCTGCGGTTTTTTTTTTATATTTATTTCAGCTTATGTTATATATTTTTATCTCAACTTGTCTTATACTATAAACCGACTTTAAAACGCTGGGAAAAGGCTCATTTTCCATTATCTTCTTGAACCATGTATGTTGTGGTCATCATTATTAATCGGCACTGCTGTAGGATTTTTGTGGCAACTTCCCATCCACTTGACTGTTGGTATTCCTTGTCCCATGTAGCAAAATCACGGACTATGAAGGTTATACAATTCTGGTTAGACACGTTATTTTATGAGGAACCAACCGCGTTCGTTTGTCTCTCCCTCTGAGATCAATTCAAAACACAGATCCAGCATCATTCTCTGATTTCCTTATTTTTTCTATAAATAAAAAAAAAAGTAAAGTCCCGTCACGCCAAGTGGCGTATAGGGAATACGGTGTTAGTGACCATACCTTTTACAGACCTTCGGCACATGATTTTTGGGGTAATGTGGTCGGTATTACGCCCGTGCCGCTTTAATTTCACAGAAAATATCCGGTACTTATTAAAGGCTGGGTGAACCCGGAAGCCATCGGTTGGGATCGAACCCTGCCAGTTGTCCTTTGTAGTCCAGTTCACTAACCACTGATCTATCGCCGCTCTCTTCTATAAATATTCTTTTATAAATCTAATCCATATTTCTTAATATGTATAACGTATGTGTGCGCGTGTTGTGTTTCGTCTATAGAGACCATCTTTTCACTCTATCCTCTAGGCCACATTAAGCTTATGTCCTCTCTATCCTCTAGTCCACATTAAGCTTATGTTCTCTCTATCCTCTAAGCCAAATTAACCTGATGTTCTCTCTATCCTCTAAGCCACATTAAGCTTATGTTCTCTCTATCCTCTAAGCCACATTAAGCATATGTTCTCTTTATTCTCTAGGACACATTAAGCTTATGTTCTCTCTATCCTCTAGTCCACATTAAGCTTATGTCGTCTCTATTCTCTAGGACACATTAAGTTTATGTTCTCTCTATTCTCTAGGTCACATTAAGCTTATGTCCTCTCTATTCGCTAGGTCACATTAAGTTTATGTCCTCTCTATTCTCTAGGTCACATTAAGCTTATGTCCTCTCTATTCGCTAGGTCACATTAAGCTTATGTCTTCTCTATTCTCTAGGACACATTAAGTTTATGTTCTCTCTATCCTCTAAGCCACATTAAGCGTATGTCCTCTCTATTCTCTAGGTCACATTAAGCTTATGTTCTCTCTATCCTCTAAGCCATATTAAGCTTATGTTCTCTCTATCCTCTAAGCCACATTAAGCGTATGTTCGCTCTATCCTCTGGACCACATTAAGCATATGTTCTCCCTATCCTCTAGTCCACATTAAGCTTATGTTCTCTCTATCCCCTAGTGCGCATTAAGCTATGTTCTCTCTATCCTCTGGAACACATTAAGCTTATGTCCTCTCTATCGTCTAGGACACATTAAGCTTATGTTCTCTCTATCATCTAGTCCAAATTAAGCTTATGTCCTCTCAATCCTCTAGTCCACATAAAGCTTATGTTCTATCTATCCTCTAGTCCACATAAAGCTTATGTTCTCTCAATCCTCTAGTCCACATTAAGCTTATGTTCTCTCAATCCTCTAGTCCACATAAAGCTTATGTTCTCTCAATCCTCTAGTCCACATAAAGCTTATGTTCTCTTTATCCTCTAGTCCACATAAAGCTTATGTTCTCTCTATCCTGTAGTCCACATTAAACTTATGTTCTCTCTATCCTCTAGTCCACATTAAACTTATGTTCTCTCTATCCTCTAGTCCACATTAAACTTATGTTCTCTCTATCCTGTAGTCCACATTAAACTTATGTTCTCTCTATCCTCTAGTCCACATTAAGCTTATGTTCTCTCAAACCTCTAGTACACATAAAGCTTATGTTCTCTCTATCCTCTAGGCCACATTAAGCTTATGTCCTCTCTATCCTCTAGGCCACATAGCTTATGTTCTCTCTATCCTCTAGGGAACATTAAGCTTATGTCCTCTCTATCCTTTAGACCACATTAAGCTTATGTTCTCTCTATCCTCTAGTCCACATAGCTTATGTTCTCTCTATCCTCTAGGCCACATAGCTGATGTTCTCTCTATCCTCTAGGGAACATTAAGCTTATGTCCTCTCTATCCTTTAGGCCACATTAAGCTTATGTCCTCTCTATCCTTTAGGCCACATCAAGCTTATGTTCTCTCTATCCTCTAGGCCACATTAAGCTTATGTTCTCACAATCCTCTAGACCACATCAAGCTTATGTTCTCTCTATCCTCTAGGCCACACGAAGCTTATGTTCTCACAATCCTCTAGGCCACATTAAGCTTATGCTCTCTCTATCCTCTAGTCCACATTAAGCTTATGTCCTCTCTATCCTCTAGTCCACATTAAGCTTATGTTCTCTCTATCCTCTAGTCCACATTAAGCTTATGTTCTCTCTGTCCTCTAGTCCAAATTAAGCTTATGTTCTCTCTATTCTCTAGTGCACATTAAGCTTATGTTCTCTCTATCCTCTGGTCCGCATTAAGCTTATGTCCTCTCTATCCTCTAGGACACATTAAGCTGATGTCCTCTCTATCCGCTAGTCCACATTAAGCTTATATCCTCTCTATCCTCTAAGCCACATAGCTTATGTTCTCTCTATCCTTTAGTCCACATAGCTTATGTTCTCTCTATCCTCTAGTCCACATAGCTTATGTTCTCTCTATCCTTTAGTCCACATTAAGCTTATGTTCTCTCTATCCTCTAGTCCACATAGCTTATGTTCTCTCTATCCTTTAGTCCACATAGCTTATGTTCTCTCTATCCTTTAGTCCACATAGCTTATGTTCTCTCTATCCTCTAGTCCACATAGCTTATGTTCTCTCTATCCTCTAGTCCACATTAAGCTTATGCTCTCTCTATCCTCTAGTCCACATTAAGCTTATGTTCTCTCTATCCTCTAGTCCACATAGCTTATGTTCTCTCTATCCTTTAGTCCACATAGCTTATGTTCTCTCTATCCTCTAGTCCACATTAAGCTTATGCTCTCTCTATCCTCTAGTCCACATAGCTTATGTTCTCTCTATCCTCTAGTCCACATTAAGCTTATGTTCTCTCTATCCTCTTAGCCACATTAATAGTATGTCCTCTCTAGGCCACATTAAGCTTATGTTCTCTCTGTCCTTTAGGCCATATTAAGCTTATGTTCTCTCTATCCTCTAGTCCACATAGCTTATGTTCTCTCTATCCTCTAGTCCACATTAATAGTATGTCCTCTCTAGGCCACATTAAGCTTATGTCCTCTCTATCCTCTAGTCCACATAGCTTATGTTCTCTCTATCCTCTAGTCCACATAGCTTATGTTCTCTCTATCCTCTAGGCCACATTAATAGTATGTCCTCTCTAGGCCATATTAAGCTTATGTTCTCTCTATCCTCTAGTCCACATAGCTTATGTTCTCTCTATCCTCTAGGCCACATTAATAGTATGTCCTCTCTAGGCCACAATAAGCTTATGTCCTCTCTGTCCTTTAGGCCATATTAAGCTTATGTTCTCTCTATCCTCTAGGCCATATTAAGCTTATGTTCTCTCTATCCTCTAGTCCACATAGCTTATGTTCTCTCTATCCTCTAGGCCACATTAAGCTTATGTCCTCTCTGTCCTTTAGGCCATATTAAGCTTATGTTCTCTCTATCCCCCATGCCACATTAAGCTTATGTCCTCTCTAGGCCACATTAAGCTTATGTCCTCTCTGTCCTTTTTAATCCATATTAAGCTTATGTTCTCTCTATCCCCCATGCCACATTAAGCTTATGTCCTCTCTAGGCCACATTAAGCTTATGTCCTCTCTGTCCTTTAGGCCATATTAAGCTTATGTTCTCTCTAGGCCACATTAAGCTTATGTCCTCTCTGTCCTTTAGGCCATATTAAGCGTATGTCCTCTCTAGGCCACATTAAGCTTATGTCCTCTCTGTCCTTTAGGCCATATTAAGCCTATGGCTTTTTAGATAAAAAAATTTAAAATTTTTGTCGTCCGCAGTCTCTCTTTCCCTGTACTTTGCCAGTTGTGAACAGGTATTTCAACTTTCCCCTTCTCCTGATGTGCCAGAAAAATGTTGATTGTTTCTTTCTGATGTTTTTTAGAAGCTCCCTTTTTGTGTTGGCCTCTGAGAATTTCCTCATTTGTCTTTTTAGCTGTCCACGGAACTTTCAACATTCTCCAGCGAAATCCTATCTCTGATACTTCTAATCGTTTCTTTCTGTTTTCCTTGTGGCACTAGGTCGCATGTTTTCTCTGTTTTTTTGTGTGGTACATTTGTTCCATCTTCCTTATCTCAAGACCATATAGGGTCATCATCTTCCCTTTCTCAGTACACCACACTCACCATGTATCTTACTAGTGTATGTTTCATTGCTTTAGAATATCTCTCTGAATACTGCACACCACAAACACATTTCCCTCAGCTTTGTATCACAGCGAGAACAATATCATGTCAATATCGTCTGCGACCTATTCGTGACATAAAGCGGACAAAATGTATTATCTCTTCAGATGTCAAGTAGCAGAACAGAACTGAATTATTGCTTTGTTAGGACATCCATTTACTGACAATTAAATAAGCTTGAACAATAAAACGTTTATTTCAAAGTTCTCATTTCCACATGAAACAAAAGATGGAAAGATATATCGGATCACTAAAGAAAATCACAATAATTTAGACTAAACAAATTACGGTAATTTCCTAGTTTGATCAGATATAGTATTTCAGTTTGGAAGAGTGATGTCCCCTAAAATATGTCTGCCAAAATACAGTGGTTCTACGCATTCTTGGCGTTGGGGTCATTACGCCGATTGGTAATCAACCGCACAATTCCCTTCGATCAGAAGATCATAATTAGGCCCAGTGGCGTCGTTTTTGTCACGCGTTATAATATATTTATAAATATTTAACACTAAAGCTAAACCTAACCCCTGGACCCAACGCCCAATCAACAGATACTCCGAAATGATTACATGCCAGCGTAATGACCCAACGCCAAGAATGCGTAGAACCACTGTATTTTGGCAGACATATTTTAGGGGACATCACTCTTCCAAACTGAAAGACTATATCTGATCAAACTAGGAAATTACCCAAATTACTTCCTTTACTTATTATTGTATGTTACTCCAACAATTGTTTCTGTTACCCATTGTATGTTACTCCAACAATTTTTTCTGTTACTTATTGTATGTTACTCCTAAAACTACTTCTGTTACTTATTGTATGTTAATCCAACAATTATTTATGTTACTTATATGAATGTAACTCCTAAAATTATTTCTGTTACTTATATGAATGTTACTCCAACAATTATTTATGTTACTTACATGAATGTTACTCCAACAATTATTTCTGATACTTATTTTATGTTACTCCAACAATTATTTATGTTACTTATATGAATGTTACTCCAACAATTATTTCTGTTACTTATTGTATGCTACTCCAACAATTATGTATGTTACTTATATGAATGTTACTCCAACAATTATTTCTGTTACTTATTGTATGCTACTCCAACAATTATGTATGTTACTTATATGAATGTTACTCCAACAATTATTTCTGTTACTTATTGTATGTTACTCCAACAATTATTTATGTTACTTATATGAATGTTACTCCAACAATTATTTCTGATACTTATTGTATGTTACTCCAACAATTATTTCTGTTACTTATTGTATGTTACTCCTACAACTGCTTCTGTTACTTATATGAATGTTACTCCAACAATTATTTCTGTTACTTATTGTATGTTACTCCAACAATTACTTCTGTTACTTATTGAATGTTACTCCAACAATTACTTCTGTTACTTATTGAATGTTACTCCAAAAATTGCTTCTGTTACTTATTGTATGTTACTCCAACAATTACTTCTGTTACTTATTGAATGTTACTCCAACAATTGCTTCTGTTACTTATTGAATGTTACTTCAACAATTGCTTCTGTTACTTATTGTATGTTACTACAACAATTACTTCTTTTACTTATTGAATGTTACTCCAACAATTATTTCTGTTACTTATTGAATGTTACTCCAAAAATTGCTTCTGTTACTTATTGAATGTTACTCCAACAATTACTTCTGTTACTTATTGTATTTTACTCCAACAATTACTTCTGTTACTTATTTAATGTTACTCCAACAATTACTTCTGTTACTTATTGAATGTTACTCCAACAATTACTTCTGTTACTTATTGTATGTTACTCCAACAATTATTTCTGTTACTTATTGAATGTTACTCCAACAATTATTTCTGTTACTTATTGAATGTTACTCCAACAATTGCTTCTGTTACTTATTGAATGTTACTCCAACAATTGCTTCTGTTACTTATTGTATGTTACTCCAACAATTATTTCTGTTACTTATTGTATGTTACTCCAACAATTATTTCTGTTACTTATTGTATGTTACTCCAACAATTACTTATGTTACTTATATGAATGTTACTCCAACAATTATTTCTGTTACTTATTGTATGTTACTCCAACAATTACTTATGTTACTTATTGTATGTTACTACAACAATTATTTATGTTACTTATTGTATGTTACTCCAACAATTATTTATGTTACTTATTGTATGTTACTCCAACAATTGCTTCTGTTACTTATTGTATGTTACTCCAACAATTGCTTCTATTACTTATTGAATGTTACTCCAGATATGTTTTTTGCCCATCAGAATTCCCGAGCTGTATTTAGATTACCAGCGGTATACACTTAAAGAAGCTTCTCATTTTGCTTGATTCCCATATTTCACGAAACATTAACGTTTGTTAAAGGTCCTGGCATTACTGCACACTAGGACTAGATCGATCAGTTGAACTTTGACTGTTAGAAACAAGTAGTGAAAGTTCATTTCACAAATGAGTCTATTTCGTGTTTCTATAAAACTTTAACAACAAGAAACAAGTAACTATATATCATTCGTTAATTTTAACGTCCTCTGATTGTTTTTCTTTCTTTTATCTTTTATTTTTTGTAATTGTGTGAACATATACTAATGAGACAACAGACAAGAAAAGTAAAGCGCTTGAAATGTGTAGTTTAAGTACGAATCAAAGAAATAAATTGCTGATTTGAAAGAGGACAAATAATGAAGCCTCTAGGGAGTAAGAAATGAAGACAGAATTAAAAGACACCATTAGAATAGGACACAATAAAAATCATTAGCATGTGAAGAGACACACGAACATACTGAAAGTCATCTTAGAAGGTATGACGTGGTTTAAAAAGCAGAGAAAAAGATAAAATTACAAATGGGCTAACAAGAGATGAGCTGTGGTATCAATCATAGTGTACCTCCGGACGTGACGTCACAGTAACATGTTCAGGTTGAAGATAGCGTGTTGGCGCAGTGATAATGGGGCAGCGGCCCCAGGGTGAACGAGGTTTCTAGCGCAGTTTTGCGCTCCCCTATCGATCAAGGAGGTAGAGGAATGGGTAACTGGCTCACTCAGTTAATGGAAAAGTAATCATACCGAGGATGAGCACTGGCCCTCCTCATCCTTATTTTGCCAAATACGGTGACATTGTTATATTTCACATCGATACGATTATGTCAGGAACTACTTTTATTTGAACCAGACTTTTGTGCCATGAGGGCAGGAGATAGGTCTGGTTGTAAGAAGTTGAACAGTAACGTGCACTTAAGGGGTCAGCGACTTGTAACTGACTGCTTGTGTGTGTGTGGATCATCGCACAAGAACTGTCCCAGCTTATATCCCAACCACATTGCGGCTTTGTTTAAAAAAAAAAAAATAAATAAATAAAAAATGTTTGGCCAAGATAGTTGAGATCGTAAAGGGAAGACAATCTGATTCCCGAAAACTCCAAGCTCCGAGCTAAATTCTGATTTCTTTCTAACAAGTCGGAGCTTGTTGTAAACCCTTCAACATAACGTAAGTCACGTCCGCTTGACAATTTTTAAAGAGCGGACGACCATTAGGAGTAATCGTCGAAAGAACGCATGAGAGAAATAGACATAATAATTCATGTCAACATAATCAATAGCATATTTTCTACCTTTATCCGCTACAATTTAAATGTCCTGTTTAGCTCAGTTTATTACATTCAGA
This sequence comes from Megaustenia siamemsis, assembly GCA_032433765.1. Lineage (NCBI taxonomy): Eukaryota > Metazoa > Mollusca > Gastropoda > Stylommatophora > Ariophantidae > Megaustenia > Megaustenia siamemsis. Next base: position 34,567,840 of record JAVIAB010000073.1, on the reverse strand, counting down.
TTGCCGAGTTGTACATCCTTACTTTTACTTCGTCACGTTATGACCTCCCATTGCTCAATGTTTCCACTTGACGGCAAATCTGTCTACAGCTTACCGCTTATTATTTTTTATTTAAAAATACCGTCGTTGAAATGCCACAACGCAACGATGGAAGCCTCAGTGGCTGAGTGGTTAGTACGCTCGATTACTGATCAGAAGGATGCTGGTTCGATACCAAGAAGTGACAGATTGTTTTTTTTTCCCGACCGAGAAAGGCATCGGATTCCAGTGGTGTTTCTATGTAGTAATGGCGGCCTGGCGTGATGCTGAATAACAATTTATTGATATGATAGATACTGATGCTGGTGCGGTGCGTGTCATGTTTTATGATGTTATTTCTCCACCTCTGAATTTTTCAACTTAGGTAAGGTCACAAAACGTAGGTATTCAGTGTAATGCAAATGCACCATTGCATTCAATAACTAAGTGAAGTTGGTAGCATTTGGAGACACACAAAAAAACGTCATACCGTTACAAGATTCCAGCTCATAGTTTTTTCTTATTCATATTTTAATGAAAAAGAACAAAAATTATAAACAGAAATAGAAAAGAAAATCGTAAAGAAAAATAAAGTTTAGGTTGAGCCTTCATCTCGCCCATTGACGTGTAGCGAATATAGAGTTAGGGCTCGTGCACAATGCCGTCAGCATGACGTCAATGATGGTTTTATTTACCACAAAAGAACACCGGTTCTCATTTAAAACTGAGTGAATATAGAAGCCCATTTTTGTTAACAGAAAGAAGAAAACGAGTTCTTAAATGTTATGTAGAGACAGTCTTAACATATGGATGTGAATCATGGACAATAGGACAACAGACAAGAAAATCACTGGAGTCTGTAGAAATGTGGTTTTACAGAAGAATGTTGAGAATACCATGGACAGCTAAGAAGAGTAATGAAAATGTTCTGAAAGAAGTCAAAGCAAAAAGAGAGCTAATTTCCAATATTAGGAAGAATCAATCATCATTTTTTGGCCATGCAATGAGAAGAGAACAACTGGAATATATTGTAACAACTGGAAAAATTGAGGAACGAAGAGATAGAGGGAAACAAAGAAAGAAAATACCAGACAGCTTAAGACAATGGCTTGGCAGAAGGTCAATAACAGAAATGATAAAGAACTGTCGAGATCGAAAGTTGTGGAGAGACATGATCACCTACGCCAGTAGGCCCGGTACTTGATGATGATGATAAATATAGAAGCCATTGATCAGAATCGAACCCTTCCTCTCGTTCTCGGCGGATTAGCTTACTAACCGCTGCTCAGATGAGACTTCTTTATTTAAACGGGAATGTTTCATTTCACACCCTGAAGTACTTGCTTGGACTATGAGAGTATTCGAAAGTGAGGCAGACTACGGGCGAATAGAGGATATCAAAGTGGAAACAGAAAGTATGCAAGACCTGGAAACTACAAAAGAGTACCACGAATCATATAAAATAAAATCGGCTTTATCTACCTATAGGCTGCTACATGGCATGTAGGTCACTGGTTGTTTTGTCAATTCGTATAAAAAAATATGAAAAAGGAAACTGAAATACTTGAATCAAGACCTCAAAGACTACCACGGTACTTTCGCATTCATTGTTATGCCTTTACCATTCTCCTTTTTTGCGAAATTCGTGGCACAGTGTTTTTCACTTAGCGGTCTTTTGCGTCAGTCATCGGCAGGCATTAGGTTCACCCAGCCTTTAATGGGTACCGGATTTTTTTTCTGGGAAAGTAAAGCGGCACGGGCGTAATAACGACCACATTACCCCAAAAATCATGTGCCGAAGGTCGTTTGTAAAATGTATGGTCACTAAATACCATATTCCCTATACGCCACTTTGCGTGACGGGGGCACTTTACTTCTGTTTTTTTTTTTTTATGGGCAGGCATTTATTGAGTATTGTTTCTCTAGGCTTTGGTTTTCCCTAGTTTTCTTTCAAGACAGCAGTTCTTTATAAATATAGGTGTCTCTCCTAGAAAACCAGTTATATCTGACCACCACAAGGTTTGTATAGTTGATTTTCTCTTTTTAGGGTTGTGAATCCCAACTAAAACGTTCCTCTTGCAATGATTCTCTCTTATTGATATTTTTTTATTTCTAAAATTGTTACCAAGAAAACTCAACACGGTTATTTTACTTTTCTTAGGGGGTGTTTCTTTCTATCGTGAATTGTTACCCCCAAAAATACCAACATGGGTAATCTATTTTTCTTTCTTGAATTGTTACCAAAAAAATATCAACATAACAACTTCGATACAATTCATTTCTTTTTTTTTTCTTTCTATGTTTTCTTCCCTTCGTGAATTGTTATCAATAATAATCAAAATGGTTCATTTTCATTTAAATTGTGTTTATTTTCCCTTATTGTCTGTCAGCTGTTAACAACAAAGCCGAAAACGGCCAATCTTCTTTTCTTACCAGGTTTTCATTTCAGTGAATTGTTACTCCGAGAGCTAAAAATGCACACTCTTTGTTTTTTTTTTTTTTTTTTTTTTTTTTTTTTCTTTTTCAAATAAATGTGTGCACTGATTGTTTGACCTGACAACGACTCCATCATTCTCTCAGCTACCCCATTAACACTATCGGCTGTTTCAAGCAGCTCACACAGAAATCTGTTTAGAAATTACTTTTCTAGTTCGGACAGTTTTGTTAAGATGGTGATCGCGTCATCCCTGATTTCACGGAAACCAATCACGCCAGCTTCCCTGAAGAATGCGCAAGAAAGGACACGATTTTATGTTCCTCGAGCCTTTCTTTCAATCGTTGTTGTTTTTCCCATCTATCTATCTATCTATCTATCTATCTATCTATCTATCTATCTATCTATCTATCTATCTATCTATCTATCTATCTATCTATCTATCTATCTATCTATCTATCTATCTATCTATCTATCTATCTATCTATCTATCTATCTATCTATCTATCTATCTATCTATCTATCTATCTATCTATCTATCTATCTATCTGTCTATCTGTCTATCTGTCTGTCTGTCTGTCTGTCTGTCTGTCTGTCTGCCTGCCTGCCTGCCTGCCTGCCTGCCTGCCTGCCTGCCTGCCTGCCTGCCTGCCTGCCTGCCTGCCTGCCTATCTATCTATCTATCTATCTATCTATCTATCTACCTACCTTCCTATCTATTTATCTATCTATCTATCTATCTATCTATTGACCTTTCGAGCCGTAGCCGGCCCATAGGGCGTAGACCAAGATACTCCCTCTTTTATCTGAATTTTTGTTCTAGAAGTTTTCAATTCTTATAAAGATATTTTATCATATCTCTCCATTTGTCTCTGTTCTGTGCAAGCAGCTCTATCTCATTGAGGGAGCCGATTCCTGCTGCTCTTGCCTCTCTCATCAATGTTCTTCTCAGTGTCTCTCTGGGTCTATCTCTTTTCCTCTTACCTGTTGTTTCCCACATGAGGGCTTGCTTTGCTATTACTTTCCACTTGTAGTAACCTAGATTTTAGTTCTGCGTTAAAATAAATTGCAGACAAAAGTGTGCCCATGTAATCATAATCATCATGTGCCATACCGCTTGGCGTAGGCGATCATGTTCTCCCAGAATCTATTATCTGCAGTGCATCCTATCAATTCAGTAGTTAACTGTTTTCCATGCCATGACACCAAGCTATCTAGTATTCTCTCTCTCTTTGTCGTCCGCGATCTCTCTTTCCTTGTATTTTGTCAGTTATAACCAACTATCCCAGCATTCCTCTTCTCATCATGTGCCCGAAAAATGTTGATTGTTTTTTTCTGATGTTTTTAGTAGCTCCTTTTTTTGTGTTGGCCTCTTTGAGAACTTCCTCATTGGTCTTTTTTTAGCTGTTCAGGGAACTTTCAACATTCTTCTGAGAAATCCCATCCATGTATATTCCATCTCTTTGGCCTCTAATCGTCTTTTCATTTGTTTGTCTACTGTCCATGATTCGCTTCCATAGGTCAGAATTGGTTTTTTATATAACACCGATGAACTCTCTTTCTCACATATACAGACACAGATTTGTTGCATAAGATATTTTTCATTTTCTGAAATTATATTTTGGCCTGAGCTATTCTGCTTTTTATTTCTGTGGTGCATCTTCCATCTGGTATTATTATTGTGCCCAAGTATTTGACGCGTTGCTCTTGTTTCAAATTTATCCTGTTTATTTTTATGCTCCATAATGGTGATGATTATATACACACACATATATATATATATATATATATATATATATATATATATAAACGGAGTTTGTACATCTGCGATGAAGCCATCGTCAGTGCTATCGCTAATGTTTAGCGTGCGTGTTAAGTACTAAGGAAATCTAAGCACTATGGAGTTGTCCTTTGTGCAATAAGATGATCTTTCCACAAAACTACACTAGAGTCAACTTAGCTGATTCAACTACTCGGTGTGTTTCTGGGTTTGGCGATATCAACAAAATAGCTAACGTTGAGCTCACAATTTCTTGTGTGAGTGATATCAACAAAATAGCTAACGTTGAGCTCACAATTTCTTGTGTGAGTGATATCAACAAAATAGCTAACGTTGAGCTCACAATTTCTTGTGTGAGTGATATCAACAAAATAGCTAACGTTGAGCTCACAATTTCTTGTGTGAGTGATATCAACAAAATAGCTAACGTTGAGCTCACAATTTCTTGTGTGAGTGATATCAACAAAATAGCTAACGTTGAGCTCACAATTTCTTGTGTGAGTGATATCAACAAAATAGCTAACGTTGAGCTCACAATTTCTTGTGTGAGTGATATCAACAAAATAGCTAACGTTGAGCTCACAATTTCTTGTGTGAGTGATATCAACAAAATAGCTAACGTTGAGCTCACAATTTCTTGTGTGAGTGATATCAACAAAATAGCTAACATAGAGCTCACAATTTCTTGTGTGAGTGATATCAACATAATAGCTAACATAGAGCTCACAATTTCTTGTGTGAGTGATATCAACATAATAGCTAACATAGAGTTCACAATTTCTTGTGTGAGTGATATCAACATAATAGCTAACATAGAGTTCACAATTTCTTGTGTGAGTGATATCAACAAAATAGCTAACATGTAGCTCACAGTTTCTTGTGTGAGTGATATCAACAAAATAGCTAACATAGAGCTCACAATTTCTTGTGTGAGCGATATCAACAAAATAGCTAACATAGAGTTCACAATTTCTTGTGTGAGTGATATCAACAAAATAGCTAACATAGAGTTCACAATTTCTTGTGTGAGTGATATCAACAAAATAGCTAACATAGAGCTCACAATTTCTTGTGTGAGTGATATCAACAAAATAGCTAACGTTGAGCTCACAATTTCTTGTGTGAGTGATATCAACAAAATAGCTTACATAGAGCTCACAATTTCTTGTGTGAGTGATATCAACAAAATAGCTAACGTTGAGCTCACAATTTCTTGTGTGAGTGATATCAACAAAATAGCTAACGTTGAGCTCACAATTTCTTGTGTGAGTGATATCAACAAAATAGCTAACGTTGAGCTCACAATTTCTTGTGTGAGTGATATCAATAAAATAGCTAACATAGAGTTCACAATTTCTTGTGTGAGTGATATCAACAAAATAGCTAACATAGAGCTCTCAATTTCTTGTGTGAGTGATGTCAACGAAATAGCTAACATAGAGCTCACAATTTCTTGTGTGAGTGATATCAACAAAATAGCTAACATAGAGCTCACAATTTCTTGTGTGAGTGATATCAACAAAATAGCTAACATAGAGCTCACAATTTCTTGTGTGAGTGATGTCAACGAAATAACTAACATAGAGCTCACCATTTCTTGTGTGAGTGATGTCAACAAAATAGCTAAAATAGAGTTCACAATTTCTTGTGTGAGTGATGTCAACAAAATAGCTAAAATAGAGCTCACAATTTCTTGTGTGAATTCAGTGGATGTAAACAAGATATGCTATGTTTAACTGATCACGTCCTGTGAGATTAAAGTGCCAACAAAATAACATTAGCTGAACTACTCCCTTGTATGGAAATAAAATATCAACTAGACAGTTGTGATGAGATAACCAGTTCATGTGGAGAGAAAGACCAACTCAATTTAATATCTTAGAATAACAATTTTATATCAGAGAAAAATTATTTCAAAAGAAAACTATTATGAGCTAATTTAACATTAAAGAATTCACTAATGTGTGCCATTAAATACCAAATTAAAACGGTTGATTTTTTTTACGTTTTTAGAAGTTACGGATAATCTTTCATCAAGCCTGACGTCACTAAAATAGTTTCGGTTTATTAAATAGAAAATGTCAGCAGTCTGATTAATGAAAAGAAGAAAAAAAAGCCATGAAATCAATTGCCTCGTTTTGAAACTTCCTTCTCGTCCATTGTATGACTGGAGTATCTGCTGGTCCCATTATTCGCTGTTATGAACTTATTGATTTTTTGCTCCTAGTAGACCTCACAGAAGACAGCTCTGATTTCAAGCATCCTCAAATAAGACGGTTACAATAGAAGACACAGCACACAAAGCGTTCATAGTTCAGTTGACAGCTGCAGCTGTTGTTTTTCTTAGAGTAACTTAAATTTAAATTTGTTTCTTAACAAACGCTGTAATGTACATCAAGTAACGTCAAATAAAATTCACCTCACAACAGTCTGTAGCTTTCGTCAAAGGTAACCAAATTGATGTGTTCGTCATAACAAAACGCAATAATTTCCATCAGTGGCGGACTGGAACAATCAGTAGACGAACCATTTCTTTCTTTCTTCTTTCTTTCTTTCTTTCTTTCTTTCTTCACTTCTTTTTGCACCCATTCAGGTGTCTAGGGAGGTACACAATTCTTGTCCTTGCCCTTTTGCGGCTTCATTCATTGTCAATTGATGTTGTAGCGCTTCTTTGATGTTTTCTGTCTTTTTTTCTCTGGGTCTGCCTCTTGCTCTTCTGCATTCTCCTCGTTTTGTACATACTTTGTTTGGTAATAAATCACACTGCATTCTTTCTAGATGGGCAAAGCAGTTTATTTGTTGTTTCTGTACGTGGTTTTGAATTGATTCAATGCCTACTCTTACTTTTGTAACTTCATTTCTCATATTGTTTTTTCCTGGTTACGACAAGCTCTTTTCTCAAACATCTAATCTCTGTTGTGACACGTTTTCTTCTATGATTAGTCGTAAGTGACCATGTTTGGCATTGATAGCACAATGTTGGAATGTACATACTCCGTATAAGACGTTTCTTGGTAGTAAAAAGTATTACTTTGTGTTGCAGTATTAGTAGAGAGTATAGCTGTCAGATTGGGAACCGCGATAGCTCAGTGGTTAGTGAACTAAACTACAAAGGACAAGAGGCTGGGTTCTATCCCAACCGACGGCTTCCGGGTTCACCCAGCCTTTAATGGGTACCGGATTTTTTTTCTGGCAAAGTAAAGCGGCACGGGCGTAATACCGACCACTTTACACCAAAAATCATGTGCTGAAGGTCTGTAAAATTTATGGTCACTAACACCATATGTAACAGAGTAAGCTAGTGTAAGCATTGGGGCAGTTAACTTAGTTGCTAACCAGTAATTTTCCAAGATACAAGTTAAGTTATAAGTCACGTAAGGGTAGTACCCAGAAGTGGGGAAGGAGAGAGGTAGAATTATTGGACGACAGGATGAGAGTTTAGAGTCCATGGAATTTTCCATGCAACAGAAGTGGAAATGCGCAGTGTCTGCAGGGATAGGGGCCTCGGACATAACAATGTCACCCACCGAACTAAGTTAGAGAGGGTCAAGAATTGGCCTGGACATAATAGTTGAGGGGATTTTCCATGAATCTCCACTCGCCCAGTTGTTGTGAGAGTGACCAACACACAGGTAGCATGCATCGACCTCATGGCGTTACTGTAAAATTTCCACGCTCACAACAAGTTGTTGTTATTGTAAGTGACCACCACACGGATGGCATGCGCTGGACTCATGGTGTTACTCTGCCAGGTAAATATCTACCAGGAGATGTCAGTGTCATGAGATAATATTATTCAAAATAGGTCATAGAGATTTCGTGGAAACAAGTTGTTGTCATCAATCTGGCGAAGAGTTCAGGTATTGGTCACAGAAAGATGAGCAAGCGACAAACTCAGGTGACCATGAGAGTCGCGAGTGGTGAATTTGCGACGATCTTATTGGTCACTATATTTGCAGGTAGAAGAGGGTAGTTGGGTACTTAAAGTCCTGCACAACAAGATTTAAAAAGTTAGTCAGGGAGAACAAGATTTTAGAAGATCAGAATTAGATTAGCATTAGATAAGCAGAGACAGTAAGTTAGACAAGAAGCAGTTAAGCAGTTTAGAAACAGTTAGAGTCAGAACAGTTAGAAAGTTAAGAGTAGAAGTTTAGTTAATAAGTTTTTATTGAGTTAGCAAAGTCAGTAGGAATCGTCAAGTTACAGTCATAAGTCAGTGATAGATTATTAAGACAGTGGAGAAGTTATTAGTAGAAGTTAATGAACATATGAACATTAGTGCTGTGCAAGTTGTTTTTACAAGTGTCCAAGAATTGTGTTATATGTGTATGTTCTACAAGTCGTAATAGACAAACTGAATGATGTCTGATGAATAATGTTATATGACAATATGCACTTATGGACATTGCATATTCATCGGTGGTAACCTACGCATGTCCAGAATTTAAGATCCTTAGATTCAGAGAAGTGCATCCACTATAAAGTATCACGGCGAAATAAACTTGATTATCATTAATTGTTCAAGAAAGACTCTGTCATGAATTTACATATTACCTGTTACCTGTTGTAACATCAATGTTGTGATGTGCTGTGACCATTTTAACAAGTTACAACTATACAAGATAGAATAATACAGTTAAAAGAAAGAACATTACAAGTCTATAACACATATTCCCTATACGCCACTTGGCGTGACGGAGCCTCTTTATTTTTTTTTTCTATACCTGTCAGACTATTTGCTTTGCCTTGTTGCATGGCACGCCCATTTCCTTACCCATTTTACCATCTTCAGAGAATATTTCAAAATATTTAAAGTTACTTATTTTATAACAAGATGTTATATTACTGTATTTAAGGTCTTCTTTCGTTCTCCTGTTGTTGTAATTTCTGTTTGTTTTCAGTGCCTATTTTCAACTATTAGCTGGCTTTCTTAGGACAAGGGATGGGGTTCAAACCTAATTGGCAGCTTCTATATAAACCCAACCTTTAACCGGCACCAGGCGTATCAGTTAAAGGGACTGGCTTATTACTGACCACATTACCTACAAATGTGTGGATGGTAACATCAAGATGAGAACTAACACAACATTGTCAATACAGTATAAGGCGTGATTCATTCTTTTTTTTCCGCTGTAATTTTTTGTCTAAAGGAGCATAACATTAAATTCATATCAAAACAACATTTGTAATTTGTAAGTCTAAAGAATCTTACATTTAACGTTAGCCCATGAAAGCCACTGCAGTTTTTTTCTGAAGTAAAAAAAGACATGAGATATATTTAAGTACAACCAATATTGTTGTGTTCATGTTCATAATTTCATTTCAGAAACACGAATAAAAGATTAATTGGAATTATTTTTTAAGCAGCTTGCCTCGATGACACCTTTATAACTACTGTTGTTTGTTATTTCTTTAATGTCTTTCTTTACCGCCATGTACAGGTTTGTCGTTTTCTGGTTTGTGTATATTTACTAGGATGATACTATGCAACCCATTTTTGACAATAGAAACAAGACAAAGAGTTCTTAAATGTTATGTAAAACCAGTCTTAACATATGGATGTGAATCATGGACAATAGGACAACAGACAAGAAGATCACTGGTGTCTGTAGAAATGTAGTTTTACAGAAGAATGTTGAGAATACCATGGACAGCTAAGAAGAGTAATGAAAATGTTCTGAGAGAGGTCAAAGCAAAAAGAGAGCTAATTTCCAATATTAGGAAGAAACAATCATCATTTTTTTGGCCATGTAATGAGAAGAGAACAACTAGAATATATTGTAACAACTGGGAAAATTGAGGGACAAAGAGATAGAGGGAAACAGGGAGAAAAAATACCAGACAGCTTAAAAGAATGGCGTGTCAGAAGGTCAACAACAAAAATGATAAATAATTGTCGAGATCGAAAGTTGTGGAGAGACATGATCACCTACGCCAGCAGGCCCGGTACTTGATGATGTATATTTACTAACTTTGGAGACGAGAAGTCCATTGCTTCTCCTCGCTATTACTTCCTTTACCAACTTAGTGAGCGTGGTATCCATTATTTTGTTTTCGTTCAATTTGGGAACGTCATGATGGGATTAAACCCACCATCATGTTATCTGCAAGCTGGAGCTCTAGCACCACACTAACGCATAATCGTATACTATCACTCATTCTTTTACAAAAATCTAAAATTGTCTTTGTTTTAAAGCTGATGTTGACGTAACCGAAGCTGATGTTGACGTAACAGAAGCTGATGTTGACGTAACAGAAGCCGATGTTGACGTAACAGAAGCTGATGTTGACGTAACAGAAGCCGATGTTGGCGTAACAGAAGCTGATGTTGTAAAATGTTCATACTCAATGGTTTTCACATGAAATAGGTAACGAACAAAAATTGGCTATTGACGGAAATAACCAGTAATGAAGGCCTGCATCCTTTGGAATCATATTTGTAATTCTGTTATTGACGTTTGTAAATTATATGGAAAAGTCGTAGTTTTTGAGAGAATAAACTATCAGGAGCGAGAGAGAGAGAGAGAGAGAGAGAGAGAGCGAGAGAGAGAGAGAGAGCGAGCGAGAGAGAGAGAGAGAGAGAGAGAGAGAGAGAGAAAATAGATTTTATGTCGAATTATAATAAAACAAAAGACAAGAACTTGAGTTGTTCTTTTAAAGAGAATTGTGTGCACAATTTGTTCTGCCCTTATTGCAAGTTTAAAAAAAAACCTAATAGACAGCAAACATTTCTAAATGTCGATTTAATCGTTGTACACTCTGGAAGATATTAACAATTTCTTTACTTCTATCATTTCTGTGAATCTGTATGCTAATGGAAGCGCACTCAAAGTTTTTGTTTAGGTGATCAAATAAAGTCAAAAGAAAGTACACCTTCTTTACCTCAAACAAACAAAAATAAATAAATGCATGTTGTTGTTGTGAAATCGCATTGCAGTAAGAAATTGAGTGCTGTAGTAATTTCAAAATAATATTTGTTTTGACCTTACATTTTAATAGAGAGTTATCATTTTCCCATTCTATATCTCACTTCTCTTCCCCCCCCCCTCCATCTCTCTCTCTCTCTCTCTCTCTCGCTCTCTCTCTCTCTCTCTCTCTCTCTATATATATATATATATATATATATATATAATGACATATTTGTTTCACAGCCCACCTACATCACCCACCACACATTAATTGTAAAATTAAATAATGGAATTCGTATCCGTTAACGTTAGTTACTTCCATCTTTCAAATCATTGGAGATTAAATACGCAGAATGGAACAACATTGTGGAGAATTAAAACAAAGTGATCCTGACTGGAACACACAAGGGACATGTGAACCAAGAATGATAGAAATCGAGAACATAACAATATACTTCTACTGCTGTGCTTAGTTTCCATTGTGAAGCAGCAAAAGAGAGGAATTGTCGGGGGTGCCTGACAGCAACAGAGTTGAAGTTGTCAGCGAATCATAGCTGATGGATTGCGCCAGGAACGGTGATCCAGAAATATTCAGACCCTACCCCACCTTTCTTCGTTGTGCCTCTAGTACCAAACTAACAAGTCTAGTCTAACCAAGCGAGTAGGGATCGAGAGGGAAGATAACCCGGTACTCAAAAATATCATGCTGAAGTCGGATGTGTTGGGCCGAAAGATGCAAATATTACAGTTTTACTGCAAACCACAACACAACACATCCACACACACTGAACGTCCTTTCAACGGCTGATGCCGATGAGGTGTATTTCTTTGGGCATCGGGTGAAAGCAGTCAAGCTAGCAAGATGAATTGCATCCATGTACATAACTGTTAGCAATATCACAATATCTGCGCCCCATTTCTTTTTACAGAATGGCTTCTTTGGGACTATATTTTATATGCAGTCCATATATTTACAAAGACCCTAATAATGTTATTCATATCAAGGCGTAGTTTAAGTGCATTCTGCTAGTGTTGTTTCGTTTAGTGCGATTTTACTACCTCATGTTTATATGTGGGCGTCGGACAGAATGCAGATAGTGATTAGACAATGATGTAGAAGTATTGCAGCAATGACAGCTCAATTCAGCGAAGTGGAACCCTTCGTTTATAATGATAAAGTAATAGGTCAGCAATGAAGAAGGACTGTTCATGCTCGTCTAGAAAAGTTGAAGGTTGGTTATTCGTAGTGGCAGACGGCTGGTGCAAAACAGCAGATGTTAGCAGATATTGTCACGTGTTTTTGTTTTCTTTCGAACGAACAGCCTCACTCACGGCACACGCTGCCGATGTTATATCATTAAGTCTGGCCACAGTAATAGCAAGATGTTGTTGTGCTTTCATGTTACCGAATGTCTTTTCTTTTCTTATTTGACACTTCTCCTCTGATCTTTCCATCAAAATCCTATAGGAATAAAGCTACGCCTCTATTTCTGCTGTCCATGCTACACTATTCGTCTTCAGACTTGCCCACCCCATTTCACTGATGGAGAAATCCCTCAGGGATATTCTACAATTATCTCTATACCCGTAGATCTCTTGCCATTCTTAAGCTCTCCGTATAGTTACTGACCGGGAGCCGCGATAGCTCAGTGGTTAGTGAACTGGGCTACAAAGAACAAGTGGTAGGGTTCGATCCCAATCGATGGCTTCCGGTTCACCCAGCCTTTAATGGGTACCGGATTTTTTTCTGGGAAAGTAAAGCGGCACGGGCATAATACTGACAGCATTACCCCAAAAATCATGTGCTGAAGGTCTGTAAAAATCACGGTCACTAACACCATATTCCCTATACGCCACTTGGCGGGACGTGGGTACTTTACTTTTTCTTTATAGTAACTGACCAGGGATGTGATTAAAGTCCATTCTTCTTAACATGACCCATCCATCTCAGTCTTCGGCTTTGTAACAATGTCTGCTTGGATGGAAGCTCAGTGTAATGATGACAAGTGAGTTGGTTGTTCTCTCTTACAATCTAATGTTCACAATTTTTCGAAGACCGTTCAGATGAAAACATCAATCTCCTTTCACCTCTAGAAGATGCCTTAAGCAGCAAGAAAATAGAAAAATTACACAGACTCGGATGTTATAACCAAAGGTGAGATGGAAACTATAGGGGAGTTTGGAATAGAAATTGTGGTGGCTACCTGGGCCAGATAAAAGAATAGCGTCATAGTTACCGTCCACGCTTTCCTTAATAGGTTTGGAATTGTCGCCTGTGCTGTTGTGTAGGGCGTGCATGGAGCGGCATTGTCAACATAAGTTACCGATGCATTTTGGGAAATGATGTGGCAAGTGGTTGAGCGGATACTGAGAATTTCTGACTGCAATGAAACTGGTTCCAATGATATAGTAAAATAGAATAGAAATAATACAAAGCTGTTAAAAGACATCCACAACATTGGATATATGCCGGATATACCACTAAAATGTATTACCTAAGTTCTGTTAAAGAAATTTAATGTCGTGTACTCGTGTGAGGATCATTGTGCAATAAGACTTATGAGTCATATACCTCAAATATTACTGAGAACCATGAAGCTAAAAGTGGGAAACAAAATCAAATTTAGCTAGATTTTTTTGGTGATTTTAAATATTTTTGAAGGATAAAGTACGAACAGCGCGGTACACACAATACAACAAGTAGAAAGAGCCATAGAATTGAAAACGCAGGTCTATACTTCTGTTTTATCATTTACACTAAAGCATTTGACAAAGTAAAGCATGAAAATAATAAGATTTTAGAGAGCATAAACGTTGATAGCGAAAATTTAAAATTAATAAAATATGTGTACAGGCAGCAAAAAGCAGCTGTAAGAGCTGAGAATTTAGCAATAAACAGAAGAGATAGCTGCAACAAAAAGGAAATATCTTAAATTCACATTTAGCGTAAATTGGTAAATTTTAAACAGGTCAATAAATTAAAATACTTAGAAACGATGATAACATAAGATCGCAGATGTACGACAAAATAGTTGATTCAAACAAGAAAAAAAGAATTTGGAAAATAAGGAGATATTATACAATATATTATTTTTGTCAATAAAAAAGAAAGCGATAAAATGTATCCGTGTTGTGTGAAATCATTCTTGACAAGTAAATCGGCCACAGAAATGTAGTTTTACAGAGTAATGTTAAGAATAATATGGACGACTAAAAATGAGTAACAACTTCTAAAAGACGCCAACGCAGAAAGGAAAGCTTATTTCAAACGTTTGGAGTAAACAAATCATAACGTTTTTGGGAGCTTAGTGAGAAAGGAACAGCGGGAATAGAGTGATAGGTGCAAAATTGTTGGGAGAAGAGACAGGGGAATCGAGAAAAGATATGGCTTGGTAGGAAGTCAAAGACTGAACTGATAAACAAATGGCTTGGTAGGAAGTCAAAGACTGAACTGATAAACAAATGGCTTGGTAGGAAGTCAAAGATTGAACTGATAAACAAATGGCTTGGTAGGAAGTCAAAGACTGAAATGATAAACAAATGGCTTGGTAGGAAGTCAAAGACTGAACTGATAAACAAATGGCTTGGTAGGAAGTCAAAGACTGAACTGATAAACAAATGGCTTGGTAGGAAGTCAAAGACTGAACTGATAAACAAATGGCTTGGTAGGAAGTCAAAGATTGAACTGATAAACAAATGGCTTGGTAGGAAGTCAAAGACTGAACTGATAAACAAATGGCTTGGTAGGAAGTCAAAGACTGAACTGATAAACAAATGGCTTGGTAGGAAGTCAAAGACTGAACTGATAAACAAATGGCTTGGTAGGAAGTCAAAGACTGAACTGATAAACAAATGGCTTGGTAGGAAGTCAAATACTGAACTGATAAACAAATGGCTTGGTAGGAAGTCAAAGACTGAACTGATAAACAAATGGCTTGGTAGGAAGTCAAAGACTGAACTGATAAACAAATGGCTTGGTAGGAAGTCAAAGACTGAACTGATAAACAAATGGCTTGGTAGGAGGTCAAAGACTGAACTGATAAACAAATGGCTTGGTAGGAAGTCAAAGACTGAACTGATAAACAAATGGCTTGGTAGAAAGTCAAAGACTGAACTGATAAACAAATGGCTTGGTAGGAAGTCAAAGACTGAACTGATAAACAAATGGCTTGGTAGGAAGTCAAAGACTGAACTGATAAACAAATGGCTTGGTAGGAAGTCAAATACTGAACTGATAAACAAATGGCTTGGTAGGAAGTCAAATACTGAACTGATAAACAAATGGCTTGGTAGGAAGTCAAAGACTGAATTGATAAACAAATGGCTTGGTAGGAGGTCAAAGACTGAAATGATAAACAAATGGCTTGGTAGGAGGTCAAAGACTGAACTGATAAACAAATGGTTTGGTTGGAAGTCAAAGACTGAACTGATAAACAAATGGTTTGGTTGGAAGTCAAAGACTGAACTGAAAAACAAATGGCTTGGTAGAAAGTCAAAGACTGAACTGATAAACAAATGGCTTGGTACGAAGTCAAAGACTGAACTGATAAATAAATGGCTTGGTAGGAGGTCAAAGACTGAACTGATAAACAAATGGCTTGGTAGGAGGTCAAAGACTGAACTGATAAACAAATGGCTTGGTAGGAGGTCAAAGACTGAACTGATAAACAAATGGCTTGGTAGGAGGTCAAAGACTGAACTGATAAACAAATGGCTAGGTAGGAGGTCAAAGACTGAACTTATAAACAAATGGCTTGGTAGGAGGTCAAACACTGAACTGATAAACAAATGGCTTGGTAGAAAGTCAAAGACTGAACTGATAAACAAATGGCTTGGTAGGAAGTCAAAGACTGAACTGATAAACAAATGGCTTGGTAGGAAGTCAACGACTGAACTGATAAACAAATATTGGTTTAGATTATATGATCTGGAGGCGAAGGCGTGTCTTCCAGCTCGAGCTGGAATTTGTCAGCGACCCAAAGCTGATGGATTGCGCCAGGATAGGTGAACCAAAACCATCCAGACGCTGCTCCACCTCTCCGTGGTGTCTCTAGTAACAGATTAACCTGTCTAGTCTGGCCAAGCGATCAGGGATCGAAGAGGTAAGAGAACCCGGTACTCAAATGTCGTGCTGATGTCGGATGTGTTGAGCTGAAAGGCGCAAATAACAGTTATAATGCAAACCACAACACAACGCAGACACGCCCACTTAACGTCCTTTTAAGGGCGGATGATGAAGAGGAATATTCTAGTCTACCATAATACTCTAGAACACTTTAGTCATCGGGCGAACGCAAGCAATCAGCAAGCAAATTATATGATCTCTACATCAACAAACGCTGATGATTGGTGGTGGTGGTGATGATGTTAATGGTGGCATTAGGGGTGGTACTGGTGGTGGTGATGATAGTGATGGTGGTACTGGTGGTGGTGATGATAGTGATGGTGGTACTGGAGGTGGTGATGATAGTGATGGTGGTACTGGAGGTGGTGATGATAGTGATGGTGGTACTGGAGGTGGTGATGATAGTGATGGTGGTACTGGAGGTGGTGATGATAGTGATGGTGGTACTGGAGGTGGTGATGATAGTGATGGTGGTACTGGAGGTGGTGATGATAGTGATGGTGGTTCTGGAGGTGGTGATGATAGTGATGGTGGTACTGGAGGTGGTGATGATAGTGATGGTGGTACTGGAGGTGGTGATGATAGTGATGGTGGTACTGGAGATGGTGATGATAGTGATGGTGGTACTGGAGGTGGTAATGATAGTGATTGTGGTACTGGAGGTGGTAATGATAGTGATGGTGGTTCTGGAGGTGGTGATGATAGTGATGGTGGTACTGGAGATGGTGATGATAGTGATGGTGTACTGGAAGTTGTGATGATGGTGGTGTTGGACACAGGTTAGCTGGAGACCACACGGCGAATAAAGAAACCAGAATGTATAGCACGGTAAGCAACCGCCTGGAAGAAATCCAGCAACGTCCTTGTAACAGACCCCAGTATAAGGGCGTGTTCGCCCTGACCGGTAATCCACCTATGAGAGAAATCCTGACATAAGGTCTGGTAAAGCTGCACCATTCCTGAGAGATATAACTAAGACTATAAAGAACTGTTGCCTTTCAAGAAGCTTAAAGGTCAAAGGTAAAAGAGGCAGACCCGAGAACTTTGTTGAAGATGAGCGCTTTGGAATGCATGCTACAACATACAATGCAACTCAGTAAACGAGCGGGAAATTCGTAAATTCACCATTCAATGCAATATTGTTTTGCCAGGTCCGTCGGAGGACAAGTAAATTATTGGCCATACCACTTGATCTTTTTTTTTTTTCTTTTTGTGAAGTATATCGTACTTTTTTTAAATTATAGCTTTATAATAATGAATTGCTAAACAGTGTAGGCATTTCACTCACGTTAGTTCAATCTAATTCACACTTACACATTTTATACATGTAATTTACATCTAATGCTTTGTATTTTACTCGTCTTACTAAAATATAAAAAGGAAAAAGGGTAGGGTTCGATCCCAACCGACGGCTTCTGGGTTCACCCAGCCTTAAATGTGTACCGGATTTTTTTCTGGGAAAGTAAAGCGACAGGGCGTTATACCGACCACATTACCCAAAAAATTTTTGCTGAAGGTCTGTAAAATTTATGGTCATTAACACCATATTCCCTATACACCACTTGCCATGACGGGGGCCCTTTACTTTTTTTACTTACTAAAATATAAATCACACATAAACATGTTATGTCATTCACTCGTCTTAGACAATCATTAAACACCTTATGTCATTCATCTGTGTTAGCCAAATATTAAAATTATCACTTTACACTCGTCTATTGAGACATATTCCACACCTGAACACTTTGTCCTTCCCGTTTTGTTTAAATTTGTTTACTTCAATCGTCGGATAAGTTAAAGCACTTTCAGAAATCATAACCGAGAGAGCACACATCAATGTCCTCGAGAAGGCTTTGAGTCAAGTGCAGACACGTGGCTGTTCCATGCTCCATCAGAGCCACTGTAATGAATTCATCATCATCATCATCATCAGCATTATCATCATCATTAGTCCCGTAACCTTGACGGCCGTTGAAACGGTCTTGACGACGACATCCCCTCCCTACCCCTCTACCTCCACAATTAAGAGCTGCTTTCTGAGATGTGGCGAAGGTTAATCATGTCCATTTTCTCATCGCGTCCTCCCAACTCTTCTTCTGTCTGCCTCTTGCATTAAATGATTGTCCGAGGTGGTAAAACCTTTTATTTCGAATGCACAAAACTAATCCCAATAATATGACAAGCAATATGAGTGATTATGTGATGTCGTCTTGTCTTTTTACATCAACACGAAAGCGGATTTTCAAGTAAATATAAGGAATGATAGACCCAAATCACTGGATTATAGGAAAAGGGATAATAAATATAAATATACAGCGTGATTTTGTCAACAGTAATTAGTTGAAGAATTCAGAAAGAGATCCAATTAATATTGATTTAAGATTAGCAACACAATCATATTTCATAAATCAGAAGAAATCAGCTTTATAGAAACAGAAAAAAAAAACAAATAAAGATGAAAACATATTAGAAGTGATAACTTATTTGTAATCTGGATATACGTTATAATTTACGAGGACATTTAGAAAAAAAGAACTCTGACTGGCCCAAAACACTTGTAATTAGCATAACTAATGAAACAAACAAGCTGAAACAAATGACGTTATTTAATTCAAACGACATACACGTAGATAGATATGTATTTTAGGACAAAACTACTGAATGTAGATAAAGTCACAAAAAATTATATATGAAAAATCATATTTATTTTCATTTATTTATGTAAGTTTTAAGGAGGAGGGTAATGTGATCCGCATTATGGCAGTGCCGTCTTCGGAGATATAGGACAAAAAGAACCAATAGAAGCTTCTAAACAAAGCTCTGAAACTTGGAGACCTTGAGATAGCCTTTTCTTAGAAGAGATGCTCACACCCCCCTCCCCCATTGAGTAAATGGTTTGATCCTTTAGTTTCTTGATGCCATAAAACATGGTGGGAGACCCATCTAAAATCTAGGTCATAACTTCCAAGTATTTCTCTCCTGTTTCAAACTGAAAAGGCTCGCGAAACATCATGATGACCGTTCTGAGCTGGTCTAACATCCACAGGGATGACCACAAAGAACGTTCTTGTACACGTGGTAACGGCCCACACCAAACCATAACAATCAAAAAGTCACCTTCATCTTGTTGTAGTTTTACGTAATACCGACCACGTTACCCCAAAAATCATGTGCCAAAGGTCTGTAAAATATATGGTCACTATAGTCCGTTCAGATTCGTTTGCCGAGATGTTATGATTTATAATTCAAAAAGTTCTTGATGATTTCACATGATTTTTGGCATACGGTGTTAAAATGTCCAAGTCACGAGAACATATGTGTTACTCGATGTCTAGCTATAACGGTTTTCTTAAAGCGGCGAATTCCTTTGATCGTTGCCCATGTAACTATTATTTTGACCCTAATCAAAATGTTTTACAGTAATCTAGTGCAACGATGACCCATAGGCGTGTCCATAAAATTTTACTTGGTGGCAAGTATACAAATTTTAAATTATATATATAACTTTTGTTCGTAGAGTCAATTTGATATAGTTCCATGCTCTTGGTGTGAGTTTCCCAAATGTTGTCGCTGCCTTTCAAATACGTACATTTAGTTCCTCATCTAAGGAAAGTGTGGCTGTAATAGTGGATCCAAGATAGCTGAACTTCTGTACTGACTCAAGCAGGCTTCCATTCAAAGTAATGGTTGTTGGTTTGCTTATAACATATTTTTGATTGCTTGGGTGGTCTTGAACAATAAACTGTTTAACAAATCAACTAGGAAATTTTGCAAATCAAACTATTTATCTGTAGACTTAATCAGAGTAATGATCATTCAGAATCAGACGAGTCAAATAGGTCGATTACTGCTTTCAGCTGAACAAACAACAAACCATCCTTTTTCCAATATTCCTCTTCTTGTCGTAACACATGATCCTCACATTTTACCCAGTAGTCTTTATTTATATTTGGTAGAGCCTGATTTGTAAGTGTCTCAACATCGCATAATTTGAAAGTTTTTTTTGTATATGCTACGTGTCCTTTAACTTTTGCCCAAACTAGTTCTATAGGATTTAAGTGTGCATGATATGGAGGTAGTCTCAAACATCTATGGCCATGTTCTTGAATTAACTTGTCTATTTTAAATATCTTTGTACGTTGTGTCAGTTTTACAAGGCTAAGCAATTCGGGTTTCAAGTAGCTGTCGTTAACTTGTATGTGTTCTTTTATGAGCCACGTTTTGATTGCATCTTTTGTACTTGATGATGTTGGGATTCTATCTTCTACGTTAACTACGTTATGGTATGAAGCATTGTCCATTATCAGACAAGAAGGTCGATCTAATATTGGAAGGATACTTTTCTCGATCCAGTCTTTAAATATGTGCCCATTCATTTCGGAGTGGTAGTCTCTATTGTCTATGGATTTTGAAATGAAAACGAGATGAGCATTCTGCAACAACCCATTATGTCTGCTACCTGCATGTGCAACTATCAAACGTTACCTTTACTGCTTGGTACTGATCTTTTAATACTTCCATCTGCTAACTGCCATTCCTTTTCATTTGTATGATGAGCGTTGATCCAAGTTTCATCTAAATAAACAATATAATAATCATTTTCGCGCATTTCCTTCACTTCACGTAAATACTTGCTTCTAAGAGCTACTAGATGTGGCTTCTCACAAATAATGTTTTTTCCACCAGCATACTTTCTAAAGGTGAAGCCTGCACTTCTTAATATTTTCCATAATGAAGTTTTGATATTTCAATGTCGTTGTTAGTTTTCAGCAAAGCTTCAACTTTCTAAGTGTCACTTCTTCGTTTACATCAAACATTCGACAGATTTCTCTTTTTACTAGGTCCTTATCAAAACTGTCTAACGTTTCTTTCCTTCCTTGCTTTCTTGCATTTGTTGGCAATAAATATCCGCTTCCTTTAACTATTCGATCAAATGAACTTTTACACAAACCTAAAATATGCATTGTTCTCTTCTCAGGGTTTGATAAAGAACAATAAAGATGTCCCTTTTTACGCTCTCTGCAGAAGTATTGATAAATCTTTATAGCAATGTTATGCTCAGTAAAATATTTTGCCTTTATATTCATTCTCACATAGACTTGCAGAAGATAATATGGATAGTGCCGCCTCCTTTCTGTAAATATTGAGATTTGCCTCTGAATTATGACTCGAACTCGAGTCTACGGCCGTGATTTTGACGTCACATAATTTCCGGTTTCGGCTAAAATGTCATTTTGTGCTAAACGGGAAATTTCATATGTAACATTTCTTTATAAAAATTTATAGTGGAAACATAACTATTTTAGGACGGTGCGCATTCAGCCGTGAAGGTCATGCCTATATGTTAAAGAATCAGCTGTGAGATGTAAGCATCTACATAATCCCGCCGTGTTTATAATATCGATTAACTTTTTTTAAATATAGGTTAAATAAGGCATCTTTGAAACTGGATCACATTTCTTTGATAAAAAATATGTTTATAGCGACATTAGTATTCTAAACCTAGCTTCAAAGATCAATGCAAATGAACAATAAGTTTTTGAAAAAAATTAATTAATGTCTAGGCAAACGAATCTGAACGGACTATAACACCATATTCCCTATACGCCACTTGGCGCGACGGGGGGTACTTTACTTTTACTTTGTTATAGTTTGGGCATGTCGCTGACAACAATCAACATTGGCTACATTCTTGAACTACACAGAAACACAGCATAACTTGATTTTATCAAAACGACTACTCTGTTAAGGAAATATGTCAAACCACGTCATGGTTTGTGGGTAAAATAATATTATAGTGCCCATATGTTTTCATGACCGTGGATACATTTGTGGATAATAGTAACTAGTATCGCACCTGACGCCATATTTTCAAGAGGAAAACGTCTATGCATCCAATGTAAGTAGTTTCATGAATACTGATAATGTGTCAGTCGAATAGAAGTTGCTATGTTTTAGGAACTGACATTCTGTATTAGAATCATGGGATCAGTTTCATTGCAAATGGGCATCGCAGTATCCGCTCCACTGCCCGTCCCAGCTTTTCTTGAAGCGTATGCAGATTGATTGTTCTTGTCAAATGTTGATTACACATACATTTGCATTTTCCCACTAAGTACTCCTTATCAACCAGACTACTTTTCCTCCTCTAGACTCATCATCATGTGCCATACCGGTTGACGTAGGCGATCATGTCCTTCCACAATCGTCTATCCACAGTGCATCGTATGAGTTCTGTTGTTGACTGTTTTCCATGCCATGACACCAAGCTATCCAGTATTTTCTCTCTTTGTCGTCTGCGATCTCTCTTTCCTTTTATTTTGCCAGTTGTAACCAAATATTCCAACTTTCGTCTTCTCATGATGTGCCCCAAAATCCTTTAGACTCATCAGTCTCTCAGTATGGACATCCTTGGATTAATCATTCTCCTCCTCTTCTCTTACTGAATATAGAACAAACTTGGCGATGTCCTCTTTGTCCGATTATCAAGCGATAATCAGTGCCAAAGCTGCCAGCGAGCTTTTCGCTCTTTCATTACCGTGTACACCAGTGTATCCTGGTGTACACACACGTTAACGCGCTCACTTTAGAGTCATCAAAAAGCTACATCCATCCCGAAGACTGCTTGTCAATCTTGCCCAGAGAAATTGAAAACTAACAACATTCCTACAGCAGCAATAACATTATTAGAAGTTTCACGTTTAGAGAACAACACAGAAGTAAACGTGGAAATAAATGTGAATTTATTTAATGACATAATGTCTTGTGTAGAACTAAGAATCCACTGAGTGTGAGTTTAACCATTTGTACTGACAGGTCCGTTAGTCACTCTCTTCTTATGAATAATCGCATTTTGGGGGGCCTGAGTAGCTTAGTTGAGAAAGTCACCCCACTGAGCTACCGACAACCTGTGTTCGATTCCCGCTGGTAGCAGTGGCAGTTGTACTCGTGGTTGGAAAAAAAGAAATACACCCGCGGACGACCCAGCCGCTGGCAGAAATGGGTACCAGGGTATTACTCTGGGAAGATAAGGAATGCCGCCTCGTATAGTGAGTTTCGATGCTTGATGCGACACTATTCAGAAGTCTCCGAACATTCTGGATAGGCGGCCGAGCACATATGGGTGAAAACTCGCGTGTTAAGACGCCGATTCAAATCTCGTACTTTACCTTTACCTTACCTTTACCTTTATCTTACATTTACTTTTACCTTTATCTTTTATTTACTTTTACTGTACCTTATTTTCTTACCTTATCTCACAGTCAGCAAAGTTGGAAAGGGTAATGGACTATGCGAGCTGCGTGTGGATGCACCAGAGAGGAGACAATTCTTGCTATACGATTGTTGCACGACCGTCCAAGCAATCAAGTACATGTAAGCGGAAACATATATGACGGAAGCATGCAATTAAATACATCCACTGCTACCATTATATAAAACAAAGAGTCAGACAAGGCTGTGTTCTGTCACCGGATTTGTTTTCACTTTGCAGCGAATATATTATGAGATCAATAGTAGACACAAAAGGAATTGAAGTCAATGGTCACAACATAAATAATTTGCGATATGCGGATGACACAGTCTTAATAGCAGAGACAGAGAATGAACTACAAGAAATGATAGACATAATAGTAAAAGAAAGCAACAAGAAAGGTCTCAGTATGAATAGTAAGAAAATAGAAGTAATGGTTATATCGAAGAAACAATCACCACCATCATGCAGCATAAAAATAAACGAGACAAATCTGAAACAAGTGCAATGTTTCAAATACTTGGGCACAATAATACCATCAGATGGGAGATGCACCACAGAAATAAAAAGAAGAATAACTCAGGCCAAAATAGCATTTCAGAATATGAAAAATATCTTATGCAACAAATCTATGTCAATAAAAATGAGAAAGAGAGTTCATCGGTGCTATATAGAACCAATTCTGACCTATGGAAGTGAATCATGGACAGTAGACGAACAAATGAAAAGACGATTAGAGGCCACAGAGATGGGATTTCTCAGAAGAATGTTGAAAGTTCCCTGGACAGCTAAAAAGATCAATGAGGAAGTTCTCAAAGAGGCCAACACAAAAGTGGAGCTCATAAAAAACATCAGAAAGAAGCAATCAACATTTTTCGGGCACAACATGAGAAGAGGAAAGTTGGAATACTTGGTTACAACTGGCAAAATAAAAGGAAAGAGAGATCGCGGACGACAAAGAGAAAATACTGGATAGCTTGGTGTCATGACATGGAAAACAGTCAACAACAGAACTGATACGATGCACTGTAGATAGAAGATTGTGGAGGGACATGATCACCTACGCCAACCGGTATGGCAAATGATGATGACTGCTACCAGATTTACAGGTACATGAATGACAACCACATTTAGAGCGGGGAATCGTGGCTAGCAAAAGCTGAGACAACACTACCGGGCGTATAGAATAAGGAGGATAAACCTACTGGCAGGGTTTGGATTGATGTGCATGACTGGAGCAGACTATCCAATGTTGCATTCAATTATATAGTAAATACCATGACTGATTGCAGGGAATGATTTAGTCGGAGATGAAATAAGGTAATGCACTTCACTTCACTCCCAACATCCAGACCCGACCAGCTGCACTGATGGCTCAGTAATAAGGTGTGCAATGCGGCTGTGTTTCTGTTGTGTATTCTAATGAAAAGTTAATATACGAGAAGGCGCAGGTGCCTACAAGTCTACTACCTCCAGCTCACGCATGGAGATTGTGGCTGTCACAGAAGCTATCTCATGGCTGATTAAGAGACCAAAAACACATGCGGTCATCTTAACTGAGGCACAAAGCATTCACCACCGAGTTGACGAGAAATCACTCTTCAGGGAGTGGGCGCACATACTAGACATGGCCCACATTAACAGCGAACATATATATTGCCCTGGACACAGGGGAGTTCATGGAAATGAGATGGCTGACAAGTTGGCGGGGTCTGCCATTGCGCAAGAGACCTTAAAAATTGACATGTTTGACATTTACGAGGGATTAATAAGAACAAATCTCACAGATAAACGACACAGACTATAACCCACCTTTCAGAAGAATCGTGGAACATAGCGCCACGAAGGGCGAATGCATGAAAAGGATCGTTGCGGAAAAGAACGCAACATGTCAATCAGTGTAAGACATGAAAAATCAATATACGAGCACTTCGATGGTCGCTGAACGGGTTGCAGTACGGGTACGGGAATGCCTCGACTGCCATAATACCAGTAAAACCAAACACTAAATCGCACTCAAAGACGATTTCAGACGTGACCACAATGCACAATAACTGACACTTAGACTCATTCAAGATCTCTTTGGTGTAGAGTGCAAATTTATTAATGTCTGAGAGTTGTAGTTCAGTAATTTCACCGCCTTTAGTCATTCCTCCTGGTTCTTTCTCTACACTCGGTTGTCACTTTATAATTGTTATGTTGTGGTCTGGACAGCACAAATGATAACCATGAGATTCGTGTGTCACTATCGTGATCTATCATTTTTTTTTCTACATTTCTGAATTTTATCAGTCACTATATGCTGTCCTATGTGCATATGATTAATTGATAGCTAATATGATTTATATTTCATTGTATATTGTCTTTCTCTAGTATGTCTAGCATTATTATCTATCTCCACTTCAATTATGATCTTTCTGTTGCGTGAGTTTACTGGAATTCCTAATATGTGAGCCTCATGTCAGGTCTCGGCCGGTCCTCTAAACATACAGACCATGATGTATCTCATAAGTCAGGACTCAGAAATTTTCCCCAAATTGTGTTGCCAATCAATTTTCACAAACATTCAATGGCAATTCAAAAGGTTGGACGCATCCACTATTAATCTCTAACCCTATCCTGTGAGGGGCGTTATTTTCTTTCTAGCAATTACTGAATTACCTTTTATATTAGTCCGACTTTATGATAGTGTCCGATTATTTTAGTGTGCAGGGTCATTATTTCCTTCCGCTGGCCCTTGTAAGTACCTGATTGTATCAGTCACTATGGGTCTCACGAAAGTCGGTATTCTGAGACTTTTTCAAGAGTTACTCTGTCATAATATAAACAACGTCAGTCTCACTATTTCATAAACATTCCGCTTTATCTAAGAACATCATCATCACGTACCATGCCTGCTGGCGTAGGTGATCATGTCTCTCCACAACTTTCGATCTCGACATTTATTTATCATTTCTGTTGTTGACCTTCTGCCAAGCCATTCTCTTAAACTGTCTGGTATCTTTTCTCTTTGCTTCCCTTTATCTCTTCGTCTCTCAATTTTCCAAGTTATCACAATACATTCCCGCTGTTCCCTTCTCATTGTACGGCCAAAAAAATGACTTGTTTCTTCCTAATATTGGAAATCAGCTCTCTTTTTGCTTTGACCTCTTTCATAACATTTTCATTAATCTTCTTAGCTGTCCATGGTATTCTCAGCATTCTTCCGTAAAAGCACATTTCTACAGCCTCCAGTGATTTTCTTGTCTGCTGTTCTATTGTCCATAATTCACATCCATATGTTAAGACTGGCTCTACTTAACATTTAAGAACTTTGTTTCTTGTTTCTATTGTCAAAAATGGATTGCACAGTATCTTCCTCATTTTTTGGAAAGCTGCTTTTGACTGAGCCATTCTGCATCTCACTTCAGTTATACATTTACCATCCGAGGTTAACATTGTTACCAGATATATAAATTCATTTACCTGTTTCAATATTGTTCTACTTGTCTATATTGTGTATTGCGGTAATGTTTTTTTTTCTTTGTTGTTACCATTACTTCTGTCTTTTTGCTTTTAAGACTATCTAACAGCACACAAAGTCAATATTGCTAGAATGGAGATATTGGGTGACCAGGACTTGCTTCAATGTCTACGTCAAAAACTAAGAACTAACATGGAAACAAAAAAATGTCTTTAGGAGCATATCAAATACATGAAGAGAAGTGAACAATTTAGTTGCAAGTACAGATGACACTTATTTTAAAACACAAGGTTTGACATATATTCCATCATTAGCTTTAATAACCCTCTCTTTTATTGATATCACCGACATTGACTGTTCGCTAACAAGATATGTAGTTTTAGCTCATAGCTCGCCAGTATTAACTTGTCATTTATACTGGAACTGGCAGAAAGTACGCTTAATAAGCTTGTCCAATTAGTGTGATAGCTGTGTCACGTTGGTTGCGTGTGACCAATCATTAGTTTGCTTTTGTCGGAGACTTTGACAAAGTGACAGATTGGCAAATACTATATTTTCTCAATTTAAGAAGTGAAGAATTTCGTTTTTAACAAATATTTTTTTAAAGAATAATTCACTCTCTTTGACATTAATTCAACGACTTCTGTAATTTTGTCACTTGCGGTCCAACACAAAGTAATGATATTGCTGAAAAGTATGTAGCTTTTTTTTTAAAAAGTCGATTTCCGAATCGTTATGGCACATAAAGTAAGCCGCAATAGGAAAGTGGTTAGTCAACTGGACTACTGATGACAAGAGGTCTGGTTAGTCAACTGGACTACTGATGACAAGAGGTCTGGTTAGTCAACTGGACTACTGATGACAAGAGGTCTGGTTAGTTAACTGGACTACTGATGACAAGAGGTCTGGTTAGTCAACTGGACTACTGATGACAAGAGGTCTGGTTAGTCAACTGGACTACTGATGACAAGAGGTCGGGTTAGTTAACTGGACTACTGATGACAAGAGGTCTGGTTAGTCAACTGGACTACTGATGACAAGAGGTCTGGTTAGTTAACTGGACTACTGATGACAAGAGGTCTGGTTAGTTAACTGGACTACTGATGACAAGAGGTCTGGTTAGTTAACTGGACTACTGATGACAAGAGGTCTGGTTAGTCAACTGGACTACTGATGACAAGAGGTCTGGTTAGTCAACTGGACTACTGATGACAAGAGGTCTGGTTAGTCAACTGGACTACTGATGACAAGAGGTCTGGTTAGTCAACTGGACTACTGATGACAAGAGGTCTGGTTAGTTAACTGGACTACTGATGACAAGAGGTCTGGTTAGTCAACTGGACTACTGATGACAAGAGGTCTGGTTAGTCAACTGGACTACTGATGACAAGAGGTCTGGTTAGTTAACTGGACTACTGATGACAAGAGGTCTGTTAGTCAACTGGACTACTGATGACAAGAGGTCTGGTTAGTCAACTGGACTACTGATGACAAGAGGTCGGGTTAGTTAACTGGACTACTGATGACAAGAGGTCTGGTTAGTCAACTGGACTACTGATGACAAGAGGTCTGGTTAGTTAACTGGACTACTGATGACAAGAGGTCTGGTTAGTTAACTGGACTACTGATGACAAGAGGTCTGGTTAGTTAACTGGACTACTGATGACAAGAGGTCTGGTTAGTCAACTGGACTACTGATGACAAGAGGTCTGGTTAGTCAACTGGACTACTGATGACAAGAGGTCTGGTTAGTCAACTGGACTACTGATGACAAGAGGTCGGGATCGATCCTGATCGACGACTAGGTTAAACCAGTGTTAATGGGCACCAGATTTTTCTTGGAAAGACGACACTAACGTAACACTGACCACATTACCTAAGATATATGTCGGCGGGCAAACAGGACAGACGCCACTATTCCACTTCTGTTTTTCATATCTTATCATATGTCACTCTTTCTAGATGGGCAAACCAGTTAATTTGTTGTTTCTATATGTAGCTTAGGATTGGTTCAATATCTACTCTTTCTCTTTTAATATCATTTCACACTTTGTCTTGTCTGTTCACTCGAAGCGCTTTTCTCGGACATCCCATCCCTGGGGAACTACAGTGGGTAAATGTTTATGAGAGTTGTCAAGATGAGTTAATAGCTGTTCTAGGGTTTAAATCAAACTTGCAACAACAAAAAAGTGAATGAATTCGATCCCAAAGCAAAAGACTGCATTATTCACTGATACTATCCAGTATGCCAGTAGGACTCGTCCACCTACACTTTAAGTGATATTTAATTTTCTGATGAATTACATCGAATCAGCAGTGACGCATTTCTGGTACGATATGTATCAGTCATTTAAATTTTGATCATTTTTCGAATTTTACTAATATTTGCTTTTACGTGTGTTTGCGAGAGCAGATTATTTAACCAATTTGTCTCCATATTCAGAGTTGACAAAAAACAGCATGTAGAGGAATGATATGATTTTGGTCTTAACAAACACTCGTAGTCAAATCTAAATAGTTATTTCATGGATGAAGGAGCGACCATAACTTTAAACATCTTATTAATTCGATTATTTTATTGGACACAAAAAATGAACATAATTTTTCTATAGTTAAAATGTTCTCTTGAAAACCTGTATGTGGGGTCGCGAATCCATAAAGTTTGACAACCTCTCTCTTACACCATGTCAACATATTTTTTACAATAAAACTATACTAATTATTAAAGCAAAGAAAACTGAAGCGCAGTAATAAAATAACGTGCTAGTTAATTGATTAATTGTTTCCTCATCTAGAATACATCTACGATACAAGACATTCAACATAAGTACATTGATGAGATTTGCTATTTTCAAATGCCAGGATGGATGCAATTTCGTCTTTGCATATAAATTTGGGGCGTGGTCATATACAGAATTAATTTTTACATCAACTTGGATAACACTCAATTAGAGTTATCGTTGCTGACATTTTATATCTGCTTTTATTCGAGTGGAGTTAAATTACGAAAAGACAAGTAATTATAGAAGATAATTAATCTTATTGAAAATGATCTCAAAATATCAAAAGTTTTTAAAAAATATATAGCTTTTCATACGCATACATAATTTAGAGCGCGTAATGTGGTGAAACAATTATGGAAGGAAAAATGCACATAAACTACAGACAATATACATATAGATAGACAGACAGAATCACGAACGGTAGGAGGTTAGATGATTTATAGATAGAAAGACAGATGAATATATGGACGGATAGATGCATGGACAGACATATAGTGAGATGCATAGAAGGATGGGCTGTGCCCGTGTTTTTGTGCAGTGGGGTTATGATGTCATCAGCAACTTTCACACAAGCTTTTAGTCTTAGTAAACGATTACAATTACTATAATTTTGACATCGTCAAATGTATTTATGTCATCGTTACATTAACAATATTTTTTATTGCAATCCATTACTTTCTGGATTCCTTATTTTTGAATATTCTATAATTTATTGGTGTTCTTTACGTGTCCCTTCCAATACGAACAGCACACAATGTATGTAGGCGATTGCTTTCATAATACATTCCATTGTGAGGGTAATGTGACAGCATTAGAATTAAGATCTGGTGTATTGTACTTTCAGTTTCATTTTCTTCAGAACTAAGATCTGGTTTCGAGACCACGTCAATCATGTGATAATAAAATCCCGCAAAGGATTAGTTGCCTTGAAGGTCATGGCAGCTGCCAACATCGAGCAGAGGCTACTTACACTTCTGTTCCAGGGATTAGTACTCGCACCAATCGAGTATGCCCTGGCAATTCTTACTGTCAGTACGACTCAAATTGATAGGCTGGAGAAAATACAGAATGAAGCCATGCTCATTATCTTGGGATGTACAAGGGACACTCCCTGTGTAGCAATGAGGTATCTTCTTGAATTTTCAACTATGGATGGCAGAATCAAGATCTGGAGAGCACGAGCATACCTGAAGATTTGTGCAGATAAAGAGCATCCATTGCACCACGTGTTCAACACATAGAAAGGTGCAAGGCTAAAGAGAGGCAAATCATGGGTGGGCCGAGCAGAAGATGTCATCAAACAGGTCTATGGGCTTACCAATAACAACGTTGGCGAGGAGTTGATACCGGTGCCTACGTCATTCAAGGGGACTTTCTCGTGTATTGTCACACTCGACAGGAAAAGTAGGGAACAGAACCCGGTCGTGGTTAATGCAGAGGTCAACGGTCTCATCTGCGATAACACCGATGAGAAAGATGAAGTCATCTATACAGACGGATCTGTACGACGACACCAAAGAAGTGCATGGACATTTACAGCACGCTCGGCAGGCAGAATAGTCAAAGAAGACAGTGGTGCATACGGTGTGACCACGAGTAGCATGACAATGGAGGCGATGGCAGTGACCAAGGCATTCAAATGGTTAGAGTCATAAGATTACACTCACACCTGTATACTGAGTGATTCGATGAGTATAAAAAAAAGTGGAGGCGGGCTCTGTACGCATGCAATGGGTAGAGTCTTTGCAGAAATCCAAAAAATGTAAATTCACCTTTGTCTACGTCCTTAGACATGCGGGAGTAAAGGGAATTGAAAGAGCGGACAGGTTGGCTAGCTGCGCTGTCGTTGAGGACGGTCAAGCAATGGATCGGGGGGACATAATCAATGCCCTCCGAGATGTGGGAAGAGCACAGGACTTCGACAAACACAGATCAACGTCACTTCTTCGGATGATGGAAATGGGAGTTAAGTTGGGCACAGCCAGAAATGAGAAACTTGGTGGCCGTGTAAGAAGACTTATCAACCAACACAGAACTGGAGTCGTCAGTCGCTGGACACTGAGGGAATTGCTGAGGAGGGGATCTGAGCGCCTATGGATATGTTCGGAGTGCAATGATGATGACCCACAAATAACTCAATAACTCAGTAAGATCTGGTGTATTGTACTATCAGTTTCATTTTGTTTAGAACTAATATCTGGTGTATTGTACTATCAGTTTCATTTTGTTTAGAACTAATATCTGGTGTATTGTACTATCAGTTTCATTTTGTTTAGAACTAATATCTGGTGTATTGTACTATCAGTTTCATTTTGTTTAGAACCAAGACCAGGTGTATTGTACTATCAGTTTCATTTTGTTTAGAACCAAGACCAGGTGTATTGTACTATCAGTTTCATTTTGTTTAGAACTAAGACCAGGTGTATTGTACCATCAGTTTCATTTTATTTATAACTAAGATCTGGTGTATTTAGTCATCTACACATATGTACTAATGGATCATCTTAGATAAGTCTCAAATAATTTAACAACTTTGTTTGGCTTACATTTGTATTTAAACATCAATTGTTATTCTCTTAATGTCTAGGACATCTCCCTTTTATTTTATCATTTCATTTTTTTATGGAGGCGAAGGCGCGCCTCCCAGCACCAGAGCTGGAAGTTGTCAGCGACCCATAGCTGATGGCTTGCGCCAGGATCGGTGAACCAAAACCATCCAGACCCTGCTCCACCTCACCGCGGTGCTTCCAGTAACCGACTAACCTGTCTATTCTGGCCAAGTGAGCAGGGATTGAAGAGGGAAGACAACCCGGTACTCAAAAATGTCGTGCTGTAGTCGGGTGCATTGGGCCGAAAGGTGCAAATATAACAGTTATACTGCAAACCACAACACAACGCAGACACGTCCACTACGTCTTGTAAGGACGGATGATGAAGAGGAATATTCTAGTCTATCACGATACTCTAGAATACTTTAGTCATCAGACGAACGCAACCAACCATTTCTTATTATTCTTCTTATCTGTCTTTGACATACATGTCTCGCTCAATTGTAGTAGAGTTTATCCTTATTTTATTGTCTGTATGTGTTGGTCTACTTTTCTGAAGAGGCCGCATGTAGGCTGAAACGTTAGTATTTTGTTGTGTTACTTTTTTGTAAAGCTTTCACCAAACCTTGACTTCCGTTACTAAGATGGTGGAACTAGTTCACGTTCTCTCGATCGCTGCAGAAAGTGCATTCGGCGTCTGATTAATTCCGATTCTCCATTGCACTTTTCCGCGTTAGTCAAAATGATGATCTACTTAATACATCTGCGCCGATAAAGCGGAGTCGTACGGCGGCAATATTCCTTTTTGACAAATCAAGTGTTGTGAATGCGACCTTCAACCGTCTAGACTTTATCTGCGCTTTACTTCACATTGGTGCTATTCATGACCGTTGTTGGAATTGCTTGACGCAAGTTATTTACATGTTACTCATTAATGTGAACTGCTTCGTCAAGTCAGCCGCAGTTTTATCTCTTTAGGGCATTTTTACCGTGTTTTGTTCGTCGTAGGCTGCATTCACTAGAGTAATCAGGAATCTAAAGGGCGCAGACATTTTTGTGTGTGCTACGTCATCGTAATGGCTCATCATATATCCCTAGACCGGCCATACGCTAATCTTACGGTCTGTTGTTTGATGTGCAACGGGGATTTTCTGACGACTAACTGTGTGTTTATATGTTCGGAATTGGAGTAAAAAACGATGACCTAATATCATCACGTGCTATACATTAAAAAAAATATGACGATCATCATTTTCAGGAGGACGTGAACTTCCGGTATATGGTGGATAGGCGGCAGGAATCATTGAAGGATATGTATGGAAAGTGTTCCTATTTACACTTTCCTCATATTCCAAGTCCCGCTTGTTGCAGGAGCTACTGAGTTAAGTGCTCTGTGCACGCCGTGAGCTGTGTGTCTCACCCGTTTTGATCATGTTTCGATATTCCAATTATTTACGATGAATGAGGATATCGCATGCCTGGGAACAGTTGGCTGTGTTCACTTTCTGCGCAGTTTCGTCTTATGTCTTTCGGCGTGTGCTGAGACTGCTACGAATGGGGACTACAGTTACATTTCTTTGTGTGGGAGATGATATAATAATTTGGATGATTACGCTGGCACGGGCGGTTGAGCCTTTATGGATTTTAATTCTTTTACAGTGATGCCGGGGCCTTCCATAACCAAAGAACCAAAAAAACATGCCTTGTTGGAGTGAACGTTACTCATATCCACTTGATCCTTGCTACCAACTTTACCGCAGCATTGCAATTATTTGCCTGTTCCCTGTCGATAAAAGAGGGTAACCCAAATATTAAAACTCTCACGTGGGAGACAGATTTGTTGGGCCGAAAAAAATGCGAAATTTCTCAACTCAACTTCCTACAAACATTTAGAGGGCGGACGATGAACAGGAGTAGTCTTCGAGTAAACGTAGAAGAAGAAGATAAAATAAAACCATTTGTCGTGTAGCTACCACCTTCTATAGATACCACCTTTTATACATACCACATGTTATAGCTCCCACCACTTATAGCTAAGCTAACATCTATTATAGCTACCACCTCTTATAGCTATCACCTCTTATAGCTACCACCTCTTATAGCTACCACCTCTTATAGCTACCACCTCTTATAGCTACCACCTCTTATAGCTACCACCTCTTATAGCTATCACCTCTTATAGCTATCACCTCTTATAGCTACCGCCTCTTATAGCTACCGCCTCTTATAGCTATCACCTCTTATAGCTACCACCTCTTATAGCTGTCACCTGTTATAGCTGTCACCTGTTATAGCTACCACCTCTTATAGCTACCACATCTTATAGTAATCACCTCTTATAACTACCACCGCTTATAGCTATCACCTCTTATAGCTATCACCTCTTATAACTACCACATCTTATAGCTATCACCTCTTATAGCTGTCACCTCTTATAGCTATCACCTCTTATAGCAACCACCTCTAATAGCTACAACCTCTCATAGCAACCACCTTTTATAGCTATCACCTTTTATAGTTACCACATGTTATAGCTCCACCCTTCTTATAGCTCATACCTCTTTAAATTACTACCTTTTATAGCTACCACTTTTGATAACTATCACCATTTTTTTAGCAAACACCTTTTGCATTGGGGGCCTCGGTAACCTAGTTGGGAATATCCCCCGACAAGGCTACCAACGCTCAGACAACTTGTGTTCGATTCCATCTGGAAGCAATGTGAATTGTACTCGTGGTTGGGAAAAAAAAATACCTCCGCGGTCGACCCAGCTGCTAGCAGATATGGGTACCAGGGTAGTACTCTGGGAGGGTGATGAATGCCGCTCGCATCGTGAGTTTCGATGCTTGAAGCAACACTATCCAGTTTTAATTCCCCTACTTTACTTCTACCCCTAGCATCTACCACCTCTTACAGTTACCAACTTGTATAGCTACCACCTCTTATAGTTACCAACTTTTATTGCTGTCATCTCTTATAGTTACCAACTTGTATAGCTACCACCTCTTATAGTTACCAACTTTTATAGCAACCACCTCTTATAGTTACCAACTTTTATAGCAACCACCTCTTATAGTTACCGACTTTTATAGATGTCACCTCTTATAGTTACCAACTTTTATAGCTACAACCTCTTATAGTTACCAACTTTTATAGCTACAACCTCTTATAGTTACCAACTTTTATAGCAACCACCTCTTATAGTTACCAACTTTTATAGCTACAACCTCTTATAGTTACCAACTTTTATAGCAACCACCTCTTATAGTTACCAACTTTTATAGCTACAACCTCTTATAGTTACCAACTTTTATAGCTACAACCTCTTATAGTTACCAACTTGTATAGCTACAACCTCTTATAGTTACCAACTTTTATAGCTACCACCTCTTATAGTTACCAACTGTTATAGCAACCACCTCTTATAGTTACCAACTTTTATAGCTACAACCTCTTATAGTTACCAACTTTTATAGCTACAACCTCTTATAGTTACCAACTTTTATAGATGTCACCTCTTATAGTTACCAACTTTTATAGCTACAACCTCTTATAGTTACCAACTTTTATAGCTACAACCTCTTATAGTTACCAACTTTTATAGCTACAACCTCTTATAGTTACCAACTTTTATAGATGTCACCTCTTATAGTTACCAACTTTTATAGCTACAACCTCTTATAGTTACCAACTTTTATAGCTACAACCTCTTATAGTTACCAACTTTTATAGCTACCACCTCTTATAGTTACCAACTGTTATAGCTACCACCTCTTATAGTTAGGGTGTCCGGTTAGCGCAATCGATAGGCGGTTGGCTTACCACGGCAACAGCCGGGGTTCGTACCCTGGCGAGGACACCTGGGTTTTACTAATTCCCTAAAAATTAGTGGGAGCCGCGATCGCTCAGTGGTTAGTGAACTGGACTACGGACAAGGGGTAGGGTTCGATCCCAACCGACGGCTCCGGGTTCACCCAGCCTTAAATGGGTACCGGATTTTTTCTGGTAAGTAAAGCAGCACGGGCGTAATACCGACCACATTACCCCAAAAATCATGTGCTGAAGGTCTGTAAAATATAGGGTCACTAACACCATATTTCCCTATACGCCACTTGGCGTGACGGGGGGTACTTTACTTTACTTTACCTCTTATAGTTACCAACTTTCATAGCTACCACCTCTTATAGTTACCAACTTTTATAGCTACCACCACTTATAGTTACCAACTTTTATAGCTACCACCACTTATAGTTACCAACTTTTATAGCTACCACCACTTATAGTTACCAACTTTTATAGCTACCACCTCTTATAGTTACCAACTTTTATAGCTACCACCTCTTATAGTTACCAACTGTTATAGCTACCACCACTTATAGTTACCAACTTTTATACCTACAACCTCTTATAGTTACCAACTTTTATAGCTACCACCTCTTATAGTTACCAACTTTTATTGCTGTCATCTCTTATAGTTACCAACTTTTATTGCTGTCATCTCTTATAGTTACCAACTTTTATTGCTGTCATCTCTTATAGTTACCAACTTTTATTGCTGTCATCTCTTATAGTTACCAACTTTTATAGCTACCACCTCTTATAGTTACCAACTTTTATTGCTGTCATCTCTTATAGTTACCAACTTTTATTGCTGTCATCTCTTATAGTTACCAACTTTTATTGCTGTCATCTCTTATAGTTACCAACTTTTATTGCTGTCATCTCTTATAGTTACCAACTTTTATTGCTGTCATCTCTTATAGTTACCAACTTTTATAGCTACCACCTCTTATAGTTACCAACTTTTATAGCTACCACCTCTTATAGTTACCAACTTTTATAGCTACAACCTCTTATAGTTACCAATTTTTATAGCTACAACCTCTTATAATTACCAACTTTTATAGCTACCACCTCTTATAGTTACCAACTTTTATAGCTACAACCTCTTATAGTTACCAACTTTTATAGCTACCACCACTTATAGTTACCAACTTTTATAGCTACCACCTCTTATAGTTACCAACTTTTATAGCTACCACCTCTTATAGTTACCAACAGTTATAGCTACCACCACTTATAGTTACCAACTTTTATACCTATAACCTCTTATAGTTACCAACTTTTATAGCTACCACCTCTTATAGTTACCAACTTTTATAGCTACCACCTCTTATAGTTACCAACTTTTATTGCTGTCATCTCTTATAGTTACCAACTTTTATTGCTGTCATCTCTTATAGTTACCAACTTTTATTGCTGTCATCTCTTATAGTTACCAACTTTTATAGCTACCACCTCTTATAGTTACCAACTTTTATTGCTGTCATCTCTTATAGTTACCAACTTTTATTGCTGTCATCTCTTATAGTTACCAACTTTTATAGCTACCACCTCTTATAGTTACTACATTTTATAGCCTTTTGCAGTTACCACCTCTTATATCTATCACCTCTTACAGCTAACGTCTTTTACAGTTACCTCTTTCATAGCTACTGTCGTTTACATATAGAGCCGCGGTCGACCCAGATGCCGAGATCGAAAGTTGTGGAAAGACATGATCACCTACGCCAGCAGGCTCGGTACTTGATGATGATGATCGTTTACAGCTACCACCTCTTAGAACTACCACATTTTATAGATACCATCTCTTATAACTACCATCTCTTATAGCTACCACTTTTAATAGGTACCACATCTTATAGATCCCACGCCTTCAAATGCCACCTCTGATATCTACCACCTCTTATTATAACCACTTTTTATAGCTACTACCTGTTATAACTACCTCATTTTATAGCTATCACCTCTTATAACCACCACCTCATATAGCTGCTACTTTTATAGCTATATCCTCTTATAGCTACCGCCTCTGATAGCGACCTCATCTTTTAGCTACCACCTTTTATTAGTAAAACCTGTTTTAGCTACCACCTCTTATTAGTAAAACCTGTTTTAGCTACCACCTCTTATTAGTGAAACCTGTTATAGCTACCACCTCTAATAGGTAAAACCTCTTTTTAACTATCATATTTTTTTGTGTGTCAAATGTAAATATATACTATAAATAAATGCAATTATGTAGCCCTGTAATACCATTTTATGTTTGTTTTCTATAAAACTGTTTACATTAATATAATTATATTTAGAATTATTTAGACAAGAAACAGAACAGAGAATTGAAGACTTTGAAATGTGGATATATAGAAAAATAGGTAGAATTGGATGGAAAGAAAAGAAAACAAACGATGAAGTCTTAAAACAAACTAAAAATGAAAAGAGAACTACTAAACACAGTTCAAACAAGACAAATGCGATTTTTAGGTCATGTTAAAAGACACAACAGTCTACTAGAAGTAATCTTGGAGGGGAAAATACAAGGTAAAAGAGGCAGAGAGAGAGACCAAGACTAACATGGACGAGTGACATCAAAAGATGGACAAATCAGCCTATGACAACCTGCACCATCAAAGCAAGAGACAGAGTGGAATGGCGCTCCATGGTAGCCAACCTTCGTTGCAGAGATGGCACTCGACAATGATGATGAATTATATTTATTATTTCACGTAGAGCAACATGTTTGCAATTTGTCTTACACATGAGTGTATGCGCACATATACGCTCGCATGCATATCCACATACATACATACATACATGCACACATGGAATACGTGTAACATTTAAGTAAGTTCATTCATTAACATAGCCTTTCGGAGTGTAGTTTGTGTGATTAAAGTGATTGAATATAGTGTTTCTAACGGATTGTAATTTTCGAAAAGTTGTGTAAAGTTTTCTACCAAGGAGGAGGATAAGAACTGATAAGTACTTTTTTTTAAATGTAAACAGCTAAAGTTTTATATTGAGATCGTAAACGATCGCATGTGAGACCCTAGCGATCAAACACGTGTGGGGGGGGGGGGGGCGGGACATCAGTCTGCTAAACCCCCAACGTGTGTTTTTCTTAAGTTAAGCCCTTAACTTACGACTGACTCAGCAGGTCGATAAGGGATAAATGTTTTATACTCAGAGAAATACACAGAAGATGGAGTTTAAAGCAGCAACGATAAATATATGTGGGATAACAAATAAAGAAGTCGAACTTATAGAAGAAATGATGAAAAGGAAAATTAAAATACTAGGATTAGCGGACACCAGAGTAAAAGGACAACAGATAAAGAAAACACACATGAACTACACGAAAATATTCTCAGGAGTCGACAACACAGAAAGAGCAACACACGGAGTAAGCTTTATCATCGACTCAGAACACACAAAGAACATTCTAGAAATAAAATACCATTCAGAAAGAATTATCACAATTAAACTACTAGAAGACGAGCGAAAAACAAATTACATTCAAATCTATGCACCATGCAACAACAATGAAAGAGACAGCGAAGAATTTTATGACACACTGAATGAAATCATTAACAAGATTGACGAAAGCGACGGCATGTTAGTGATGGGAGATTTTAATGGAAGGCTTGGGAAACGCAGCAGCGAGAACAGTGATATCTTAGGACCCTTTGGCGATAAAACAGCTGAAATAAACGAAAATGGAAGCAGACTGCTGGAACTATGTAATCAAAATGATTTATTTATCACCAACACATTCTTCAAACACAGAGAGTCGCAAGTATACACCTGGTACAAATGGAATGACACAACATGCAGAAGCCAGATAGATTTTATACTAACATATTGTCCAACAAAGAAATAACTCTGGAGGCAAAACGAGCACTATGCAATACAATCTTTATCCCAACGTTGTGCTACCAATGCCAGATATGGACCCTAGATGCAAGAACAATAAGAAAAATAACCTCTACAGAGATGAAATTTGTTAGACGAATGATAGGAAACGGTCTGAGAGATAAGATCAGAAATGAACTGAGAAAAAAGCTAGTAATAGCCCCTGCCATAGAATATATAAGGAAACTACAGATAAAATGGTTTGGCCACGTGACAAGGCAGAAAGAACAAAACACAACACAACGAACCTTCAACAAACGTTGTGAGAACACCAGACCCAAGTGTCGACCACGAAAAAGATGGGTCGATGGAATATTAGAAGCACTAGGAAACATAACAGCAGCAGAGGCGATCAGAAGAGCAAAAGACCGCAAATTATATCTCCCCTCGACGCTGAAAGGCAGATGTGGAAGGAAAGAAGCAGAAGAAGAACATAGCCAAAGCTACATATCCATTGTCAGCTGACAATCATGAAAAATCCTGGTCTTGACTCAGACGTGACGAGGCTGCTAAGTTAAATGAAACTTTTAGGCCATTTGTTAAAAAAATTAACACAAGAAAGCCATTATCATAGATTATCATAGATTATCATAGATTATCATATATTAAGTTATAGGTGAATTTCAATGCCCGTAGTAAAAAGAAATGCAAGCGTTCTTGTGTTATTTCTAACGGATTTATTTGTAATGTATTCTTGTGGGAAGAAAGAATAGTCCCAGACGATTGGCAAAAAGCTATCTTTGTCCCATTTTGGAAGAATAAATGAAGCAAAAGGGAGTGTGAAATGTACAGAGGAATATCCCTATTGAGTCAAGTTGGTAAAATGTATGCTAAAATATTGGAGAGGAGAGTAAGATACATAATAGAACCTCAATTAAGTAATAATCAATTCGGATTCAGAATAGGCAAAAGCTGTACTGATGCTATATTTACATTAAGACAACTATGTGAAAAAAACAATAGAATATGACAGAAACCTAAATATAGTGTTTATAGATCAGAAAAAAGCGTTTGATCATGTGGACAGGAACAAATTTGGAAAACTCTAGAAACCTAAGGTGTAGCAGAACAACTACTAGATAATATAATGGCATTATATAAAAACAGCCAAAGTGCCGTTAGAACATCGGAAGGTCTGTCAGAATGGTTTCAGGTTACAACAGGTGTAAGACAAGGATGTGTCCTCTCACCACTCCTCTTCATCATATATATGGACAAAATAAATCAGGAAACAACCTGTTATAGCGTTGTGATGTTCTTTGTTCTTTATCTTTCTATAGTGGCTAGTACTTCAATGATCACAACACACAATATGGTATATATAATAGACTTGCACATAAAGTCTCTCTTCAATGTTCAACTATTAATGTTTATTGGTATGGAACATTGTTCATCAACATCTTCATTTTCTTACAACTTGTGAGTCTACTTACGACATGTAGAATATATGTAACACAATGGAACACAATTCTTGGACACTTGTAAAACAACTTCTACTGATAACTTCTCTAGTGTCTTAATAATCTATTACTGACTTATGACTGTAACTTGTATATTTCTAACTGTTCTTGCTAACTCCATAAAAACTTATTACTACACTTCTAACTTAACTTTCTAACTGTTCTGACTCTAACTGTTAACTGGCTAACTGCCTTTAGCAGTTCGGCCGAAGCCGTTTTAACTGACTCAGTCTACATTCTACTTCTTCTAATTCTCTGGCTTGACTTCTCTGTCCTAACTCCTTCGACTTTAAATACTCCTCAACTCTCTTCTACCTGCGAGATGGTGACCAATAAGATCATCGCAAATTGACCACTCCAACGTGATCTGGTCACTCAATGTTTACGTGTCCAGTGTCCACCATCTGTGACTCACCTGAACTTTCCCATCTTTTGGACAAAGCATCCTGTTTTTCGCCTACTTGGCGACATAATGTTACCTCATGACAATGACCTCTCCTGGAAGTTGGATGACCACTTATTTATTAGCCGGCCAAAGTCATGGGATCAACGCATGCTCATCACAATAACAACCACTAGTTGTTGTGAACATGATGGACACTCGTGGAGCTCTGACAATAACACCACGAGGTCGTTGCATGTTACTAGTCATACCTGGTCCTTTCCAACAACTTTGCTCTTGTGAACCTGGCATGGACATCTAACTTAGTTTGGTGGGTGTCCTACCCCTACCCCTGCAGACACTGCGCTATCTTCTGTTGCATGGAAAATTCCATGGGCTCTTAACTCTCATCGTGTCGTCCTCTATTCTACCTCTCTCCTTCCTCACTCTGACTAACTGTTATTCCTGGAAAATTACCATGGTTAAAATCTGCTGGTCGCCACTATATGATACTGCTCTCGTCCATTCAAAGAGCGGTAACGATTCAGTATCTGCTCTCTTTAGCATACTCTGTTACAAACCAACAATAAGGACAAATCAAATAATAACATAGAGGTAGAAAACTACAACATCAACGAGCTACTCTTCGCAGATGACCAATGCCTAATATATGAGGATGAAAACCTGCTACAACAGCATTTAACATATCTAGATAAAAGCTGCACAAACTACAGTAGGAAAATTAACACAGCAAAAACAGAGGCTATGAGAATAAGCAAATTAAGACACCCATTAAACATTAAGATCAAAGATAAAGAAATAAAACAAGTAGAGGAATTCAAGTATTTAGGCACAATGTTCACAGAAGATGGAAAACTAGACACAGCAATTGACATGAGAATACAAAAGCAAATGCTGTCACATACCAGCTTTCACCATTGCTAAGACATCCAAACATTTCTATGCCAGCTAAACAACAAATGATAAATAGCATTTTCATACCAACTTTGTGCTATGAAAGTCAAACATGGACCCTTTCTAAATCACATTTAAGAAGGATCAATACATGTGAGATGCGATGCTTGAGAAAAGTAACAAACAACACAAGAAGAGATAGAATACCAAATGAAACCATAAGAAAATGGTAGGAACAAAACCCTGCAAAGAATATATAGAACAACAACTTAAATGGTTTGACCACCTGGTCAGAATGAATCTTCACCAATCACCATCAAGGGCGTTCTTCTCGAGAATGCATGGGAAAAGATCAAGAGGAAGACCCAGAAGAAGATGGATCGATGCAGTAACAGAGACATGTAACAATAAAGGAAAATCACTAATTCAGACAGTTCGATCAGGTCAAAGAACGACAAATGATATAACCCCGACACCTTTTAGGTATCAGTGAAAAGAGAAAAGAAAGAAAGAAAGATCATAGATTATCATATATCATCATTCTTCTCGAGAATGCATGGAAAAAGACCAAGAGGAAGACCTAGAAGAAGATGGATAGATGCAGTGATAGAGACATGTAACAAACAACAAAGGAAAATCACTAATTCAGACAATTCGAGCAGTTCAAGAATGA
This sequence comes from Megaustenia siamemsis, assembly GCA_032433765.1. Lineage (NCBI taxonomy): Eukaryota > Metazoa > Mollusca > Gastropoda > Stylommatophora > Ariophantidae > Megaustenia > Megaustenia siamemsis. The sequence continues at coordinate 34,524,345 of JAVIAB010000073.1, read as the reverse complement.
CAAATGATATAACCACGACACCTTTTCAGTATCAGTGAAAAGAGAAAAGAAAGAAGAATCATATATCATCAGGTTTGATACCCGCTCAGATTGAAAGGTCATAAGCTGTTGCTTATTTACCCCAGACCCAAGTCAGGACCTGTGAATCTCTTCCCCTATAATCTTCTATACAAATGTGCTATCATCCTTCACTTTGTCAGGAGACTATTCTATAGATTATCTCAAAATGCGCGTTGCTTTGTTTAATTAACGTCTATTGTCTTTAACTGACTTGTGTTATCGTTCTTGTTTCTTGAACTGCCGTGTGTTATCGCTCTATTACCTTGAACTGTCTTGTGTTATCGTTTTTGTGCCTTGAACTGTCTTGTGTTATCGCTCTATTACCTTGAACTGTCTTGTGTCATCGTTCTTGTGTCTTGAACTGTATTATTTTATCATTCTAGTGTCTTGAACTGTATTATCTTATTGTTCTAGTGTCTTGAACTGTCTTGTCTTATCGTGTCTTGAATATCGTTCTTGTGAACCTCGTATCGTAAATCGTTTTAGTTTGGTGAACGTGTTTTGTGCTTGTATCGTTCTAGTGTCGTGTGAACTATCTTGTATTATCGTTTTAGTTTGGTGAACGGTTTTGTGGTATCGTTCTAGTGTCGTGAACTATCTTGTCTTATCATTTTAGCTTGATGAACTGTCTTGTATTGTTCTAGTGTTTTTGAACTGTCTTGTGATATCGTTTTAGTGTCTTGAAATGTTTTGTGTTATCGTTCTATTGTCTTGAACTGTAATGTGTTAATGCTCTAGTGTCGTGAACTGTCTCGTATTAATGCTCTAGTGTCGTGAACTGTCTTGTGTTATCGTTCTATTGTCTTGAACTGTCTTGTGTTAATGCTCTAATGTCATGAAATGTCTTGTGTTAATGCTCTAGTGTCGTGAACTGTCTCGTGTTAATGCTCTTGTGTCGTGAACTATCTTGTGTTAATGCTCTAATGTCATGAAATGTCTTGTGTTAATGCTCTAGTGTCGTAAACTGTCTTACGTTCTAGCGTTCTATTGTCTTTAACTGTCTTGTGATATCGCTCTAGTGTCCTAAACTGTCTTGTCTTATCGTTCTAGTGTCTTGGACTGTCTTGTGATATCGTTCTAGTGTCTTGAACTGTCTTTTCTTATCATTCTAGTGTCTTGAACTGTCTTTTCTTATCATTCTAGTGTCTTGTTCTGAGAGAGCTAATTTCCAATATTAGGAAGAAACAATCATCATTTTTTGGCCATGTAATGAGAAGAGAACAACTGGAATATATTGTAACAACTGGAAAAATTGAGGGACGAAGAGATAGAGGGAAGCAAAGAGAAGAAATAACAGACAGCTTAAGAGAATGGCTTGGCAGAAGGTCAACAACAGAAATGACAAACAGCTGCCGAGATCGAAAGTTGTGGAGAGACATGATCACCTACGCTAGTAGGCCCGGTACTTGATGATGATGATGTCTTGTTCTGTCTTGTATTATCGTTCTAGTGTCTTAAACTGTATTGTGATATCGTTCTATTGTCTTAAATTATCTTATGCTAGCGTTTTAGTGTCTTGAACTGTCTTGTGTTATCGTTCTAGTGTTGTGAACTGTCTTGTGTTATCATTCTAGTTTCGTTAACTGTCTTGTGTTGTCGTTATTTGTCTTGCAGTGTCTAACGACTGACGATTCCAGTTCTATGTTGGTTGATAAGTCTCTCTCTCTCTCTCTCTCTCTCTCTCTCTCTCTCTCTCTCTGCGATCAAGTCTCATTCAGAGTAGGATTCCAGACTCTCTTATGAAGTCAGCTTTCTGTTTAAGCGATTCGATTGCCCCATATAGCTTCTCTTCCAGGGAGGTGGGTGTGGACCACATTGATGTTCTATTATATTCAGCTGTTCCTTAAAGCCTTTCCGGTCAGCGATAATTTCTTTCTGGTCCCATTTCCTAGCTCTCCAAAATGGGTCAGGGTAACCAGCAATAACTTGGGGTGGACCCCTTCGTGGCACGTGGCCCAGCATTCCACCTGCCTGGGGGGACTCTACAGACACAACAATACGTCTTCTTATACGCCCAATATGTTTCTCGTTTCTGGTAATGCCCATCTTAACTCCCATCTCTTTCATCCGAAGGAGTGACGCGGACTCATGATTGTCGAAGTTTTGTGCCCTTCCTATATCTCTGAGTTCACTGGTGATGTCCACCCGATCCATTGTTTGACCGTATTCATCAACAACGCAGCTAGCCAACCTGTCCGCTATTTCATTTCCCCGTACGCCTGCATATCCAGGGATGTAGACAAACGTGACCTTACGTATTTTTTTACTTCTGCAATGACTCTACCCATTGTTTGCGTGCAGAGCCCGTCTACACTTTTCTTATCATGCTGATCGAATCACTCAGTAAGCTGAGAGTCAAAAGGCGTTTTATGATCATATGTCGTTTTTCTCCATATCTTTACATCGTTTCTCGGCTGGTTATAAAAGAATGTCGAATTGTAACAAGCCTTTGAATCCATTCGCTTTCTTGATTCCTATGTTTGAATCCATTCGCTTTCTTGATTCCTATGTTTGAATCATTCACTTTCTTGATTCCTATGTTTGAATCATTCACTTTCTTGATTCCTATGTTTGAATCATTCACTTTCTTGATTCCTATGTTTGAATCATTCACTTTCTTGATTCCTATGTTTGAATCCATTCGCTTTCTTGATTCCTATGTTTGAATCCATTCACTTTCCTGATTCCTATGTTTGAATCATTCACTTTCTTGATTCCTATGTTTGAATCATTCACTTTCCTGATTCCTATGTTTGAATCCATTCACTTTCCTGATTCCTATGTTTGAATCATTCACTTTCCTGATTCCTATGTTTGAATCCATTCACTTTCCTGATTCCTATGTTTGAATCATTCACTTTCTTGATTCCTATGTTTGAATCATTCACTTTCCTGATTCCTATGTTTGAATCCATTCACTTTCTTGATTCCTATGTTTGAATCATTCACTTTCCTGATTCCTATGTTTGAATCCATTCACTTTCCTGATTCCTATGTTTGAATCCATTCACTTTCCTGATTCCTATGTTTAAAAATGTAAAATCGTAAACATTGTAAAACTCTATATAATGGTAATACGCAAAAATGCCAGCCGTTCAATTTTTCATGATTAAATTAAAAGAGCATCTATTTCTAGAATTCTCTCCCTTGAAAATGAATGAATACAAAAAAATGGTATGATGTCTGCACAATAGCGTTATTGATGCAAATGTTTCTCTTCGTCTCCTGACATTTACAGAGCAGCTGTGAGCGCGTATGCGCATATATTTATGAGAAATATACTGTTTCCGGGAGAGAATGACTGTCATTTGTCTCCGGTGTCTAGAGAATTATGCCTAAGAGATAATTATCCCGGATTACCGAACCTGACCAAGCATACTTTTAATACTATTATTATATGGGCTGTTTAATATGGGCTTTCTGATTTAATTACATCAGATAGGATAAGGGCTTCGCTCACCACGAAGTTAATTGAGCAATGTATAATTATAAAGGTTTGTATTAGAAAAATACGCTCAAAATGAGTGAGCTTCATTTATCGCGTATTATAAATATCACCTCTTCTTCCTCGCTGGGCGAATGTTTATTGAAACATCTCATTGTTAAGTCTCAGAACCTGAACATTATACGGCTAGTGCTGTTCTTGCCTGCTCTATCTTCAGCTTAAGAATTAGATGTAAATTGATGGCTTGAATTACTGTAGTTTTACTGAGTAGCAAAGTTTATGCAACCTACTTAACGGAGAGCTCTATTTAGTTGCTACAGCGCTGCAGATTGCTATAAAGAATTTGCAACATTTATTTGCTAAATAATAATCTAGTATGGCGTTGCTTCAACAAACTATATATTGTTTATCTATTCATTCATCTCTTTCCCTTGGAATCTCTTGCTCTCCATCTTTATCATGGACTCAATGCATTTCATTATTTCCGTCATAGCATCCACGTGTATTGAACTTAGCCTTGATTTGCCAATCCTGTAGCTTGTTCTGTTGGTGAGAGGCGCTTCACCAAGGGACGTAATTATTTTCTTGCATGCATTGTCAATCTTTCTCACCCTTTATAAACTCACGACTCAAGACAGGTCCATTTTTTTATTTCTGCATTTACGCTTTATTTTTGTCTATCTATCTATCTATCTATCTATCTATCTATCTATCTATCTATCTATCTATCTATCTATCTATCTATCTATCTATCTATCTATCTATCTATCTATCTATCTGTCTATCTGTCTATCTGTCTATCTGTCTATCTGTCTATCTGTCTGTCTGTCTGTCTGTCTGTCTGTCTGTCTGTCTGTCTGTCTGTCTGTCTGTCTGTCTGTCTGTCTGTCTGTCTGTTTGTCTGCCTGCCTGCCTGCCTGCCTGCCTGCCTGCCTGCCAGTCAGTCGCCTTTCTTTTCCATCCGTCCGTCCATCGTCTTTTCTTCCATCCGCCCATCCCTACGTCTGTTTGCCAGTTTGTCAGTCAGCATTTGACTGCTATTTTCCTAAAATAAATTACACATGCCGTCCATTATCAACGAAAAGCGCGCCATTCTATTCAGAAACCAGAACTCTGTTGCTTCTTGTACTGCGGCGAATTATGAGGACATTATTCGTTTATTACCAGTGATTCGTGTCCCTAATCCAATATTGGTTCTCTACAACTTGTAACATTCCCTTTTCACACAGTATTCCAGGAACTAATCGTTACTTTGTTTATCTCTGTTTGTGTTTCCTGGAATCGTGCCTTAGCCTCATCGATCCAGTTCTTTAGTTATTTGTTTGCGCTGGCGTTCTACAATAGCTGACATAAAATCTAACAAGAACTGAAGTAAATGAAACAAGAGCAGCAGAAATTAACAATAACAACCTGCAACAATGGATTGAAAGGAAAATTTTCTAAAAGAATATAAAAATACTTCCGTACCGAGTTACGACATACGGAGATTATGTTGAAAGTGCCAGTATTTTCTCAGTTGATTGGCGGGGATAATGTAAAGTGTTACAGCAGGAACTACTATGTACGGAGCAAACTGTAAACGTGTGTCAGTAACACTCGTTTTTTTTTTTTCTTTCGACAGTTTAAACACAAGAGGACAGGGGAGAGAAACGGAGAGAGTGAAAGTGAAAGATGTGCCAGTGGCAAGCACGTGCACACAACAATTATCACAACACAGAAACATCATACGTCATAACATGGTTGACCTCAATATTTTAGAACATAAAAAAAAAAATAGAAGGAAGGAAGCAAGGGGGGGGGGGGGGAAACAGAAACAAAAAAGTAAAAAAAATCAAAGATGGGAAAAAAGACAACAAAGACGGCAAGAAACAAAGAAGGCAGGAAACAAAGTAGCCAGGAAACAAGGAAGTCAAGAAACAAAGTAGGCAGGAAACATAGAAGGCAGGAAACAAAGTAGCCAGGAAACAAGGAAGTCAAGAAACAAAGTAGGCAGGAAACATAGAAGGCAGGAAACAAAGATGGCAGGAAACAAAGTAGCCAGGAAACAAGGAAGTCAAGAAACAAAGTAGGCAGGAAACATAGAAGGCAGGAAACAAAGATGGCAGGAAACAAAGTAGCCAGGAAACAAGGAAGTCAAGAAACAAAGTAGGCAGGAAACATAGAAGGCAGGAAACAAAGATGGCAGGAAACAAGGAAGTCAAGAAACAAAGTAGGCAGGAAACAAAGTAGGCAGGAAACAAAGTAGGCAGGAAACAAGGAAGTCAAGAAACAAAGTAGGCAGGAAACAAAGTAGGCAGGAAACAAGGAAGTCAAGAAACAAAGTAGGCAGGAAACATAGAAGGCTGGAAACAAAGATGGCAGGAAACAAGGAAGTCAAGAAACAAAGTAGGCAGGAAACAAAGTAGGCAGGAAACAAGGAAGTCAAGAAACAAAGTAGGCAGGAAACATAGAAGGCAGGAAACAAAGATGGCAGGAAACAAAGTAGGCAGGAAACATAGAAGGCAGGAAACAAAGATGGCAGGAAACAAGGAAGTCAAGAAACAAAGTAGGCAGGAAACAAAGTAGGCAGGAAACATAGAAGGCAGGAAACAAAGTAGGCAGGAAACAAGGAAGTCAAGAAACAAAGTAGGCAGGAAACAAAGTAGGCAGGAAACAAAGAAGGGAGAAAACATAGAAGGCAGGAAACAAGGAAGTCAAGAAACAAAGTAGGCAGGAAACAAAGTAGGCAGGAAACAAAGTAAGCAGGAAACAAAGTAGGCAGGAAACAAACTAGGCAGGAAACAAAGAAGGGAGAAAACATAGAAGGCAGGAAACAAAGTTCGCAGGAAACAAAGTAGGCAGGAAACAAAGAAGGGAGAAAACATAGAAGGCAGGAAACAAAGTTGGCAGGAAACAAAGTAGGCAGGAAACAAGGAAGTCAAGAAACAAAGTAGGCAGGAAACAAAGAAGGGAGAAAACATAGAAGGCAGGAAACAAAGTTGGCAGGAAACAAAGTAGGCAGGAAACAAAGTAGGCAGGAAACAAAGAAGGGAGAAAACATAGAAGGCAGGAAACAAAGTAGGCAGGAAACAAGGAAGTCAAGAACAAAGAAGGCAAGAATCAATGAAGGCAAGAATCAATGAAGACAAGAAAGAAAGAAAGAAAGAAAGAATGAAAGATTGAAAGAAAGAGAGAAAGAATGAAAGAAAGAATGAATGAAAGAAAGAATGAAAGATTGAAAGAAAGAGAGAAAGAATGAAAGAACGAAAGAACGAATAAATGAAAGAAAGAATGCAAGAAAGAAAGAATGCAAGAAAGAAAGGAAGGAAGGAAGGAGGGAGGGAGGGAGGGAGGGAGGGAGGGAGGGAGGGAGGGAGGGAGGCGAAAGAACGAACGAATCCTTCCACTCTCTAATGTTGTGTGTAAGAAATGTGGAGTTAGTAGACATTTTTTCGACCAGAAACAGTATCGATAAACGTTCACAGTTATTTTTTTTTACAGTTTTAATTCAGTTCTCTTGTTTGTAGCTCACTCATCCTACCCCCTCTGGATGTGTAACACACTTATCTGGTTCCCCTCACCACATGTCACACATTTCTCTAGTCAACTATTCTCTTCATTCATCTAAAAGTCACTTACTGCAAAAAAAATTAATAAAATACTAAAATCCCGTGGAAGTCTATAATCGGTAAAACTTGTATGTAATAAGTGTAGCCACAGTGACCTGACAACTGTCCTGTGGGCCCACACTTTCCAGGCTCTAGAAGGAAATCGACTCAAAACAATTCAACTTCTACAGCCTCTACAGAGAAAATCCTCTCAGTAAAAAAAAAAAAGTAAAGTACCCCCCGTCACGCCAAGTGGCGTATAGGGAAATATGGTGTTAGTGACCCTATATTTTACCTTCAGCACATGATTTTTGGGGTAATGTGGTCGGTATTACGCCCGTGCTGCTTTACTTTCCCAGAAAAAATCCGGTACCCATTTAAGGCTGGGTGAACCCGGAGCCGTCGGTTGGGATCGAACCCTACCCCTTGTCCGTAGTAGTCCAGTTCACTAACCACTGAGCTATCGCGGCTCCCACTAATTTTTAGGGAATTAGTAAAACCCAGGTGTCCTCGCCAGGGTACGAACCCCGGCTGTTGCCGTGGTAAGCCAACCGCCTATCGATTGCGCTAACCGGACACCCTGTGAAAATATATTTCCATTCTGTATTTCTTCTCGGTTACTAATGTTTGCTTATCAGATTGTTTCTCTCTTTTTTTTCTGATCTGTTTTGCTGTGTAACGTCTCGTCTTAGAAACATATCTTACAATTATTGTTTTCCTTGCAGTCTACTCTGTAACATCATCCTCTCGTCTCGTCTGATTAAAATCTCATCTCATAATGCTATCTTTCCTTGCAGTCTATTCTTTTTCGTGGTCTTCTCAGTGTCATTAAAATCTCAACTCCTAATCCTGTCTTTCATTCCAAAGTTCCGAGTCCTCAGGTTTTAAAGAAACACGTGTGGGCGGGCCTTGTTCTATTGTAGTTCTCTTGCTAAAGCCGCGCTATTTACAAGCCCGTCTTGATAACGTTGGCTAAAATATTGTTTTCAACCGTCGCTCCATATCAGCTCTGGCCAATATTCCAGCCCACATTACCTACTCCGATTCCCGTAATTCAGGGGACCACTGCTGACAGACTTCATCACCTTCTCCAGTGATCTCTATCTCAAGTCATTCTGTGCGACTTGGCGTAATCGTCGAGGACTGTCAATTCCTTCACATTATGTTTCCATAATGCCTCAATATGGCAATACGCTCTCAATCACATAAAGCGTGTTATTATTTTCTTTTTTAATTAATGAACAAATCTGTGTCAATAGAAGAGAGAAAGAGAGTTCATTGGTGCTATATAGAGCCAATGAAAGTGAACCTTAGACATTAGAAAAACAAATGAAAAGACGGTTAGAGGCCACAGAGATGGGATTTCACTGAAGAATGTAGAAATTTCCGTGAACAGTTAAAAAGACCAACGAGAAAATTCTAGAAAAGGCCAACACAAAAAGGGAGCTCATAAAAAAAAAACATCAGAAAGGAACAACATTTTTCGGGCACATCATGAGAGGAGGAAGGTTGGAATAGTTGGTTACAACTGACAAAATACAGGGAAAGAGAAACTGCTAACAACAAAGGGAGAAATATTAGATACCTTGCAAAACAGTCAACGACAGAATTTATACGATGCACTGTGGATAGAAACTTTCATTAATGGACTCTTTCGCAGAATAAAAGGATGGAAATGGCAGGACAAAATCACTAACATAGAATTATGGAAATGTACCAGTCAAATATCAGTGGATAAAGAGATACAGCGAATACGATGGCCCTGGATAGGACACACACTGCGGAAGCCAACTGAGAGTATTATATAACATGCCCTTTTCAGAATCCCCAGGAAAAGAGACAAAGAGGAAGACCAAGGAATTCTTGGAGAAGACAGATAGACGCAGAGATGAAGATGATGGGGAAGACATGGAACAATCTTAAAAGAATGACAAGAAAAAGAACGACTTAGAAAGTGTTTGTTGAAGACCTATGCTCTACAGGGAGCTGAAAGGTAGAAGAAGAAGACAGTGGATAGAAGATTGAAGGAAGGACATGATCGCCTACGCCAACCGGTATGGCACGTGATGATGATGATATAAATTGCGACTAATCTGTTCATGTGTGCCTAGCTCATCATTTGTCGGTCGGTATCCAGTGTTGACTCTTACTCATTGTGATGCTTTTATTTTTTCTTCTACTGACGCATATTATTAACTCGTTCCGCTCTGTCAAACGTTTTGTGAGGTTTAATAACAGCTCAGCACTTAGCGCGACACGAAATGTTGCGGCGAGTATCAGTTAATGTCTTTCCTTTGCGTCAACTCTATTAAGGTCATTTCTTATTTCGCACTAAATTGAGTATCTCATTTATTTACTATACATTTACTATACATTTACTATACGTACTATCAGCCCTTTCGTATACGTGTGAAAACTGGAAAACAACAAAAAACATAGAAACAACCTTGAACGCATTCGAAAATAAACGTCTAAGGAAAATACTCGGTATAGCGTGGAACGAATTCAAAACAAACGAGGAAATTAGAGAAATCGCCAATCAACCACTAATATCTTCAGTAATAAAGAAAAGACGATGGTCATATGTTGGACATGTGATGAGAAGAGATAATAACCGAATAGCACAGCGAGCACTCATGTGGGAAACAACAGGTAAGAGGAAAAGAGGACGACCCAGAGAGACACGGAGAAGAACATCGATGAGAGAGGCAAGAGCAGCAGGAATCGGCTCCCTCAATGAGATAGAGCTGCTTGCACAGAACAGAGACAAATGGCGAGATTTGATAAAATATACTTAAAAGAATTGAAAACTGCTAGGTCAAAAATTTAGATAAGAGAAGGAGTATCTTGGTCAACGCCCTATGGGCCGTCTGCGGCTCGAAATATCAATAGATAGATAATAAAAATGTGATTTTTCTGTGAAATATTATATTTATATATATTAAAACAAAACCACAAACTGTTGTTGTTATAGAGAGTAAAAGAGAGATGGAAGAGAGAGAGAGAGAGAGAGAGAGAGAGAGAGAGGAAAGAGAGAGCTATTCTAAACTCAGATGTAATCATATTTTTCATATATATCTTTCTTATTAAACTGAAATTAAATCTAATGGCAGGAAACAGAGACAAGCCGAGACCTTGATTTCAAACATAATAACACGAGCAATTACAAACTCTTCAGTAATTTAACTAAAACACCAAGAGCTAGGCAGCCGTGATAGCTCGGTGGTTAGTGAAGTGGACTACAAAAGGCTACGAAAAACCGACGGCTTCCGGGTTCACCCAGCATTAAATGGGTACCGGATTTTTTTGGGGAAAGTAAGGCGGCAATGGGCGTAATACCGACCACATTACCCCAAAAATCATGTGCCGAAGGTCTGTAAAATTTATGGTCACTAACACCATACTCCCTATACGCCACTTGGCGTGACGGGGGTACTTTACTTTATACACCTAGAGCTAAACATTGCTGTTTCGACAATTATTGTAAAAATATAAATAAATAAAGATCGATTTTGTCTGTTAGAGCGTACTTACAAGTCAAACTACCGTGGAATTATTTAATTTGATCTACTCTTGATAACTGAGTTTACTACATTCAATTTATTTTCGATTATAACGAACAATGGCATGGGTAACGTTGTTGATTTACCATTTAAAACCAGAAATAAATGCGTGGGAAAACAACAACCACAGCCACGTAAACAGAGGACGGAATTTGTGAGGATGTCAACAAAGAAAGATCAACAATTGTCAACCAGTACAAAGGAGAGTGTGTGCGTGTGGCTGTGTGGGTGTGTGTGTGTCTGATAGAGAGAGAGAATGTGTATTGGTGGCTGTGTGGGTGTGAGTGTGTGTGTGTGTGAGAGATAGAATGTGTGTGGGTGGCTGTGTGAGTGTGTGTGTGTGAGAGAGAGAATGTGTGTGGGTGGCTGTGTGGGTGTGAGTGTGTGTGTGTGATTGAGAGAGAGAGTGTGTGTGTGGGTGTGTGGGTGGCTGTGTGGGTGTGTGTGCGCGTCTGTGTGTGCGTACGGTGCGTGTCTGTGTGTGGGTTTTTATGTGAAGTAAATGATTGTAATGCTAATATAAGAGTGATGACTGGATTTTTTCCAGTGGGAAAAAAAACACACATTGCACTATTAAAGATCAGAGTTGCCTTCATAGCTTAAGCACACACTGTTTTAGTAATCACGGTTAGTACTAACATTGGGATAACAAGAGACAGCGTTTCTTTAGAATACGTGCTAGCTAACATTGTTGCGCATAAAATAACGCTATTTTGAGGATCAACTATAACTTTATCTCTCAACAAACACCGTTACTTTCAGATCAATTCTTTGTTTCAACAAGCACCGTTACTTTCAGATCAATTCTTTGTTTCAACAAGCACCGTTACTTTCAGGATCAACAATAACTTTATATCCCAACAAACACCGTTACTTTCAGGATCAACTATAACTTTATGTTTCAACAAATAAAGTTAGATTCAGTATCAACTCTACCTTTATGTCTTAACAACTACCGTTACTTTCAGGATCAACTTTATGTCTCAACAAACACCGTTACTTTCAGGATCAACGATAACTTAATGTCTCAACAAGCACAATTATTTTCAAGATCAACTCTAACGTTATGTCTCAACAAACACCGTTACATTAACGATCAACTCTAAATTTATGTCTCAACAAACACCGTTACATTCACGACCAACTCTAAATTTGTGTCTCAACAAACACCGTTACATTCACGATCAACTCTAACTTTATGTCTCAACAAACACCGTTACATTCACGATCAACTCTAACTTTATGTCTCCACGCACCGCTACTTTTAAGATCAACGCTAACTTTATGGCTAAACGTATGCCATCTCTCCAGAACTAACATAGGTTTATAGTTCAAACACTTGTGTTTCCTTACATAATGTATACTGATTTGATGGCCTAAAAACAAAGGTATTTAACGCCACCAGAGCGCTTCTGTCGACCAATATATAACAATTGTACCAGGTTGCGAAACTGAAGACCGTGACAGCAATTATAACCTTCAAATGCTGTGGACTAAAAGCGTAAGATTAATACAATGACCTTATGTGATATGACACTGCACTTTATAACAACATCAATGCGAAACGAAGAATATGTAACATCACACCATCTATCTCATGACTTGAAATGTTGGGTCACCTTCAATAGGCGCAGCTACCCTTTTCCAACTGACCCTGTTGTCACTGACAACTGATATTTGACACAATCTAGGCACGCCCACTTTTTTATGCCATTCCATTTTGCCTGTAAAAATACTTCCCTGCGCATAGCTGTATGTTGATGGTATTTGAATAGACTTACCATTTTCTTGAGCTATGAAAAATAATATATATTTCGTTATGTTTTTTCCTTTACTTCCATCGTGATTGACAGCTCCATCATGTTATGTCTTTCCTTTATTTCCATCGTGATTGACAGCTCCATCATCTTATGTTTTTCCTATATTTCCATCGTGATTGACAGCTCCATCATCTTATGTTTTTCCTATATTTCCATCGTGATTGACAGCTCCATCATCTTATGTTTTTCCTATATTTCCATCGTGATTGACAGCTCCATCATCTTATGTTTTTCCTTTATTTACATCGTGATTGACAGCTCCATCATCTTATGTTTTTTCCTTTACTTCCATCGTGATTGACAGCTCCACCATCTTATGTTTTTTCCTTTATTTCCATCGTGATTGACAGCTCCATCATCTTATGTTTTTCCTATATTTCCATCGTGATTGACAGCTCCATCATCTTATGTTTTTCCTTTACTTCCATCGTGATTGACAGCTCCATCATCTTATGTTTATCCTTTACTTCCATCGTGATTGACAGCTCCACCATCTTATGTTTATCCTTTACTTCCATCGTGATTGACAGCTCCATCATCTTATGTTTATCCCTCAAACCAACAAACTCGACCAACGATTGAAAATAAGCCTGTCAACATACTCTCAAACCTACGGTAAAATATGACAATGCTAAACAACAACGCGTGAATAACACTAAGAATAGCAAAATGCTATATCTTCTAAACATTTATGTATTGTGCAGAAGCATGGACATTAGACCCACACAAAAAAAAATTGAAGTCTTTGAAATATGAATTTGTAGAAGAATAGGTAGAATTGGATTAAAAGAAAAGAAAACAAACCATGAAGTCTTAAAACAACTAAAAATGAAAACAGAACTACTAAACACAGTTCAAACAAGACAAATGATGAATTTTGGGTCATGTTAAAAGACACAACAGCCTAATAAAAGTAATCTTGGAAGGGAAAATACAAGGTAAAAGAGGCAGAGGGAAACCAAAACTAATATGGACGAGTAACATCAAAAGATGGACAAATCAGCCTATGACAAACTGCACCATCAAAGCAAGAGACAGAGTGGAATGGCGTTCCATGGTAGCCAACCTTCGATGCAGAGATGGCACTCAATGATGATGAAACAATGTATAACATGTCCTGAGATAATCTAATAATCAAAGAGAAGAGTCGTACATAACTGTCATTACTCTGTTCTGATAAATGCTGACTTTTTGACCAATGATTTACTGTTAGAAAGAATCGTATGCGATAAGAAGAAAAACCTGTTATAAATATGCCCTCTATTTCTACTGCCTGTTTAATAATGTCATCTTTCACCTCTCGCAGGATGATAAAGACATCGATAAGCCTCCTCCAGCGGAGATCCAGTACGCCATCAAACCACAAAAAGTCAAACTAACCAAGACAGAGGTAACTTTGATCTCGTCTCAATGTTTATAATATATTTATGTAAAATAAACACACAATAATATTTAGCAGCTAAACTTATAGAGAAACGAGAAACTCCACGTCGTTTCGGCAAAAGTCTTCATCAAGCACAATTTAGAATATAATATCTCAAAATAGTTTTGTTATTCTTCAAATAAGGTTGTATTTATAAATCAACTTGTGACAAATAAATGATGTTTTATATCGACATTGTTTGTGTATAAATCAGCTAGCTGCATCAATAAATGCTTTGTTTATGTCTTTCTTTTATTGTGTATATCACATCATCCCAGCGGACTCAGTCGTGGATGAAAAACTTAAAACCTGGGAAGGAAAGGCATCCAGAAAGAAGGCACTGGGCATGCTTCTTCAATCGACATGTCCAAAAAAAAATAATGCCCTTGACTCAATCCTCTACAGCAGTAACATTATGAAACAATTGACCTCTCACCTTTATCCAATCTATTTTTGCAGTAAAATTTTATCGAAAGTTGCGTTTACATTTTTTAGAATAAAATAAAAATAGAAATGCACGCCTACGTACCTCTTTATATAGAAGAACGCTTGAGATGTATTTGTAATGTTATAGCTCAAAAGCGCCTTTAACAAAGCCATTAAATATAGGATTGTTACAGGCTACGTTATTCATGCATTTCCTCAGTATTTATTATCCTGTTTGTATGCAAACTGTGATCACTTTAAGCATACACGTGTTTTATGATGACTGATGATGTTATATTCCTATAACATGAAGTCCGCTTCAGTTTTCTCTTCCTATAACATAATGGAAAGTTGGAATACTGTATTACACCTGGCAAAATACAGGGAAAGAGGGACCGCGGACGACAAAGAAAGAAGATATTAGGTAGCTTGGTGTCATGGCATATAAACAGTCAACAGCAGAATTGATACGATGCACTGCAGATTGAAGATTGATAAAGGACGTAATCGCCTACGCACAATGTATGTCACATGATGATAACCTCACTAGTAGTTAAACCATTAAAAAGAAGTGTCAGGTTACGAAACGAGAGAGGCACCCTATTTTTAAAACGTGAAACTTTATAACAATAAAAATTAAGTTCATCATTAAACAAGGGAAAACATCACAGATAAAAATTCAAATAAAAAGACAAAGTACAGCCAAACTGCTATCTAAAAATGAGGCCCATAGGAAATGACGTCAGAGTATACAGGAAACAAATATAATAAATCCACGTTTATTTCTATTTCAATTTCTGAGCCGCGTGTTGTTTTTATAGTTGAGATCTCGTTCTGATACATGATTTCTGCAACGTTGTCAATCCGTGTAAATCTTCATTATTTTGTTACGCTCTGCGGCTAAATATATTTCTGATGCAGGCACGTTATTATAACTTGTTAGTCATAATTCTCCGCAGATTGTCGACTCATTCTATTTTTATGTTCATCAGCTTATACAACTGACGTTCGTGTAATATTCCTGCTGTTATTATTAATAATTATATATCTCAATAAAATAGTGTTTTTTCTCTTAAGAAGCATTTATTTATCATGTCCTATCATTAAGGCCCAATATTTATTATGTTTACTAATTGCAATTACAAACCAGTGAATTAACAAATAAGGAACGGGCAAATAAACTCAGTGCTGCGGTAAAGCTGGTATCAAGGAGCCAATAATGGGGTGTGTTATAGCCACATAATATTTATTGAAATGGTTCATAAGGGCATATTGTATATATATTAATCATTAGTTCTCACAACTTTGTTTACTTACGAGTTCTTATAAGGAATATATGAAGCACAACTAGGAAACTCTCTCAAAACACTTTCACAGCAACTAAATGTTCATATGTTCTACTTCACTTGTTCTGTCTTGCTACTGCTCAACTAATATCTTAAGTCACTGATATCTTTACTACTCTCTTGTCTGTTTCTTAATAAATTCTCAACTAACTTAAAATTATAACTACTTCTAACTCTCAATTCCTAACTAAACTTCTGACTAGACTTCTTCTGACTACATTGCGGGCCTAACTTAACTTAAAACCTATTGTGTCAAAGGTTATATACTCAACCACACTCTTCACGTGTGGAATATCTTCAGCCAATGGATTTGTCGCAATTGTCGTGTAGTGACAATTTGTAACCCTTTGAGCCAATCAAATCACACAACTATGATTCCACCGCCAATTCTGACCAAAAGTTGACCTATGTCCAAGGCTCGACTATAACAAATTGTTTTTTTGTGACTTCCCTGTAATCTCTGGTCAGTTTTGACCTCTCCTGAGTTTCAAAATAATGATTACTTCATGACTTTGACCTGTCCTGGTAGTTTTTTGTCAATCTATTTACCGGACAGTAAAGCCATGTGTTCAAGACATGCGCGTATCTCCACTTCCACAACCTGCTTGAAAATTTTCCATTCTCTAAACTTATTATGTCCAGTACTATTCTGGACCTTTCCTTTACCCCCACTTTAGTCCTCGGCTCTGTCCACTACACGCTATGAACTTTCCATTCCTTAACTTGTTATCCTGTCATTTATACTGATGACCGCTATTCTGTGATACTGTCATTGTCTGTTAAGAAAGGGTACCGGCTAAGTTACCTGCCCCATACTTTCATTCGCCTTTACTGTTACAGGGTGTCATCATTATCATAATCATCGTTGAGTGCCGTCTCCGCATCGAAGGTTGGCTACCATGGAGCGCCATTCCGCTCTGTCTCTCGCTTTGATGGTGCAGGTTGTCATAGGCTGAATTGTCCATCTTTTGATGCTACTCGTCCATGTTAGTCTTGGACTGCCTCTGCCTCTATTACCTTGTATTTTCCTTTCCAAGATTACTTTTATTAGGCTGTTGTGTCTTTTAACATGTCTCAGAAATCTAATTTGTCTTGTTTGAATTGTGTTTAGTAGTTCTCTTTTCATTTTTAGTTGTTTTAAAACTTCTTCATTTGTTTTCTTTTCTTTCCATCTAATTCTACCTATTCTATAAATCCACATTTCAAAGGCTTCTATTCTCTGTTCTGCTTTCTTGTCTAATGTCCACGTTTCTTCACCATATAGGAATGTTGAGAAGATATAACATTTTGCTATTCTTAGTTTTAGCACTGGTGTTATTTGTTTTGATGTTAGTATGTTCTTCAAGACATTAAAATTACTTTTTGCCATTCCTATTCTTTTGTTTATTTCAGTTTTACATTTTCTATCACTGGTTATAGTATGTCCAAGGTAGTTGTAGTGTGGTGTAGCGCACAAAAAGTTAGAATAAACAAATAACATCTATAAACATAATTGCCAAAGTATCAGTTCAAATGTAGCTTGTTCACGGGCAGCAGATAATTTTAGCTGTGAAGTTGGGTAGATTGTGTGCGCTACTGGGTGAGCAGACGAAGTATGACCACATTTGGGCGAAGGATTTCAACCAGCATCACATTTGGCCAGCCTTGTGCTTTTACACCATTGTTTAAAAACGTAATGTTCTCGAATGTATTGGATTTATAACTAAAACTAAATACAAAGAAGACACATATTCTTTTAGTGCTTTTTTATTCAAACTTTAAAAAAAAATTGTTGTTACTCATCATGTGCCATACCGGTTGGCGTAGGCGATCATGCCCCTCCACAATCTTCTATCTACAGTGCATCGTATCAGTTCTGTTGTTGACTGTTTTCCATGCCATGAAACCAAGCTATTTTCTCTCTCTCTGTCGTCCGCGATCACTCTTTCCTTCTATTTTGCCAGTTGTAACCAAGTATTTCAACTTTCCTCTTCACATGATGTGCCCGAAAAATGTTGATTGCTTCTTTCTGATGTTTTTTTAAGAGCTCCCTTTTTGTGTTGGCCTCTTTGAGAACTTCCTCATTGGTCTTTTTAACTGTCCATGGAACTTTCAACATTCTTCATTAACATTGTTGTTACTCATTGAAATAGATGTAACTAGACGTGAAGCAGGTTTAGTTCACTCCTTCAAGAAAGGGCTATTTCTCTTCTATCAGGAGATGGCTGGGATGGGGGAACAAATATGAGAAAACAGGAAAAGACAAAATTACAAAGTCGTGAAAAATTGAAATGAACACTAATAAGAGAGGCGAGAACAGCAGGTATTGACTCTTGCTAGGACTGAAATGCTCCTTCAGAATAAGGATTTATGCAAAAGTCCAACGCGAGCCCTATGTTCCGTTTAACGTCACTGGAAGAATCTATGTAAAATAAACATAAAATCATATCTAGCAGCTAAATTAGTAGAGAGACGAGATAAACAACGACGTTCCGGCAGAAGCCTTCATCAGGTAGAAAACAACAAATTTATAAAGATACACAATTATTATACTAAAATAAGCAAAGAATGGAACAAGACAAATGACATTTTTGGGGCATGTTAAAAGACACAACAGCCTAATAAAAGTAATATTGGAAGGGAAAATACAAGGAAAAAGAGGCAGAGGCAGACCAAGACTAACATGGACGAGTAACATCAAAAGATGGACAAGTCAACCTATGACAATCTGCCCCATCAAAGCAAGAGACAGAGTGGAATGGCGCTCCTTGGTAGCCAAACTTCAATGCAGAGACAGCACTCAATGGTGATGATAAAACAACGAATTATAAACAGAAAAGCCAAACTTTAATATGAAAAAATGGAAGGACAACAAAGTTATGATTGGAGTTAGAGCGACCGAGATAACCCACAGCTAAATTATTATGGAATCTGTGGTTGGCTGGGGATAAACACAGAGCACTTGTGTACACATTTACATCTTGGGGAGTGGATCATTTTTTTTAATATTGCAAAAGCATTACAGTAATAAACAGGTAATGTAAAATTAAATAACCAAATAAAATAGCCAGAAGATATGCATTACCAGTCACAATTTTTCATTAACTTCCATTATTTGTTGACGAATTATTGCTAGTTTGCTTATATTGAAATAAAATAAATAAATAAACTATTTCTACATCATTATTCTCATTTCTGATGTCTACCGGGGATTGGGGGCTGAAAGGATCATATATATATGAAATTTTAATATTGATTTTTTTTACAAATCTGAAATGTAAATCTTGAGGCAAATTTTACCACAAAATTTGTGTGTGTGAGATTTATGTGTGAGCTAGTTCATTGAGATAATAACCGAATAGCAAAGGAAGCCCTCATATGGGAAACAACAGGTAGGAGAAAAAGAGGAAGACCCAGGGAGACACTGAGAAGAACATTGATGAGAGAGGCAAGAGCAGCATGAATCGGCTCCCTCAATGAGATAGAACTGCTTGCACAGAACAGAGACAGATGGCGAGATTTGATAAAATATCTTTAAAAGAAAACTGCTAGAACAAAAATTCATATAGGAGAAGGTGTATCTTGGTCTACGCCCTATGGGCCGGCTACGGCTCGAAAGGTCAATAGATAGTTCATTTCTGTTTGTTTTCTCGGCCGGTATTTTGTTCTTAATTTACCCACTATTTCCATACAGACAAGAATAGTTAAGTAAACTTATTAGTTCTTTCAACAAACATTTTAAAAACAAAAGTACTCAACACTGTAAAAGAAAGCAACAAGGAAGGTCTCAGTTTGAATAGTAAGAAAACAGAGGTAATGGTTATATCGAAGAAACAATCATCACCATCATGCAGAATAAAAATAAACGAGACAAATCTGAAACAAGTGCAACGTGTCAAATACTTGCGCGCAATAATAACATCAGATGGGAGATGCACCACATGTATAAACAGCAATTAGCTCAGGCCAAAATAGCATTTCAGAAAATGATAAATATCTTATGCAGAAAATCTATGCCTATATATGTAAGAAAGAGAGTTCATCGGTGCTATATAGAACCAATTCTGACCTATGGAAGCGAATCATGGACAGTAGACAAACAAATGAAAAGACGATTAGAGGCCCAGAGATGGGATTTCTCAGTAGAATGTTGAAAGTCCTCTGGACAGCTAAAAAGACCAATGAGGAAGTTCTCAAAGAGGCCAACACAAAAAAGGAGCTCTTAACAAACATCAGAGAGAAGCTATCAACATTTTTCGGGCACATCATGTGAAGAGAAAGGTTGGAATATCTGGTTACAACTGGCAAAATAAAAGGAAAGAGAGATCGCGGACGACAAAGAAAGAAAATACTGGATAGCTTGGTGTTATGGCATGGAAAACAGTCAACAACAGAACCGATACGATGCACTGTAGATAGAAGATTTTGGAGGGACACGATCGCCTACGCCAAACGGTATGGCACATGATGATGATGACTCAACACTTGTAGCTAAAATTATGCATAAGCTTCCATGTTCTTTCCTAACCAGAAACCTATTTGAGTTGTTATTTAAATTGTTATTGATTAAGTTTATCTATTTAATTATTTGCTTTATTTTATTAAGATTCGTGTAGGAACGTAATTTGACTGGCTTCGTGGATGGAACATAAGCGGATGAACGCGAGAGAAAGCTGTAGCTCCGAATTAGCAAATTGTAAAATTCACACCAAAATAACTAAAACTTAACATTTGTGCTAAATATCTAATAAGACATTCGCACAAAATATCTTAATATTGAACATTCACGCAAAATATATAATTAATGAACATCCACACAAAATGTCTTAATATTGAACATTCACTCAAAATGTCTTAATATTGAACATTCACTCAAAATGTCTTAATATTGAACATTCACTCAAAATATCTTAATATTGAACATTTACTCAAAATGTCTTAATATTGAACATTCACGCAAAATATATAATTAATGAACATCCACACAAAATGTCTTAATATTGAACATTCACTCAAAATATCTTAATGTTGAACATATACTCAAAATATATAATTAATGAACATCCACACAAAATATTTTAATATTGAATGAACATTCACTCAGAATGTCTTAATATTGAACATTCACTCAAAATGTCTTAACATGGGACATTTGTACAAAATGTCTTAACATGGAACATTTGTACAAAATGTCTCAATAATGAATATTCACACAAAATATCTTCATACTGAACATACAATATGTAGTATTCAAAATTCGCACAACAATAAATAAATCTGAACATTTGCATTTCTTTTCTTCATCTCAAAACACTAGGGCACGTTGGGGCACTACAGATTTTGTCAACTTTCTTCATTTCTCTCTCTATCTTCAATCATTCTTTGGCACTGCAAAGTCGAGACTTTTCCATTCTTTGATGTTATCTACTCCTCATTTTCTCTTACTACATCTCCTACCTTTCGCAGCCTCTAGCAGGATTGTCTTTGCTAAGACATTCGAGATAGTGAACAATCTCCTACCTTTCGCAGCCTCTAGCAGGATTGTCTTTGCTAAGACATTCGAGATAGTGAACAAATCTCTTACCTTTCGCAGCCTCTTGCAGGATTGTCTTAGCTAAGACATTCGAGATAGTGAACAATCTCCTACCTTTCGCAGCCTCTAGTAGGATTGTCTTTGCTAAGCCAGACATTCGAGATAGTGAACAAATCTCTTACCTTTCGCAGCCTCTTGCAGGATTGTCTTTGCTAAGACATTCGAGATAGTGAACAATCTCCTACCTTTCGCAGCCTCTAGCAGGATTGTCTTTGCTAAGTCAGACATTCGAGATAGTGAACAAATCTCTTACCTTTCGCAGCCTCTT